>ONZH01025331.1:0-12036 GCA_900303285.1 Rhinella marina | reverse complement strand
GGGGTTGACTCGCAAATCCAGCATGTGACACAGGGGAAGGAGCAGTGTGTGATCCGCAGGAGGTGAACGGCCTTAGTTCCATTGAGTCATGTGTTTGCGCATGCTGGTAGTGGTTAGGCTGGTAGTGGTGCCTCCCCTGCGTATCCTGGTGTGGCACAAGTGGCACACCACGGTCCGTCGGTCATCCTCACTTTCTTTAAAGAACCTCCAGACTTGCAAACATCTAGGCCTCGGCACGGGAGCTTCACTCCGTGAAACAGTTGCTGATCTACTTGCTCTGGCCCTGCTTCTCCCTCTGGCCACCCCACTGCCTCTTCCAACCTGTTCTGGTGCTGCACTTGCCTCCCCCTCAGAAGCACTGTCTTGACTAGGCTTACCAACCCAGCTCGGGTCAGTCACCTCATCATACACCTGCTCTTCCTCCGATTCCTCACTCTGCTCCCCCCTGGGACTTACTGCCCTGACAGCAACATCAATGTCTGACAACCGTGTCTCATCATCATCTGACACCTCTTGACGCACTACTTGCACTAAGGCCACACTCTCATCACCCACAGACTGCAAAAGTTCTAAATTTTGGGCATCGGGACAGAGCAACTGCTCAGGTTGCTGTTGAGCAGTGGTTTGTGTCTCTGGTAGAGTCCTGAAAAGACTTCCTGTGAGTATGCCGGATCTAGATCCATATTTTCAATGGGGGGGGTAGGCTGGGGGAAAGGAGGTTGAGCTGGAGGAGCCAGAGGTCTACTCCCTTGGCTAGCGTGGGTGGACTGCGTGGAAGACTGGGTGGTGGATAAATTACTGGACACATTATCCGCTATCCACGTCATCACCTGTTCGCACTGTTGTGGTTTCAATAGTGGTGTACCACGTGACCTTGTAAGTTGCGAGATGAAGCTAGGGAGCGAAACCCTGCGGCATTCCACTGCTACCTCATCAGTAGGTACTGTGTCACCCTGCCTAGGACCACGGCCTCCGCCCCCCCTATATCACTTGGACGCCCACGTCCTCGACCCTTAGCCCTTGGGTTCAACATTTTGTGTAATCCCTAAACTGTCGAATTAATATCTGAGGCCAAAAACGTATTCTCTAGACTGCGGATAGTGTACCACACACCACAGAATTTTTCACTGGACTGTATTAAATGTATCTGAGAGAAAAAACGTATTCTCTAGACTGCCGCTAGTGTAACGCACACCACACAATTTTGCACTGCACTGTAGGATATATGAATGAGAGAAAAAAAATGTATATTTTCTAGACTCCGGCTAGTGTGCAGCACATGACAGAATTATGTACTGCACTGTAGGATATATAACTGAGAGAAAAAACGTATACCCTAGACTGATGCTACTGTACAGCACACAACATAATTGTTCACTGGACTGTAATATATATAACAGAGAAAAAACATATTCCCTAGACTGCACTACAGATCTCAGCAAGCCAAGGTACTTCAGCAGCAAAAATGAGTACTGAGAGGACTTTGGGCAATTTCTTTTGGGTCTGTGTGGACCACGTGCTGTCCCTTCTGCCACCAGTCGCTGTGCACAGCGTGCAGCCAAGATGGCGGTAGCTGCACTACAAGTCCCAGCCAGCAGCCGAGAGGAGGACAAAAAAAAAGGTTGTTGTAGCCCTTAGAAGGACCGTTGGGTTCTTTGTGGATGATTCCTGCCTAACCACATTCTAATTTCACGCCCTAACAGTGTGCAGCCAAGATGGCGGTAGCTGCACTACAAGTCCCAGCCAGCAGCCAGGAGGAGACCAAAAAAAAGAGGTGCTTGTAGCCCTTAGAAGGGCTGTTGGGTTCCTTGTGGGTGATTCCTGCCTAACCAAAATCTAAATTGAGGCCCTAACACTCTCCCTGACAGACAGCAGCTCTATCCCTAATCTCATGCAGGCGGCGTCTGACGTTCACTGCCATTGCGTGTCAGGGTAAAATTTTAAGTGCTTCACCAGGTGCTTCAACAGGCTGAACTGGATGGACAGATGTCTTTTTTCGGCCTTACAAACTATGTTACTATGTTACCTGCTACCTCAGTCTCACTTGGTCACTCTGGGTTCACCACCATGCTGTGTCAGGGTAAATTTTTGGGTGGTTCACCTTCTACCTCAATCTATCTTGGTCACCAAGCTGTTACCACGCTGTGTCAGGCTTATGCCTTCGTCGTGGGGCGGGGGATAGGACAGCAGTGCCAGCATGGGCAGTGGTGTCACCCGCAGGCAGTGATGGACCTTCGTTGCACCTAGTTGGGTGCTTTACTAACATGTGATGGGCATGTGCCTTGCCTATCTTGGTCTGGGTCAGCACAATTGTCTTGAGGGTCACCACCAGGCTGTTGCCCAGAATTTGGCATAATGGTACGATTAGGCAGCCTCAGAGGCATCCATGCATGCTGCCCCTGCTGTTTCCTGTCCATTTCCATGGTGTTTCCATCATTTTCTGAGGTTTCCAGGTTTTCACGCAACCTTCCCTATGCAGAGCTCCGGTCCCCTGCAAAAAATTCTTGAGTCTCCCATTGACTTCAATGGGGTTCGTTATTCGAAACGAGCACCCGAGCATCGGAAAAAATTCGACTCTAATAACGAGCACCTGAGCATTTTAGTGCTCGCTCATCTCTAATTGCAAGAAATTATGTAATTATGACTTGCTTTAATCATTCATAGCCATCTTTATTTAACTAGAGAAGCTGTTGAAATGCAAAATATTGCAAAGAATATATCTCCAATTTTCCTCTTAGGGGAAAGGTTACACTTGGGAGTACAGTACCTGTACCTGATCACTTGTGTTTAAGGATGTTAATTGCAAAAAAATTCTGTATAATGATACTAATGATTGCCTTCTTATAATTACATAAAAATAAATTAATACTAAAATAAATGAAACAGATGAATAATAAATATCAGCTTCTTCCCAACAAGTGTTTTGATAGTAATTGGGAAATGTTTAGTTTATAAAAATCACTCTTACAGTGGAGGAAATAAGTATTTGATCCTCCACTGACTTTAAAAGTTTTAATACAAAAAAATAAATGAAACATCTCATAATTTTATGCCAGCTTTATTTTAACAGTGCCACTTAGAATATCAAAAGAAAAACGGAGAAAATTACATGAAATGAGAAATAAAAAATAATTTGCATTTCAATGAGGGAAATAAGTATTTGATCCCCTAGTAAAACCATGACTAATGTTGGCTCCCACAGACCACTGACACACCCTAATCACAGTGAAGTCGTTACCTGGATTAGAGACACCTGTCCCAAATTGTCACCTGTATAAAAGGCCACCTGCCAACAGTCTCAGTGACACTCCAACATCTCCACCATGGGAAAGACTAAAGAGCTGTCTAAAGATGTCAGGGACAAAATTGTTGACCTACACAAGGCTGGAATGGGCTACAAAGCCATAAGTAAGAAGCTGGATGAGAAGGTGACAACTGTTGGTGCAATTATTTGGAAGTGGAAGAAGTACAACATTACTGTCAATCGACCCAGGCCTGGAGCTCCATGCAAGATATCACCTCGTGGAGTCTCATTGATCATGAGAAAGGCTAAAAATCAGCCAAGAACTACACGGGAGGAGCTGAGTAATTTCTCAAGGGACCACAGTCTCCAAAAAAACCATTGGTAATACACTGAGACGTAATGGTTTAAAATCCTGCAGTGCACGCAAGCTTCCTCTGCTCAAGAAGGCTCACATAAAGGCCCGCCTCAAGTTTGCCAATGAACATATTAATGACTCCAAGAGAGACTGGGAGAAGATGCTGTGGTCAGATGAGACCAAAATTGAGCTCTTTGGCCTCAACTCGACGTGTTTGGAGGAAGAAAAATACAGAATATGACCCTAAGAATACCATCCCCACCGTCAAGCATGGTGGTGGAAGTATTATGTTTTGGGGGTGTTTTTCTTCTAAGGGCACAGGCCAACTTCACCGCATTGACGGGAAGATGAACGGGGCCATATATCGCAAAATCCTGGGTGATAACCTCCTTGCCTCTGCCAGGGCACTGAAAATGGGTCGTGGATGACACGACAGCACGACAACGACCCAAAACATACAGCCAAGGAAACAAAGGAGTGGCTCCATAAGAAGCATATCAAGGTCATGGAATTGCCTAGACAGTCTCCTGACCTCAATCCCATCGAAAATCTATGGAGAGAGCTGAAGCTTCGCGTTTCCAAATGCATGCCTAAAAACCTTAAGGATATGGAGATGATTTGCAGAGAGGAGTGGGACAAAATTACTCCTGAAGTGTGTGCAAACCTTATAAAAAACTATAAGAAACGTCTGACTGCTGTGCTTGCCAACAAGGGTTTTGCCACCAAGTATTAAATGATGTTTTACTAGGGGATCAAATACTTATTTCCCTCAATGAAATGTAAATTATTTTTTATTTCTCATTTCATGTAATTTTCTCAGTTTTTCTTTTGATATTCTATGTGGCACTGTTAAAATAAAGCTGGCATAAAATTATGAGACGTTTCATTTATTTTTTGGTGTTAAAACTTTTAAAGTCAGTGGAGGATCAAATACTTATTTCCTCCACTGTATGTGGCGAGGAACGCTCTCCTGGACCTGCAGCGACACAACAGCCTGCCACTACACCACTCAGTCTGTGACGTGCCAACTCACTGGAATTCAACATGGCACTTGCTCAAGTGGCTGTACAAGCAGTGGAATGCTATGAATTATTTTGTCATGCACCAGACAGCATCAGAGCAAGTGGTGCTTCGAGGTCAGGCAGTGGCAGCTCATGCAAGACGCCGGGGTGCTGAAGCCCTTCAAAGAGGCCACAAAGTATGTTAGCAGGGACAGTTGTGGCATGGACAATGTCATCCCTCACATATTTATCTTAGAACAGACTGTGGTGCTCATGCATCAGGGGACCACAGAGAAAGAAGAACAGCTGACACATCTTGCTGTCTGCCCTATAGCTGTTGGGAACGGACAAAGGGAATCTGCCATGGAGGAGGAAGAGGATGAAGATAAAGAAGATGAGGATGAGGAGCTGCCACTGCAAGAGGAGTATGAGGAGTCAGAGATGGAGGAGCAAGAGGACAATAATGAGCATGGTTGCAGCCATGACACCCAATCATCTCATTGGGGAGGAAGAGTCGGAAAGAACTGGTTCCTTGAGCATACTGGCCAGAATGATGACCTGTATGCTTGATTGCTTACCTATTAATAGGCGCATCGTTGACATCAAGCAGTTTAATAATTACTGAATAGATGCTTTTAGGAAAAATGGGGGCAATGTTTTCCTCTGGCAGAAAGGGAGGAAAAATTATTTTATTACCAGGAAACAGTGGCGTACCTCCAATAAAGGCAGACCACGCAGCTGCTATGGGGCCCCTGGGAGAAGGAGACCCGCAGTGGAGGATAGGCCCTGCCCACTAATTAAACTTGTATGGCTACCTGAGAATGTAAGAAGTGGAGAAGGACCTTTGGTGATGTCATCATCATATGACCAGTACAGAGGACTGGTGAAAGACCTGTGGGATGTGAGGGGGAGGAGCTTCTGTGTGGTGCCTGGAGGAGAGGTTAGTTGTGTCCTGGGATAACCAGATAACATCCTATAAAAGCTGGGAGTTGTAGTTCTGTCCTATTATATCCCTCTCCAAGTAATTTAAACGTATGCCCTAGTACAGTCTGGTAATGCTGGGAGTTGTAGTTTTTTTGGTCCTATTGTATCTCTCACCATGTAATTTAACTTTTTGTCCCAGTACAGTCGGGTAATGCTGGGAGTTGTAGTTCTCTCCTCTTATACCTCCTCTCTGTAATGTATACCCATGTCCCGTAATAAGTCTGGCTATACCGGGGGTTATAGTTATTTCCGTTAAAAACTATCACCTAGTACAACTGGATGATGTCCTATAATAATCTGGACATGCTGGGAGTGGTAGTTCTCTCTTCTTGGGCTGGGTTCACATCACCATTTAGTTTTCTGTTTTGCGTGCAGGACTTATTTCCGTCTAAAATTACGGATCTCAGACAGAAATGGCTCAAACAGATGCTGAATGTGCAGAACTGATGCTTGAAATACAAGATCTGTTTTTTTCTTTATTTTTCTGCTCTTCTGACGGATCAGACGTACGGAAAACAAAACAGTGATGTGTACCCGGCCTTATACTCTCTCTGTGTAATATCCACTGGTATCCAATAAAAACAGCCTGGACATGCTGTGAGTTGTAGTTCTCTCCATTTTACCTCTCCCTGTGTTGCCCCCTAATTTCCAATAAAAACAATCTGGTGATGATGAGACTTGTAGTTCCCTTGTCACTATTGTGATGTTCTGCAGCAGCTGATGTTTTTATTAGGAGGTTCTGCAGCAGCAGAGGGGTGTATTATGAGGTTCTGCAGCAGCTGAGGTGTGTATTATGAAGTTCTGCAGCAGCTGAGGTGTGTATTAGGAGGTTCTGCAGCAGCTGAGGCGTGTATTAGGAGGTTCTGCAGCAGCTAAGGTGTATATTAGGAGGTTCTATAGCAGCTGGGGTGTGTATTATGATGTTCTGCAGCAGCTGAGGTGTATTAGGAGCTCTGTGAAGATTTTCCCCAGGCCCGGACTGCGCTCTGCCAGCAGCACAAACAGTAAGTCAGCATTGGGGAGGAGGTGAATCAGGAGCAGGCACAGTCCATGGGGGAAGGATGGCACACTATATAAGAAGTAGCAGCAGCGGGCACAGTCCATGGGGGAAGGATGGCACACTATATGAAAAGTAGCAGCAGCGGGCACAGTTCATCGGTTAAGGCTAGGTAATCACTTCCGATCAGATTTTGGTATTCTGTTCCAGCATACCAGCAGAATACCAGAATCGTCAGATCCAGCATATGCCAAACACTGCTGGCACCTGCTGGATCCCATTTACAATCATGGGGTCATTTGAGATCCCGCATGCAGCGTTATTTTGCCCTTCATTTTTGCCAAAATCTGCGACAGAGGCTTTTGCTGGAACCTCTGCAGTAGATGTGAACATACCCACGGGGTGCTATGGGTAACTCACAAGGGGGTCCAATTCAGATTCTTGCCATGGGGCCCAGTGATTTCAATGTACGCCCCTGCCAGGAAACACTGTGTATGCAGCTTGCAGCAGCTTATGGTGAGCAGATACCTGCAGCAGAAGCCGCAGCAGCAGTAGCATCAGCCAGGTCAGCATAAAGGAAACAGGCAATACTATAGTCAGGGACAGGCAAAGTCAGGGCAGGCAGAGTACATGCAAATTTGTGAAATAGTCTGGGGTCAGGGCAGGTAGCCAAGGGTCAATATGGAAAATTTTCACAGGTTGGGTCAGGCAGCAGAAAGTAAGAGTCAGCAATCGGGCAGAGGTGTCAAAGCACGTAAGCGAGAATACGGCGGTTCTGAGCAAGATTTTGACTTTTTTTTCCATCTCGCCATTAGCTGTGTTTGAAAAATATTTTTATATTTTAATAGTATGGGCATTTTCGCATTCTGCAATCCCCATGATGTGTATTTCTTATTGTTTGCATATTTTTATTTACATTTTGGGTAAAAAGGAGTGATATAAATTTTTTATAAGGGGTGTATTATAAAGTTCTGCAGCAGCTGAGGTGTGCATTATGATGTTCTGCAGCAGCTATTTTTAAAAACTTTTTTTAATACTTTTTGTAGTTCACATAGGGAACTATAACAAACAATCATTAGATTGCTTCTCTCATACACACCTCTGCAGGGGCTCCATAGCAACTTATTTGGGGCAGCTTTCGTACATCCTTGAGGACTGAAGCTGCCACAATATGCATCCAGCTTCCCCATTTGGCGCATCCAGATGCTATGGTCATGTTTGACCACAGAATCTGAAGGGGTAAAAGTCTGTGACCGGCATTACCACCAGTAGCGTAGATTAGTCACGGGTGCCTGCTGTTTAAAACATCTTTTAAGTCTCGGGAGCTGGTCGGGAAAGGGTTAATATTATTGTCATAGGTTTAGAATAAGCCATCAGTATCTGATCAACAGGGGTGTGGGGTGTCCGGCCACTGCCAATCAGCTGTTTCAGAGGATAGGTCATCAATATTAAACTCTTACAACACTCCCTCAAATTGAAGACATAAAATGTAGCAGTTATTGAGCACATGAATCTATCTTGACCCATATTTTGCTTAATTTATCATGTATTATTCCACTTATGGTTCAAACTGTGTCTTTATACGACAGCAATGCTTATTCTGACTTTTAGTATCACAATTAAGAAGAACTTTCTGGAATGCGATAACTATAATAATCTCCCTCCCGCTCAAGTTGTTTTGCTTAATTCTGAATTTCAATTTATTTGAGGTTTTGGTTTCTGATTGCTAGAGTCATCTATAAGATGCCTGTATAGAGGACTGAATCAGAGGTCTTTGGTGCTGTTTACCAGTTAGTCATCTGAAAAGTACACTTCCTGACAACTGACTGCGTGTTCAGTGGAGGTGAAGCATCACATCCACAGTATGAGGATGAGCAGTTGCTATTGTGATCACTCATCCTCATTTGGCATTGTTTCTGGGCAGCAGAGTACTGTTTATACATCACAATCTGCAGCCCAGAAACAATAATTTACTTGCCTGGATGAACTTCAGTTTCACCAGATGAACAAGAGTTTCACTCGTTCATCAAGTGATCGGTTGCACCTTTAGATTGGCAGACTATCATGAACAAGAGTTCATAGGAACGTTTGTTCCATAATCTGCCCAACAAGTGAGCCATGTAAACCTGCCATATGGCCCCTTTAATGTCTTATTGACTTATCTTTTTCTTCTTCGCAATGCAAATCACAATAGTACATGATTTAAAACTTATTCTCCAGAAGATTGGCCAAAATGGATACTCTTTTACTGTAGCAAACTGTTTCGGCAAACTGTTTTAAATAAATTTTGACTCCTCTAACAACTGCATACATTGAAAAGAATACAGTATATAAGTTTATGGATCACATCCTGTCTTTGATTCTGCTTCTCCTGACCTGTGGTTCTGCCCGGCCTCATAGTCTTGCCTTTTGGCTTTGTTGCTAACATTGGTTGATGCCTACTATCCTAGGTACTTTGTTGACCTGTCATAGATATGTAGCCTGTCTACCATGAAAGCTCCTCAATAAAGGGAATCTGTTACTCCGTTTTGGACCATTATCTACAGTAATACATGATTAGTAATGCAGATATGGAGTCCAGATCACTATTTTTTTTTATTTATTTTACTACTGCCCCCCATTCTCCCATTCTTAGAGGTGCTTTGAAATACATTGTCAGGACTGCCATGCAGGCGCACAGGAGTCCTGTCCATTATGTTATTTGTGTATTTCAGTGTAACTTTGAGTGCTGACAGTGGGGAAACCTGGGACAGGAGGAAAAATAAAATAGTGATCTGGGCTCCTTACCTGCAGTACTACTTGTATATTACTGTAGATGATTCTGGGTGCCAGATTCCCTTTAAGCCGCTAGTCTTTAAGAAAGACCCCCTGCTAGAGATTCTGTCCCCTTTGTCGGTACCTACAAAAGCAGAGAGATTTTGCTACTTGATCCTTAGTCCATGATCATTATATGTCCTCAAGAATTTAGAATCTACATTCTCAGAAACATGGGTATTAGTGATGATCCAGCACCCCGATGTTCGGGTGCTCTGTCCAAATCACTAGGTGGTGCTCGAGTGCTCGGCCGAGCACCCGAGCATAATGGAAGTCAATGGGAGAAGACCGGGCACCCCCTGCTCTGCAGAGGGGAGGGTGTCTGGTCCATAGGGAAGCTTCAGAAAATGATGGAAACACCACAGAAATGGTTAGGGAACAGCATGGGGAGGATGTCTGGATGCATCTTAGACACCGAAGTCGCTGCTATTAAAGATGATGGCCGACTATTACGCCATTTTTACGGAATGACAAAAATACCCCCCAAAAACCCAAGATAACATCAATTTTACAGGAAATATTGTTAGGAAACATAGATTTACTTGTACGTTTAGCGCAAGTGCTGCCAAAAATTACACGGATGAGTCACTCCCATACAACCGGTATATCTTTTAAAGGAGGGCCTCATTCACTTTGTGGTATAATTGGGGGAATCCGACACTCAAAAAGCCTATGCACTAAGTGCACATTTAGCGCAAGTGCTGCCAAAAACTACAAGGAACAGGCAATCCAATACACCCTCGTCCAAAAAAATTTAAGGGACACATGCTGCTGCCACTGCTAAGAGTCGCTGACGACTGTCTCTTTTTTCGCTATCCGCTGCGGGAGGCCGAGGCCCCCCAGCGTCGTGTGCCGAGTCGGCCGTTCCACTCTCGCTCTCCACGGTAATTCCAGGTCCAATAGCGTTTATCTAAGTTGCTGCACTTAAAAAGCTCAAAGTTTGATCTCAGGATCGAGTTGGCTGTCTGCAGGGAGGTGAGCTACCACCTGTTGGAGCTCCTGCTTCACGGCAACTCCCCAATGCTGTTCGTTGAGTGTCCCAGGGGCCGGAATCGTTTACTTAAAAAATTCGAGTGTTCAAACCAAGCTGGGTCGACTCAATACTTGAGCTCTGAATAATAGAATCACACTCAATGCTGCTGCCATCGCACTTTATCAAACTGTCCCAAATTTAAGGGTGTCACGCTGATGCCAAGCTGACTGTCGAAAAAATGATATTCTTGATGTGACATTCTGCTGAAGAGCAGACTGTTAAAAATTTTCAAGTGTGACACGCTAATGCCAAGCTGACCGTCCAAAAAAATTTTATTCTTGATGTCACATTTTGCAGAAGAGCAGACCGTTAAAAATATTTAAGTATGACACGCTAATGCCAAACTGACCGTCGAAAAAATGATATTCTTCATGTGACATTCTGCAGAAGAGCAGACCGTTAAAAATATTTAAGTGTGACACGCTAATGCCAAGCTGACCGTCGAAAAAATTATATTCTTAAAGTGACATTCTGCAGAAGAGCAGACCGTTAAAAATGGTGAGCTGGGCGGCTTACAAATTTGGGTGCAGGCCCAGCTGGTGAGCTAAGTGTGTAAAACATTATGGTTGAGTGGCTGCTGGTGATTATGTTGCAGGCCCAGCTGGTGAGCTGAGCGGCTTACAAATTCGAGTGCAGGCCCAGCTGGTGGACTTCGAGGGCAGCCTAATAAGCTGTTTTATATGATGGAGGAAGAGGAGGAAGAGGACGAGAAGAGGAAGGGGTACATGATAATACAGTGTATTCAATACACCCTAAAAGCCAGATTTAAGGTTCCTTCATGTTAAGCCGCTTTCCTCTGGTAGAGTAGAGAAGTCCGGGGCAATCCAGGCCTTGTTCATTTTGATAAGCATCAACCTGTCAGCATTGTCAGTTGACAGGCGGATGCGCTTATCAGTAATTATGCCCCCAGCGGCACTAAATACCCGCTCAGACAAAATGCTGGCGGCAGGGCAGGCCAGCACCTCCAAGGTGTAGCGCGCCAGTTCGTGCCACGTGTCCAGCTTAGACACCCAATAATTATACGGCACAGAGGGATCGCTGAGGACGCTGACACGGTCAGCTAGGTACTCCTTTACCATCTTCCAAAACTTTTCCCTCCTTGTCACACTAGGCCGCTCATCAGAGTGAGGGGACTGGCGGGGTGTCATAAAACTGTCCCAGGCCTTGGAGAGTGTCGCCTTGCCTTTGTTGGAACTGCTGTGTGTTCCCCTCATTTCCCCTCCTCAGGTGGCCAAGGAACTACATACTCTGCCGCCAGCATTGTCAGATGGAAATTTGTGGAGCAATTTTTCGACAAGGGCTTTCTGGTATTGCACCATTTTACTTGTCCTCTCCACCACAGGAATGAGAGATGGGAACTTTGTAGCGGGGGTCGAGAAGGATGAACAACCAGTAATCCGTGTTGCCTAATATGTATAACAAGCGGGTCACGGGAAAGGCAGCCTAGCATGAAGTCAGCTATGTGTGCCAAAGTCCCAACAGACAAGGCTTTGCTCTCCCCACCAGGAGCATGACTCTCAATATCTTCCTTGTCCTCTTCCTCCTCTTCAGCCCATTCACGCAGAAGAGATGGTGTAAACGTGGTATGCCTTCCCTGTCTAGCGGTGG
>ONZH01025330.1:0-103564 GCA_900303285.1 Rhinella marina | reverse complement strand
TCAGCTCCTCCCGTGTAGTTCTTGGCTGATTTTTAGCCTTTCTCATGATCAATGAGACTCCACGAGGTGATATCTTGCATGGAGCTCCAGGCCTAGGTCGATTGACAGTAATGTTGTACTTCTTCCACTTCCGAATAATTGCACCAACAGTTGTCACCTTCTCATCCAGCTTCTTACTTATGGCTTTGTAGCCCATTCCAGCCTTCTGTAGGTCAACAATTCTGTCCCTGACATCTTTAGACAGCTCTTTAGTCTTGCCCATGGTGGAGATGTTGGAGTGTCACTGAGACTGTTGGCAGGTGGCCTTTTATGCAGGTGACAATTTGGGACAGGTGTCTCTCATCCAGGTAACGACTTCACTGTGATTAGGCTGTGTCAGTGGTCTGTGGGAGCCAACATTAGTCATGGCTTTACTAGGGGATCAAATACTTATTTCCCTCAAAGAAATGCAAATTATTTTTTATTTCTTATTTCATGTAATTTTCTCCGTTTTTCTTTTGATATTCTATGTGGCACTGTTAAAATAAAGCTGGCATCAAATTATGAGACGTTTCATTTATTTTTTGGTATTAAAACTTTTAAAGTCAGTGGGGGATCAAATACTTATTTCCTCCACTGTATATGATGTCTGATTTTTCGTTTTGACATTAGTCATGGGATAACCATGGCGCAGACACTTTAGTAAATGTGGGTCTAAACCATGAGTGGGTCTTCGGCACTGAAACTAGAAAATTAGGCAAAAAAATGCAGTGATTAGAATCCATAGTGTGAACGTGGCCTAAACAGCATCTTGACGTGGAAGAAGCAATCAGGGTTGGAATAAGGGAAGGTTGGCGCTGAAAGATTACAGGAATACGCAGACATATGAGCCCCTAATATTTCCTACAGGCCGAGGGGGCTTAGGTGTCACTCAGGACTATGTCCCCTTCAGTCTTCTTCGAAGCGCGGTATTGCAATTCAGCCCTATTCATTAGGTGGAGCACCTCAGCCCCTTTGGTCTACTGATCGTGGGGCTCCAGGGGGTCAGACCTCGACCAATGACACATTGACGGCCTCCGAGTATTTACGGAAACCCCCTTTAACTGAATGTAGAAATCCTGACATTGAGAGTAAAGTAATATCGAGCAGTTTTTAGTGTGTGAATTGTGACAGCTCCATTACCCCAGAAGATGACACCCTGCAAACTAAGCGTTAACGTCTTCACAGATAGCTCCCCGTCCCTCATTCTCATGCTGATACTGCCCCCAAGAGGCGACTGTAGGAATAGCACAATGTGAGGAATTCTGTTTTAGAAATGTCTTTCACAAGATATATATGTGCCCTCCACCCCGTGCAATCCAGTGGGGGATCCTCCAGACCCAAACCAATCTGCGTCCTCTGCTCCTCCCTCAATTCTGGACCTCAGTCAGTGGCTGCTGTCTCAGACTGCCCCCCAGCCTTCTTCTCCACGGCCTTGAGATAGACCAATGACCATACTCAACATTGACCACAGCATCTAAGGGGTTAAACGTCCAGGAATGAAGTCAACTCTGATCCTGGCTGTTAGGGGGGCCATCACTGCATTGTAAGGGTATGTTCACACAGCAAAATACTCGGCAATCTTGGGGTCACATGACTACCCACCTAGCAGCAGGGTTTCCTCTAGGGTAAGTACTACTCAAATGGGGTCAGTTATCAAACTGGTGCAAAGTAGAACTGGCCTAGTTGCCCATAGCAACCAATCAGATTCCACCTTTCATTTTCCAAAAGAGCTGTCCAAAATGAAAGGTGGAATCTGATTGGTTGCTATGGGCAACTAAGCCAGTTCCACTTTACACCAGTTTGATAAATGACCCCGAAAGTGTCTTCTGTCCACAGGTTACCTTTATGTACAGGACAGAAAAACCCCTTTAACCCTTTCACGACCGGAGCTTTTTTCGGTTCTGCATTTTCGTTTTGTGCTCCCTGCCTTCAAACAGCCATAACTCTTTTATTTTTCTGTTCACATAGCTGTATGAGGGCTTGTTGTTTGCGGGACAAGTTGTACTTTCCAACGCCACCATTTAATATTGCATACGGTGTAGTGGGAAGCGGGAAAAAAATTCCAAACCGGGTGAAATTGCAAAGAAAACGCTATTCCGCTACAGTTCTACGGGTTTCTTATTTACAGCATTCGATGTGCATTAAAACTGATCCGTTACTTTCATTCTACTGGTCAGTACGAATCCGGCAATACCTAATATGTATAGTTTTTCCTGCGTTTAGATGGTGATAAAATAATTAGAAAGTTGCCCTTTTTTTTTTTTTTTTTCCTTGTCATATATTGACCCCTATAACTTTTTGGTATTTATGTGTACAGAGCTGTATGGGGGCTCATTTTTTGCGGGGCGGTCTGAAGTTTTTATTGATACCATTCTGGGGTGTGTATGACTTTTTGATCACTTTTTATTTAATTTTTTTTAGAAAAAAAAAGGGACAAAAAACTGCGAATCGCCATTTGGACGCTTTTTTCCGCCACACAATTCGCCGTATTGAAATTTTTTTTTTATATTTTAAAAGTACGGGCGTTTTCGGTCACGGTGATACCCATGATGTCTATATTTATTGTTATTTAGGTATTTATTTTTACTTATACGGAAAGGGGGGTGATTTGAACTTTTATATCTTTTTTATTTTTTATATATTTTTTAACATTTTTTTTTAATTTTTCTGTGATTATTTTAAAGCTCAAATATCATCTGATCTATTGTGTTTTGTTTTTTTTCTTTATGAGCAATCATGGATTTACTAGATGCAGTTAAAACCATGAATTGCTCATTTCTTATCCTGGCCTGCCATCTAGTGGCCAGAATAAGAATTGCAGTTTGAAAACTGTAATCCTCACCAGCGAGGATTACAGTTTTCATATGGTGTACAGACACCCCGATTGGCCAATCGGGGCGTCTGTACACCACCCGGAAGCGTGGGCTTCCGGGTTCAGACGCATCCTGATGCCGTGATCACGTGTGATCACGGCATCAGAAGGCCCTGGAAGTCTCCGCAGACGGAGGTAAGATGCGGCAAGTCTCTGCTGTTAGAAACAGCAGAGACTTGCCGGCCATGACGCCCGCCGCACCCGCGAGCGGGCGTCATGTCCCCGCACCGCCCGCGCGCCGTACATGTACGGCGGCGGTCGGGAAGGGTATATGGAGCCATGAAAACAAAAAGCATCCAGAGACAGAGATTTATCAAAAGTGATGCAAATAAAACTGGTTTAGTTGCCCATAGCAACCAATCCGATTCCACCTTTAATTTTTCAGACTTCCTTGGGCAACCAATGAAGCCAGTTTTTTTTTTCTTTGCTTTCCTTTGTTTTGATAAATCTCTCCCAAACTGTGTTAACCAAACTTTTCATTATACAGGAGAAGCCTCTGGTTACAATGTAACATTATGATTTATCATTGAAACCACATTCATTGCATTCATCATTGAAACCACCAGAGGGCGCTAGCAGCTTTGAAATCATCACTGTACAATAATTATCATCTTTTTACAATTGGTAAAATTTTATTAAATATTTATTATTAACATTTTAAATTTAAAAACAGGCGCATAATAAACCCAATGTCAGACATATCAAGCCCAAAAACCGCCCTGTATGAATGGGATCTGGTAAAATCAAAATCATTTTGTCCAAATTTTTTTTCCACCGAAATCTAGCCTAAAAGGGGCATTTCTATCACATAACGACCTCTGGGACCCCCACTGATCCCAATAATGAAGCAGCAGTAGCCCCTTTGGCTTTCTCCCTCTATAGCGGCACTACTGGTCACCCGCTAAGTTGTAGTTTCCTGCGCAGACGCCACAGACACTCACTGCACCGCCGTATGGTGCCTTTATGAGCCACAGACACTCACTACACCGCCGTATGGGTGCCTTTTATGAGCCACAGACACTCCACTACACCGCCGTATGGTGCCTTTATGAGCCACAGACACTCACTACACCGCCATATAGTGCCTTTATGAGCCACAGACACTCACGACACCGCCATATAGTGCCTTTATGAGCCACAGACACTCACTACACCGCCGTATGGTGCCTTTATGAGCCACAGACACTCACTACACCGCCATATAGTGCCTTTATGAGCCACAGACACTCACGACACCGCCATATAGTGCCTTTATGAGCCACAGACACTCACTACACCGCCATATAGTGCCTTTATGAGCCACAGACACTCCACTACACCGCCATACAGTGCCTTTATGAGCTACAGACACTCACTACACCGCATATAGTGCCTTTATGAGCTACAGACACTCACAACACGCCATATAGTGCCTTTATGGAGCCACAGACACTCACTACACACGCCATATAGTGCCTTAATGAGCCACAGACACTCACTACACCGCCATATAGTGCCTTTATGAGCTACCAGACACTCACTACACCACCATATAGTGCCTTATGAGCTACAGACACTCACTACACCGCCATATAGTGCCTTTATTGAGCTACAGACACTCACTTACACCGCCATATAGTGCCTTTATGAGCCACAGACACTCACTACACCGCCATATAGTGCCTTTATGAGCTACAGACACTCACTACACCGCCATATAGTTGAGCCACAGACACTCACTACACCGCCATATAGTGCCTTTATGAGTCATAGACACTCACTAAAACGCCATATGGTGCCTTTATGAGTCACACTCACTGCACTGCCATATGACGCTTTAATGAGCTATAGCTATATGAGCTATATGCCTTTATGAGCCAAAAACACTTGCTGCACTGCCATATGGTGTCTTTATGAGCCACAAACACTCACTGCACCACCATATAGCGCATTTATAAGCCATAGACACTCACTGCGCCACCATATGGCGCATTTATAAGCCATAGACACTCACCTGCACCACCATATAGCGCATTTATAAGCCATAGACACTCACTGCACCACCATATAGCGCATTTATAAGCCATAGACACTCACTGCACACCATATAGCGCATTTATAAACCATAGACACTCACTGCACCACCATATAGCGCATTTATAAGCCATAGACACTCACTGCACCACCATATAGCGCATTTATAAGCCATAGACACTCACTGCACCACCATATAGCGCATTTATAAGCCATAGACACTCACTGCACCACCATATAGCGCATTTATAAGCATAGACACTCACTGCACCACCATATAGCGCATTTATAAGCCATAGACACTCACTGCACCACCATATAGCGCATTTATAAGCAATAGACACTCACTGCACCACCATATAGCGCATTTATAAGCCATAGACACTCACTGCACCACCATATAGCGCATTTATAAGCCATAGACACTCACTGCACCACCATATAGTGCATTTATGAGCCATAGACATTCACTGCACCACCATGTAGTGCCTTTTTGAGCCATAGACACTGCACCGCCATATAGTGCACTTATGAGTCAGTGTATTTTCTCCTGGACACAATGCCTCTAATACCTAATGGAGGATACTCTACATAGAAAGTCACAGTGTATGTCTGGATACATTGTGTGTAAAACGGCAGACAAAAGACACTTGCCGCTTTCTACCACATTGGGCTGAGCCCAATGTGGCAAAACTGGCGCAGGGGAGAAATGGAGAAGTTGCTCATACCAACCAATTAGATTACAGCTCTCATTTTTCAAACACCATTTGCAAAATGAAAGCAGCCACTGGATTGGTTGCTATACTAACTTACACTTTCCCTAGTGCCCCTCAGTCCCTAAATAACATGTAGACGAACGTCCCGCCCATTCTATAAGGATTAGGCGATAATTGAACAAGAGCACTGGGAGTAGTAAGCGCTGATTGGTGGAGCGGAGCTGTCAGAAGCGAACGCTAAGAGAAAATATTCACGACCACACCTTCTCTACGCCAATCCCCCTTATACTCTTCTCTTCACCCCCTCCCGCCGTGTCCCGTCCTTCACACCCCTTCTTCTTGGTTTCGTCCCCTCCGGCTACAGGTCACCTGACTTTTATATGTCACATGACCCAACCTAGGTGGAAAAATCAACTAGTCACGTGCCCCGCGTCACGTGGTGCGCGGCTCGTCGAACTTGGGTGTCATTACTTAGAAAAGGAAGTCGCTGCCGAGAGTGAAACCGGGAGCGGGGACGAGGTCAGAGCTGGTGAGTGCCGGGGACATGAGCGGGCCGGGGCGGGGAGTGACGCGCGTTATCCGTGCTGATACGTTTAGACTCCGTCATGGCGACTCACGCTGTGAACTCTGCTCCAAGGATCTCCACAACATGACCGTCAATGGAGGAGCGAGTCCTGAGAGGGGGTTTTACCATGACCTGTATCTGTTAGCTGTATCCTCTCACTGCTGGGACACCCCTCTACACGTCCTAACAATGGTACAGACCGATCTCTGCCTTAGAGTAGTCACCCATGTTATGGAAGGTCCCAGTAACCTTCTCATGTGTGTCCCTTTCTCAGGGGGGAGCAGGGACCCCGTATTCCTTCCTCAGTGGGGGTCTAAGCTATGGATCTCAAGGTCTGTACCTTAAAAGCACACACTGTGTACAATCCCTTTAATTACACAGCATGTGATAATTCCTACAACATGACAGGTCAGAGATTTTTTAATTATTTTTTTTTGAGAAAAAAATGTAATTTTTAAAATATTTGTATATTTCCCTAAACTATGCTTCCTATCTGTTGTCGTGCATGACCTATTTATTACCTGTATGTTTTAGTGTTAACCGGACCGGGGGGGGGGGGGGGGGTATTTTATGTATGTTTTTATTCAAAAGGAGGCCGTCAGCAGTTTGACCTCGCTAAACAAGTCCTACAATGGCTTAAAATACAAAACTTTGTGCAGTACAGCTGTACATTTTATTCTTTTTTCTCTTGTTTTAATATTTAAAAAATATGGGGGCACAGACGGCGTAGCTGCAATGGAGGGGGCACTGAGGCGGCGTAGCTGCAATGGAGGGGGCACTGAGGCGGCGTAGCTGCAGTGCTTGGGGGGGGGCACTGAGGCGGCGTAGCTGCAGTGCTTGGGGGGGGCACTGAGGCGGCGTAGCTGCAGTGCTTGGGGGGGGCACTGAGGCGGCGTAGCTGCAGTGCTTGGGGGGGGCACTGAGGCGGCGTAGCTGCAGTGCTTGGGGGGGGCACTGAGGCGGCGTAGCTGCAGTGCTTGGGGGGGGCACTGAGGCGGCGTAGCTGCAGTGCTTTGGGGGGGGGGGCACTGAGGCGGCATAACTACTAATTATGACTGTTCAGTTGTCTCCGATCGCGGGCTCTGCATGCACTTGGCGGCTTTGGCTCTTGCTCGGCTCCTGAGTGTCCACCATCTTTAAAGACCCGACCTGTACAAATACGGCAGATGTGGGGAAAGGGTTAAGGCCGCGTTTGCTTGTTTTTCTAGTTTACCTTTGGGGAATTCACTGGGAAAATCCCCCCCATCCCCCTGTGTCCCATGCCTTTGTATCACGTGCATGCTCAGTTTGCTTCGGGGCCCCCTTCTACTCATAGGTGCATCCAATAATCCGCAATATTTGATAGTCCGGCAATCATCATATCCTAGTTAATGCTGGTTTAAAGGGGCGGTGCCACTGGACAAGATAGGGGTTAACTAACTGATCACAGGGGGTCCGACCAATCCCGAGAACTGTAGTCCCATTCCCCCCCCATCTGATTTCAGCGGCTCCTGTGCTCGGGATCGTGGGGGGTGTCGGCGATCAGTTAGTTGTCACTGATCCTGTGGACTGGGGGCAACTTCTCCGTCATGGGTGGGGAACCTCTGTGTGGCCCCCGGCTCCCTGCCCCCATGCCAGAGCATATAGTCAGAATGCTAATGACCACTCTCATTATGGAAGCGGTGAATAGCATGCGGGAAGCACAGGAAGGTGAGGGAAGCACTGCGCTGGCTGTACTCGCCTTCCCCGGTCTTCTTCCGGGCCCAGATGAGGGTCTGTAAGGACTGATCTGAGGTTTGGTGGGGGGGGGGGGGGTCTGAAAGGGTTGATCTGAGGTCTGATGGGGGGGGTCTGAAAGGGTTGATCTGAGGTCTGATTGGGGGGGGGTCTGAAAGGGTTGATCTGAGGTCTGATGGGGGGGGGGTCTGAAAGGGCTGATCTGAGGTCTGATGGGGGGGGGTCTGAAAGGGCTGATCTGAGGTCTGATGGGGGGGGGGGTCTGAAAGGGCTGATCTGAGGTCTGATGGGGGGGGGGGTCTGAAAGGGCTGATCTGAGGTCTGATTGGGGGGGGTCTGAAAGGGCTGATCTGAGGTCTGATTGGGGGGGGTCTGAAAGGGCTGATCTGAGGTCTGATGGGGGGGGGGTCTGAAAGGGCTGATCTGAGGTCTGATGGGGGGGGTCTGAAAGGGCTGATCTGAGGTCTGATGGGGGGGGGGGGGGTCTGAAAGGGCTGATCTGAGGTCTGATGGGGGGGGGTCTGAAAGGGCTGATCTGAGGTCTGATGGGGGGGGTCTGAAAGGGCTGATCTGAGGTCTGATGGGGGGGGTCTGAAAGGGCTGATCTGAGGTCTGATGGGAGGTCTGAAAGGGCTGGTCTGAGGTCTGATTGGGGGGGTGGTCTGAAAGGGCTGATCTGAGGTCTGATTGGGGGGGGGTCTGAAAGGGCTGATCTGAGGTCTGATGGGGGGGGGGGTCTGAAAGGGCTGATCTGAGGTCTGATGGGGGGGGTCTGAAAGGGCTGATCTGAGGTCTGATGGGGGGGGTCTGAAAGGGCTGATCTGAGGTCTGATGGGAGGTCTGAAAGGGCTGGTCTGAGGTCTGATTGGGGGGGTGGTCTGAAAGGGCTGATCTGAGGTCTGATTGGGGGGGAGGTCTGAAAGGGCTGATCTGAGGTCTGATGGGGGGGGGGTCTGAAAGGGCTGATCCTGAGGTCTGATGGGGGGGGGGTCTGAAAGGGCTGATCTGAGGTCTGATGGGGGGGGGGGGTCTGAAAGGGCCTGATCTGAGGTCTGATGGGGGGGGGGGGGTTCTGAAAGGGCTGATCTGAGGTCTGATTTGGGGGGGGGGTCTGAAAGGGCTGATCTGAGGGTCTGATTTGGGGGTTGGGGTCCTGAAAGGGCTGATCTGAGGTCTGGATTGGGGGGGGTCTGAAAGGGCTGATCTGAGGTCTGATTGGGGGGGGGGTCTGAAAGGCTGATCTGAGGTCTGATTGGGGGGGGGGTCTGAAAGGGCTGATCTGAGGTCTGATTTGGGGGGGGGGTCTGGAAAGGGGCTGATCTGAGGTCTGATTGGGGGGGGGGTCTGAAAGGGCTGATCTGAGGTCTGATGGGGGGGGGGTCTGAAAGGGCTGATCTGAGGTCTGATGGGGGGGGGGTCTGAAAGGGCTGATCTGAGGTCTGATGGGGGGGGGTCTGAAAGGGCTGATCTGAGGTCTGATTGGGGGGGGGTCCTGAAAGGGCTGATCTGAGGGTCTGATTGGGGGGGGGGTCTGAAAGGGCTGATCTGAGGTCTGATGGGGGGGGGTCTGAAAGGGCTGATCTGAGGCTGATGGGGGGGGGGTCTGAAAGGGCTGATCTGAGGTCTGATTGGGGGGGGTCTGAAAGGACTGATCTGAGGTCTGATTGGGGGGGGTCTGAAAGGGCTGATCTGAGGTCTGATGAAAAATATTTTTTTCTTATTTTCCTACTGTAAAATCTGGGGTGCGTCTTATAAAACAAAAAATACGGTAAGTTTTTGTTTTAAATGGGATAGTCTGATGGGGGGGCTGATCTGAGGCTGATGGAGACTTTGAGGGTCTGATGGAGGGGGGGGGGCCTCGGCAGCAAAAAGGTTCCCCTCCCCTGCTGTACGTAGTGACTTGTGCACCTAATACCCAAACTAACACAAGGGAAGATGGGAGCAGTAGTCCATAGCAGCCGATCAGATTCCAGACATTGTTGTTGCTCCTCTTTATACCATTTCTGACAGATCTTCAGTTGTTTTTTTTTATTCCGTCTGAACGTGGGCGCCTCTTGTCTCCGTAGGAAAACGGTAGTGGCGTTGTACGGTTTTATATCTGATAGATAAGGTGTCAGACTATCGGGTGGCACCGGCGTGTGCCCCATTGAGCTTCCCCGGGGCCGGACTGTCGGGTACATTCCTGTTACTCCGGCGTGGTGGGGCTGTAGCGGGTTATCGGGCGCTCTGGATGAAAGGACTTCTTCTGTATGAGTCACGTCTGGCGGTTCCCGTGGTCTCCCTGCCGCCCGTTGCTCTCGGACGTGAGTCCGTCCTCGTCAGTCTTGAGTGGCGGTCGGTCCCGTCTGGTGACTGTAGTGACTGATTAACCAGGGGCTGAGGTCGGAGGCCCGTCCCCTGTCGCTTGCGGCTCCTCCTGGAATCTTGGGAATGTACGTCCTGACGGAAAAAGGAAAGCAGTCGGGGAATTTCCTGGTAGTCCTATCTGGCTTATGGGGCTGTCCAGCTGCTGCAGAACTACAAGTCCCAGCACGCCATGACAGCTGCAGGCCTAATACTTCTCACAGCGGAGGATTTGGTACAGTGTATCAGTGTAGGCCGTCCTGGCGCTGTTCACACTATGCTGTCTATGGCCTCCTGGTTAAAATAGTCACACCGTTTTTTTTTTTGTGGGCGTGGTTAGCTATGATAATTAGTTTTTTTTTTTTTTACAAATGATGTATTAAATAATGATTGTTCCGTTCCTCAGTTATTACTCCTAGAAGTTTATATGAATTTGTCACTGGATGTTACCAATGGGGGAGAAGGGGTGGATGAGCCATAATGTTCAGTCAGTCCCAGTAACAACTTATTGCAGATTTATTAACAAACTTTTAGTAGGAATAACTGAGGAATGGCAATATGAAAAAGATGCTATGGAACAGCTACTTCACGGAGAATGCTATTAGTTGCCAAAGGAGAGGTGACCGGTAGTCTTATTAATAGGTTGGTCAGTCGGCAGCTCCATAGTATCCCTGTCTGTCGTGGATTAAAGGGGATCTCCGCTTTGGACAATCCTGACAATAAGATGATCAGAGAGTCCCCCTGTTGGCCCCCCCTTCCCTTTTTCCTTATACTGTACATTCTGTCAGGTAGAAAGCAGATGGATACGTTTGTGATCAGACCACACAGGTGTGTTTGTTTGTAGTCTGTTGCCTTGGCAACCCACAGATCTGCTTAGACTTGAAACGATAGGATGATTCTACTCATGATGATTTGTTTCAGTGTCTTAGGTCAGTAAGAAAAGCAATGTATATTCGCGCTGCAGCATTTTGCCTTCGGAATAACGGCGCCAAAGCAAAGTTAACCCTGTGGCTCCCAGGGGCCACGCACGGCCGCCATTACTCACGTATTCCGTTTGTCTCTCCTTTAGATGTTGCAGAGACCCATAGGAGCCTCGTTACTATGAGTCTCGTGAACTCCAGCTTTGAGGCGTGGGATTCAGATGACGCTTGCTGCGGAGCGATGGCCGCTTGTGCATTGAACACCAAGGAGGATGTCACCAGTCCCTCCGTGGAGACCCCCGGGGGGAACCCCTCCAGCCTGGTCATGGAGGAGACGCAGGGATACGACGTGGAGTTTGACCCCCCTCTAGAGAGCAAGTACGAGTGTCCCATCTGCCTGATGGCCCTGAGGGAGCCGCTGCAGACCCCGTGCGGCCACCGCTTCTGTAAGGCTTGCATCTTGAAGTCTATAAGGTGAGTTCTGCTCTTGGGCCTGACTTCAGCTCCACCGACCTTACACAGTCTGTTTCCACAAGCCGCGAGATTAAGATAATTTTCCAGGCCTGTGGTTTGTGACACCGATGACATCACGGTCACCACAGCTTCATATTTCCACTCTGACCATACGTCTTCGAGACTCGATGGAGCGGAAAAAGTTCCCCTTCAAAAGGGCTCTGCTCATATCAGCGACGAGGACATGAGTGCCCCCCCCCCACCTGATCTTACGAGCCAGTGGGTTCACCCGAGGTGGGCCTCAGTCCTGGATGTGCCCGCATTGACAGGACTTGTCCTTAAAGAAGAACTCTTCATGTCCTGCTAGAAATGTACATGATATAATCTGTAGTGAATGTCATTTTCTTACCAGTGTCTGAATTTTTGAGTTATATAATCCTGAAGTTTCTCATCGGTGTCATGTGACCAGCAATCAGACCCACCAACTCACACAGCACCTCATGTGTGGACAGGAAGTCTATTTCTCTATGCATTCCTATGGGAGCCTCACTTTCAGTCTTAGGAATGAATAGAGAAGTAACTGGCTTCCTGTCCTGGGTCAGTTGGAGGTCAGGGAGTTGGTCACATGACCCAGCTACAATTAGAAGAGAGTGGAAACTCTCAATTTCAGCCTCTGATAAGAAAATGACAATCACTACAGATTATATCATGCACCTTTCAGGTCAGAGAATAAAAATTTTTTGCGGGAGTTCTTCTTTAAAGGGGTATTCCCATCTCAGACATTGATAGCAGATCGCTAGGATAGGCGCAGATAGGTGCGGTTCCCGCCTCCGGGATCCCCACCTATCTCTAGTATGGTGCTCTGGATTGTAGGAAAGCACACTGCGCAAGCGCAGCCACCCTCTACTAAACTCTAGTATTTCCGGCCGTCCCATAACGATGAATGGAAATTTAGCTGTGCGCTCTCCATTCACTGCTATGAGACTTCCTTGCTCGGATATTTTTGGAACACCCGTAGCGGTGAATGAAGAGCACGACACGTATGCGCAGAGTGCTTTCCTTCACTTTTGGGGACCCTGTTCCTAAAGATAGGACCCACAGCTATCTGACATTGATGGCAGATTGCTAGGATATGTCTGAGATGGATATATCCCTTTAAAGGGGATCTCCAAAAGTTAAATATTAATGACCTATGCTTAGGATAGGTCATGACATCGGTGGAGGTCCAACTCCTGGTTCCCTGCTGATCAGCTGGTTAAAGGGATCACAGCGCCGTGCGTTGTCGGTATTACAGCTCGATCTCATTCTGCCTTCTGATCGGAGCCCCCCCCAGTGCAATCGCGGGGCTCCACTTAGTTACCATGGCAGTCTGGGTGCTGGTGAGGCCTTCCAGATCTGCCATGGTAAGCTCCCCGCTAAGCTGTGCACGGGGCACCGCTCAGCAGGGACAGTGTCCGAATCCTGTTCACTCTAATAGGTCTCTATTATGGTGAATGGGACAAGGGATTGAAAGATCCCAGGTTCTAGTCCCCCCCCTAAGAAGGGGGGGGGTAATAGTTTTTAAATTAAAAGTTATAAAAAAAAATAAAAAATAGTAAAAGTTTAAATAACCCTTCTTTTCTAATTTTCTATATAAAAATAATGAAATAATACATATTAGGTATTGGCGCTTCTGAAACTGTCTGAACTATTAAAATATTTTTAAAAATTCCTGTGCGGTGGAATTCCCTCCCACAGAAAAAAATTTTTAAAAAAATTTGAATAATCGTGATCAAAAAGTCGTACATATCACAAACCTACCAATAAAAGCCACAGTTCGTTCTGCAAAAAACAAGCCCTCATACAAATATTAAAAAAAGTTATGGCTGCCAGAATATGAGGCAATGCAAATAAAAACATTTTCCGAAAGTTTTTAATTTTATTTATTTTTAAGTAATTAAACAAATTAAACAGAATAAAAACTATACAAGTTTGCTATCACCATATTTGTATTGACCTGCAGAATAAGGATATTGTCATTTTTAGCGCACAGTGAACGTTGTGATGCCAAAAACCTTGGCAGAATCATGGGGGTGTTTTATTTTTTTAATTTTTTTTATTTTTTTTTTCCCACAAAGAATTTTTTTTTTTTTCTGTTTTCAAATACAAGACATGGTAAATTAAATGGCAGCATTTAAAAAAAAAATGTATCTGGCTACGTGAACGGTAAAATAAAAAACTTATGGCTATTGGAGCGTGGGGAGGAAAAATTAAAAAAAATGCAAAAATGAAAATCGGCCCGGTCTTTAAGGGGGTTAAAGGACATTTGTTCTGGTTGCAGACCTGCACATGCAGCAGCTACAACCATTAAACATGGAGGTATCCGCTGCTCCTTACACACTGGATGAGTCAGCCAGACCCGGCTAATGGGAGTTACCTGACCCTGCCCTGACGGCAGATATTGTGCTGCCAGAGGTGTCTCCTCGTCCCACTGATAAACCGTGCTGGCGTCTGCAGTGTAGGAGGACTGCGTCATTTTCTCACACTCCGGGCAAAACCGGTATTTTGTTAAAGGGGTCGTCTCACTTCAGTAAGTGGCATTTATCATGTACATAAAGTTAATACAAGACACTTACTAATGTATTGTGATTGTCCATATTGCTTCCTTTGCTGGCTGGATTCATTTTTCCATCACATTATACACTGCTCGTTTCCATGGTTACAACCACCCTGCAATCCATCAGCGGTGGTCGTGCTTGGACACTATTAGAAAAAGCTCTGGTGGCCGGGACCGTGGGCGTATGCATAGGCACGCACGCGCAGCAGCTTCCGTCCCGGCCACCTCGTATCTGTGCTGCAACCCCTGGAAACAAGCAGTGTGTAATGCAACGGAAAAATGAATCCAGCCAGCAGAGGAAGCAATATGGAGAGTCACAATACATTAGTAAGTGGCTTGTAGTAATCTTGTCTGCATGATGAATGCTAAAGTGAGGAGACCCCTTTAAAGGGATTTTCCAACCCCTATAATGACCCCCTTAATGGCCAGGTCACTCAGATAGGTTACACTCACCCCGCTCCCTGGCAACCGCTTTGCTTCTGATCCACACGTGGCTTCATCTTAGTTCAAAACATATGTGGTTGGGGCAGCCAATAGGAGGCCATGACAGGGACGAGCCTCCCTAATGTCACCCGCTATGCCAGGGAGGCTCGTCCCCGTCACAGCCTGCCCTTTGGCAGATGCATCGGTGGCCGTGCGGGGATCGGAAGCTATGCGGGTGCCAGGGAGTGAGGTAAGTATAACCTATCTGAGGGCCTGGGCATTTGGGGGTCATTATAGGGGTTGGATGACCCCCTTTCCGCTGTGACTTTTAGTTATAACGGATTCAGCGTTTCCTCAGAAACTCACCCGACAACTGCAGAAGTTCTTGCAGTCGTTGCAAGTTGTCAGCACAAAGATGGGGAAGAATGTCAAACTAGCCCCTCAAAGGGTTGTCGAGGATTTTGATAGCCACCAATATCAAATCGAAGGCGGTCTGACACCCTGCACCCCCGCCGATCAGCTGTTGCCTACACTGGCCCTGTAAGTTTAGGTCGGGACTACACAGCGCCATCCATTGTGTAGTGGACGGACTTGGTAAGTGCAGTGGGAAAAGTAGCTACCTGTAGGGGGGAGGGCTGCTTTAGATGCTGCTATCTCCTGAATGGTAGCAGCTGGAAACATGCAACTGGTCTTGTTTGAAAGCAGACATTCCAAGCTTTCAGACAATACCAAAATGTCGCCGTCCTGATATTGATGGCCCATCCTGACAATATCAAAATCCTGGACAACACCTTTAATGAATTTGACCTTCGGTGCACAGATACAGGGGTTTGCTCCCTTTGCAGCCGTTCTTGCTCGATCAGTGCAGGCTTCTTAGAATTTCTGTGGCAGATTAGCAGAGCGCAAAACCACAGACCCCGGTGTGAGAGCAGACACGCAGCGTCAGAGGTGGCGCTCGGCCCCCCGCCCGCTCTCTCTCTCTCGCCGCCGTGGGTGCGGTTTTCATTATAATCAGCAGGGATTTGCAGGAAGTGAATAGGAAACCGCGCGTCTGACTGTAGTGTGCTGAACCTTTACACTCCCCTCTCTGCCGGAGGAAGCAGGTGAGTAAACTGACCCCCACAGCTCAGCGGACTGTCCTTCCTCTGCCCCTTCACAGCCTCCAAAAAACCATTGTCAACTTTCACCACGTCCTGTTTGCAGCCGATCACGTGCAGCTCGTAAACTCTGCCGTTTATGACCGTTGGTGAGATATTATCACCGGTCGGACATGTTCAAGAGGAAATGGTTGGGAGGGGGGAGGTTGTAGGATGAAATTCCTAGTTCTTTTTAAGGGTTTTTTTTTTTTTTTTTTTTGGATTTTCCCTTCTGCAAAAATCTAGTCATGCACTTAGGTTACAGCGACCACTGCTGGGGAAATTTGGTATTACATGCAGCCATTCAATACAGGTTGAGTACTTAAAGTAAGAGCCACTCTGGAAGCGCCTCTCAGCCGGGATCCGGAGCAGTGTACCTCGATCTGTGACGACCACGTTGCCTGTTAAAGACCTGAACTTTTCTTTGCATTTCTGTGTGGGCGTAAAAAAATCCATTAAAAATATTAATGGGGATTTAAAAGCCCAGGCGGAATAATCGTCTCATGACGGGGAGATTAACCCCCTAACTGTTTTGCCAGAGTGGAGCTCTAGCAGTGGGAAAAGTAGCTAACTGGAGGGGGAAGGGCAGCTTTAGATGGTCTTGTTTGAAAGCAGACATTCCAAGCTTTCAGACAATACCAAAATGACAGCAATATGTTAAGGACAGAGGAAGATATCACTGATAGAAACTGGGATGCTGTGAATGCAGCTGAAAGCAAAAGTAAAATCGGGTTTTACTCGCGATTATTCCCGACTTGATTTCTAACAGTGCTTGGACTTTAGCTGTCATTTTGGTCTTGTATGAAAGCCTGGACTGTCAGACTTTCAGACAAGACCAGTTGCATGTTTCTAGCTGCTACCATTGAGGAGATATCACCATCTAAATCAGCCCTCCACCCTCCAGTTAGCTACTTTTCACACTGCCCGAGCTGGACTCGGGCAGAACAGTTAGAGGGGTTTACCACCCTAGACATTGGTCATATCCTGATATAGACATCTTGCACTTCTGGATGCCACTTGTGGTATCTGGTTCCAGGATCGGGGTCCCCCACATTTCTCCGTATTGTATAATTTTCTCCATTTGCTTTGTCCTCCAGGGATGCGGGATCGAAGTGTCCTGTGGATAACGACCTCCTCCTGGAGAACCAGCTCTTCCCGGATAACTTCGCCAAAAGGGAGATTCTTTCCCTCACCGTGAAATGTCCGAGCCAGGATTGCGTGGCCAAGATGGAGCTGAGGAATCTGGAGGTTAGCAGACCCTGTGTCCTAACAGATCTGTCCGTGACCACGAGAGCTCTTCCTGACAGCACTGCCCCGGACGGGACAAATGTTGTCGGAAGCGATCTGTCCTGCAGTTTTTTTTTTTAAGGTCGTTTTTTTACTTTGCTCCTTTGCAGCATCACTTGGCGGCCTGTGAGTTTGCCAGCGTGGAGTGCAGACTGTGCCAGCAGTTCTTCCAGAGGAGCCGGCTGCAGCAGCACATGGAGGACGAGTGTCCCAGGCGGCTGGTGTCGTGTGAAAACTGTCTGGTGGAGATGTCCTTCGAGGAGAGGCTGGTATGTCACTGGAGGAGGGTGCTGGATATGCCTGAGGGGGGTGAGAACGGGCAGGGGGGGGTTAAGAGTTAACAAGTGAGGCCCTGTCCATTGAAGTCTATGGGCATTACAGAAGCAGACGATTGCTTCTCTCCTAAGTCCTGTGCGTTGCCTGCATTGAACTCTGTGGAAACTGTTTCAACTGTGAATCGGGAAATGCTGGTCACAGGACCCCTGGTGGTCCTAGAGGAGATTAACCCCCTAACTGTTTTGCCAGAGTGGAGCTCTAGCAGTGGGAAAAGTAGCTACCTGGAGGGGGGAGGGCAGCTTTAGATGGTCTTGTTTGAAAGCAGACATTCCAAGCTTTCAGACAGTACCAAAATGACAGCAATATGTTCAGGACAGAGAAAGATATCACTGATAGAAATCGGGATGCTGTGAATGCAGCTGAAAGCGAAAGTAAAATCAGGTTTTACTTGAGATTATTTCCGACTTGATTTCTAACAGTGCTTGGACTTTAGCTGTCATTTTGGTCTTGTATGAAAGCCTGGACTGTCAGCTTTCAGACAAGACCAGTTACATGTTTCTAGCTGCTACCATTGAGGAGATATCACCATCTAAAGCAGCCCTCCCCCCTCCAGTTAGCTACTTTTCACACTGCCCGAGCTGGACTCGAGCTATAAACCCCTGCCCTGGGTTTATAGGTAGAGATGAGCGAGCATGCTCGAGTGCCATTTTTGCGTATTTGCTTACGCATTTTAAAATTCGTACGCTATTCATACGCATATTTTAATCTATACGCAAATGCGTACGAATAGCGTACAAATTCAGTTTGTACGCTATTCGTACGCATTTGCGTATAGATTAAAATATGCGTATGAATAGCATACGAATTTTAAAATTCGTACGCAAAAATGGCACTCGAGCATGCTCGCTCATCTCTATTTATAGGCATTTATAGTATACCTGTAGTAATACCTAAAATGCAAAACCGATGCACTGATTTATACCTGAGGAGGCGGGGCATGACACAGGGATTCTCTATGGTTTTCTAGGAACCTCTGTGTCATGCCCCGCCTACTCAGACCACCAATCAGTTTTTTTTCCCCAGAGTCTCTAACCTTCTGCCATTTATACCGCAGGGTCACGAGCAGACCTGCCCCCTGGCCTACGTGACATGTGAATACTGCCAAACTGATCTCGCCCGGAAACAGGTAGGAAAGACTCCTCCACACGGCGCTAAAACGGCTGCTAAAATTTAAAGGGTGTGCGTTGTGGCAACCTCCACATTTGCTGAAACAGGAATATTCCTTTTAAAGGGGTGTTCCCGTCATAGACAATGGGAGCATATCGCTAGGATTGAGATCGGAGGGCGGAGCGCTGCGCCTGGAGTAGCCCAGGTTTCCCGGGGCCCGGCCACCACCAGGCGCAGCTCCCCCGCTGCTCCCATAGGAATGAATGGGAGCACACAGCGCATGCGCGGCCACCGCTCCCATTCATTTCTATGTAGCCGAGGGCATGCGCAGTGCGCCCTCCTTCACTTTGGGGGCTCCGTTCTCGATATAGGTGCGGGTCCCGCACCTATAAGACAGTGGGGGCATATCCTAGCGATATGTCCCCATTGTCTGAGATGAGAATAACCCTTTAAGGTGGCCGTACGTATAAGAAGGGTGGCCGCCTGCTGAACTTTACACAAGATATAGAAATCTTGTTGATTAGAGATGGTGAGCACCTTGTCCCATAAAATGGGGAAGTGCCCCGGCAGCTTTAGAAAGTCCCAGCAATCAGTCGGTGCCGGGAAATCTGTGCACTGTAACATCGCGTCCACGGGTTGTGCCAAGGGTGGCAGTTTCTAATTTACATTTCATAATTTTATGTAGATCGTAAAGTCGTCTCTTCTAACTTGTGTTGTGTGGCTCCTCCTGCAGTCCTGTTCAGTAACTGAACGGTCAAAGAGTTTATACCGTAATCATGATTTTCTCTGGTGTGAATCCACGTAACTGTTTTTTTTTTTTTTTTTTTTTTTTTTTTGTAACTGTTTTTGTTTTGTTGTCCCCAAGATGGCCGATCACTATGACATGGACTGCTACAAGGCTCCAATTCCATGTACTTATAGTCCCTTTGGATGCAAAGAAAAGGTAGGTATTATAGCAGTTATATTCTTGTACATATGAGCAGTATTATAGTAGTTATATTCTTGTACATAGGAGCAGTATTATAGTAGTTATATTCTTGTACATAGGAGTAGTATTATAGTAGTTATATTCTTGTACATAGGAGCAGTATTATAGTAGTTATATTCTTGTACATTGGAGGTAGTATTATAGTAGTTATATTCTTGTATATAGGAGCAGTATTATAGTAGTTATATTCTTGTACATAGGAGGCAGTATTATAGTAGTTATATTCTTGTACATAGGGGCAGTATTATAGTAGTTATATTCTTGTACATAGGAGCAGTATTATAGTAGTTATATTCTTGTACATAGGAGGCAGTATTATAGTAGTTATATTCTTGTACATAGGAGGCAGTATTATAGCAGTTATTTCTTGTACATAGGAGGCAGTATTATAGTAGTTATAGTCTTGTACATAGGAGCAGTATTATAGTAGTTATATTCTTGTATATAGGAGGCAGTATTATAGTAGTTATATTCTTGTACATAGGAGCAGTATTATAGTAGTTATATTCTTGTACATAGGAGCAGTATTATAGTAGTTATATTCTTGTATATAGGAGGCAGTATTATAGTAGTTATAGTCTTGTACATAGGAGGCAGTATTATAGTAGTTATAGTCTTGTACATAGGAGCAGTATTATAGTAGTTATATTCTTGTATATAGGAGGCAGTATTATAGTAGTTATATTCTTGTACATAGGAGGCAGTATTATAGTAGTTATATTATTGTACATAGGAGGCAGTATTATAGTAGTTATATTCTTGTACATAGGAGCAGTATTATAGTAGTTATATTCTTGTACATAGGAGCAGTATTATAGTAGTTATATTCTTGTACATAGGAGAAGTATTATAGTAGTTATATTCTTGTACATAGGAGCAGTATTATAGTAGTTATATTCTTGTACATAGGAGGCAGTATTATAGTAGTTATATTCTTATATATGGGAGCAGTATTATAGTAGTTATATTCTTGTACATAGGAGCAGTATTATAGTAGTTTTATTCTTGTACATAGGAGCAGTATTATAGCAATTATATTCTTATACATAGGAACAGTATTATAGTAGTTATATTCTTGTACATAGGAGCAGTATTATAGTAGTTATATTCTTGTACATAGGAGCAGTATTATAGTAGTTATATTCTTGTACATAGGAGCAGTATTATAGTAGTTATATTCTTGTACATAGGAAGCAGTATTATAGTGTTGAGGTGGACATAAACCTGTCCTTTCTGGAATTCAGTCAGTCATTCCGAATTGTTTGAACACGGGTGCGCACAATAATTAAGGACAAAACACAGACTTATGATTCCAGTATTAAGTCCTTTGGCCGTGCTTCTGTGGCAAAATCCTTACAGCCTCTGGCTTGTTTCTTTATTAACACACGTACTTATTCGATACAAAAAGGAAAGGGGGGCGTAAGCATGCAAATAGCAAACAATATAATCCTTGATTGGATAGAAGTTGCATTCCATTCTACGTCACTAGCTTGAAAAAGTCATTTTGATAAGAGTACGGGGGCCATCTTGGACTAGTTAAATATATACATATATTATACGCAAGCTTTATAAAAGTTACAAAGTATAAAAACATAATATAAAAAGTATATATAAATATACACACATTCCTTTGTGACACACCGCACCACAGCATCTTGGACACAATACCAGAATATAGACGCCTTTCTATACAGCTGCATAAGCATTTACAAAGCTGAGATATATATATATATTTGTATAGCATTAAATACATGTATATCCAAATGACATAACACTGTGAGGGGAAAATTCAGTATTTCGACCGGTCTACCTTCACAATAGCAGTTATATTCTTGTACATAGGAGCAGTATTATAGTAGTTATATTCTTGTACATAGGAGCAGTATTATAGTAGTTATATTCTTGTACATAGGAGCAGTATTATAGTAGTTATATTCTTGTACATAGGAGCAGTATTATAGTAGTTATATTCTTGTACATAGGAGCAGTATTATAGTAGTTATATTCTTGTACATAGGAGCAGTATTATAGTAGTTATATTCTTGTACATAGGAGCAGTATTATAGTAGTTATATTCTTGTACATAGGAGCAGTATTATAGTAGTTATATTCTTGTACATAGGAGGCAGTATTATAGTAGTTATATTCTTGTACATAGGAGGCAGTATTATAGTAGTTATATTCTTGTACATAGGAGGCAGTATTATAGTAGTTATATTCTTGTACATAGGAGGCAGTATTATAGTAGTTATGTTCTTGTACATAGGAGCAGTATTATAGTAGTTATATTCTTGTACATGGGAGCAGTATTATAGTAGTTATATTCTTGTACATAGGAGGCAGTATTATAGTAGTTATATTCTTGTACATAGGAGGCAGTATTATAGTAGTTATATTCTTGTACATAGGAGGCAGTATTATAGTAGTTATATTCTTGTACATAGGAGGCAGTATTATAGTAGTTATATTCTTGTACATAGGAGGCAGTATTATAGTAGTTATATTCTTGTATATAGGAGCACTATTATAGTAGTTATATTCTTGTACAGAGGAGCAGTATTATAGTAGTTATATTCTTGTATATAGGAGCAGTATTATAGTAGTTATATTCTTGTACATAGGAGCAGTATTATAGTAGTTATATTCTTGTACATAGGAGCAGTATTATAGTAGTTATATTCTTGTACATAGGAGCAGTATTATAGTAGTTATATTCTTGTACATAGGAGCAGTATTATAGTAGTTATATTCTTGTACATAGGAGCAGTATTATAGTAGTTATATTCTTGTACATAGGAGCAGTATTATAGTAGTTATATTCTTGTACATAGGAGCAGTATTATAGTAGTTATATTCTTGTACATAGGAGCAGTATTATAGTAGTTATATTCTTGTACATAGGAGGCAGTATTATAGTAGTTATATTCTTGTACATAGGAGCAGTATTATAGTAGTTATATTCTTGTACATGGGAGCAGTATTATAGTAGTTATATTCTTGTACATAGGAGGCAGTATTATAGTAGTTATATTCTTGTACATAGGAGCAGTATTATAGTAGTTATATTCTTGTACAGAGGAGCAGTATTATAGTAGTTATATTCTTGTACAGAGGAGCACTTCTTAGTGAGTTCTTGTGGTCCGCTCAGTAGTCCTACTCCTTCTGGACAGTACTTTTGGGTCTGTATGTGTAATATAGCTTAATCCTCTGTACTCTTTCCGGCAGATGCAGAGGAACGATCTTGCTCGTCACTTGCAGGAGTTCACCCAGGCTCACATGCGAATGATGGCGCAAACCCTGAGAAGCGTTAGCAGTTCCTTCACGCCGACCTCCCACATGGGCAGCGTGTCTCTAGACCCTAACCAGTTTGAACCCGCTCCTCCATCTTTTCCGGTGCCGCCTTCACTAGTGTCTCCCCCTCATGACACCAGCCAGCAAACCCAGAGCATGAAAGAGACCATCGAACAGCTGGAAGCTCGCCTGGTGATTCAGGACCATCAGATCCGCGAGCTCATAGCCAAGATGGAAAACCAGACTTCTGTGGTGACAGAGTTGAAAAACACAGTCCGCGCCCTGGAGGACAAGCTCACGGAGGTAGAAGCTCAGCAGTACAATGGCGTCTTCATATGGAAGATCAATCACTTCAGCGCTCACCTGAGGAACCAGGAGGAGGAGAGACCAGTGGTCATCCACAGTCCTGGGTTTTACACCGGGAAACCAGGCTACAAGCTTTGCCTCCGAATGCACCTACAGTTGCCCAGCGCGCCTCGTTGTGCCAACTACATCTCCCTCTTCGTGCACACCATGCAGGGCGAATACGACCACCTCCTTCACTGGCCTTTTCAGGGAACCATCCGGCTCTCCATTCTGGACCAGTCCGAAGGATCCGGCATTCAGGACCAGGAGGAAATCATGGACACTAAACCAGACTTGTTGGCCTTCCAGAGGCCCACCATGGCCCGCAACCCTAAGGGCTTCGGTTACGTCACCTTCATGCCCATCCAAGCCTTAAGACAGAGGTCGTTCATTAAGAACGATACGCTGCTCGTGCGCTGCATCGTCACCACCCAAGCCGAGCTGAACAGCCCTCGCCGGGAGGGGTTTCACCCACGCAACAGCGACGGGTCCACTTTATAGTCCACGGCGGGGGAGAGGACTCTAGTACTGAGCTTGGTTCTGATGAATGTTCTCAGTGAAGGTCATTCGGCCATGTTCCTTCATCTTAAGACAGAACTTTCTGAAGATTGTATATTAAATGTATTTTGTCCTGGGCTGTGCCTTCTTGCAGTATGACCTTTTATGCTGGATACGTTTCATTTTGGGCTTCCAGCTACTAATAAAATCCGACCACTGTCAGTAATTTCATTATGGATGATGATCAGTGGCTTCCAGCCTCAGGCCCTTCAGCTGTTCACTACTACGACTCCCATCATGCATTTCTTAGCGAGTAACTGGTTGGAGACGATTGAAAATCCACAACGCATGAGTCTCATCCAGATTTACAGTGACTTTCACCCTCATGCGTTGCGAAGGGTGATATCTGCAGCAGAAATCGACACATACATTACAGTGCAGATATTTTTTCATGCAGAGTGTGGATATCCGCCCTGCTGACACTGTAAAACACAGCGTCTTTGTCCCCCCTGTGTACACTACGGGGTAGGCCTTGGTGGCGTATCATACCATTAGGATACACCACCAATGTCCAGTCAGTGGGCTCTGAACCGTAGGCACCTGTGGCAGCAGTGGGAAGAGTTCTGTCACTCATTGTCTATGCACATTTAGGCTACTTTCACACCTGTGTTTCTGCTGGATCCGTCATGGATCAGCAAAAAACGCTTCCGCCATGTAATACAAGCGTCTGCATCCATTTTATGAACTGATCCGGTTGTATTATCTCTAAAATAGCCATGACTGATCCGGCACTAAAACCTGTGTAAGTCAATGGGGGACGGATCCCTTATCCTTTGTGTGATCCGGTACCATTGACTTAGGCCCCATTCACACGTCCGTATTTTTGTACATCCTGGAAAACGGTCAGTTTTTTGCGGATCCGTTGTTCCGCAAAAAACTCAGTTTTTCCAGGACATCCCTTCGGTTTTTCCATAAAAAACGGAAAGGATGTATCCATATGTCATCCGTTTTTTGCGGATCCGCAAAAAACGAAAGGATGAATAACATCTTTTTTTTTTTCTCCTCTCCTGGAACGGAATCCGCAAATACGGATGACATGCGGATGCCTTTCCGCGTGTCTTCCGCATTTTTTGCGGATCCATAGACTTTCATTGTGCTATGGACCGCAATTCGGGAGAAAAGTAGGACAGGAGGATTTCTTTATGCAGACAGTCGGAACGGACACACGGATGCGGACACCACACGGTGTACTGTCCGCATTTTTTCGGGACCCATTGAAATGAATGGATCCGCATAATTGTCCGCAATTGCGGAAACGGATGCAGACACGTTATACGGACGTGTGAATGGGGCGTTACATTGTGTGTCCGTCTTGCGCCGCATCCCAGGACGCACTGAAAAACGCTGCTTGCAGCGATGGGAACACAACCAAACGGAACGGAATGCGGTCTGGCGCCCTCTGCTCTCTTCAGTGAGGTGCCACCGATGTGTATCCTGAGACACCCACAGAAAGTCATCACCTTTCAAGAACCTTAAAACCCAGGGGAGACTGGGACAGTATGGTTTCTACATAGTAGCAAGTCATGGCTGTTGTCACACCGCCCCATACATGTATAGGGTGTTCAGGCTGAACCCTAAGACTGGACGGGCAATGGGATTTTTTTTTTTTTGTCTTCCTTTGGTCACATTACCGGAGTCGGTCGTTATCATTGGGACTATGTACATCCAGGTTAAAGGGGTTGTTCTTACTTCAGCAAAGTTAGGTAAAGTTAATACAAGACACTTACTAATGTATTGTGATTGTCCATATTGCCTCCCTTGCTGACTGGATTCATTTTTCCATTGCATGATATACGTCTTGTTTCCATGGTTACGACCACCCTGTAATCCAGCAGCAGTGGCCGTGCTTGCACAATATATGAAAAAGAGCTGAAATCTCTGGTGGCTGAAGGGGGAGTACACATAGGACGGCTCTTTTTCCTTCAATGTGCAAGCACGACGACTGCTGCTGGATTACAGGGTGGTCGTAACCATGGAAATGAGCGGTGTATAATGTGATGGAAAAGTGAATCCAGCCAGCAAAGGAAGCAATATGGAGAATCACAATACATTAGTAAGTGTCTTGTATTCACTTCCTCTACATGATAAATGCTATTTGCCAAATTGAGTCAACCCCTTTAACTTGGCGATTGACTACTGTCGTCCTCCTGCTTCTATATCAGGGATCGGCAACCTTTTGGCACTCCAGCTACTGTGAGACTACAACTCCCAGCATGCAAACCTGGTCAGCTATTCTCACAACTCCCATAGAAGTGAATGGGGCATTCTGGGAGTTGTAGTTTCAGAACACCTGGCGTGTCGGAGGTTCCTGATCCCTGTTCTATATGATGGCAATCTGGGGCTCCATGTGCTCTTCTCATGTGTTTCAGGTTAGTATCACCATCGGTGCTCACGCCTTCCTCGTCCATGGCGTCAGTGATTAACTTTTTGGCAACAGCGCTCCTCACCGCACAAGTTCCCGTCCTCCTGCAGCCAAATATTCCAAATTCTTATTTCATCACTCATGTTTCCAGCCTCCCTGTAATGTGGATTTTCCAGTTATGTAAAGTTGGAAGGACTTGTAAGGCCAAACCCATGAAAACCTCCATAATCTCCTCATGCATTTAAAATATATTTCACTATCGCCTGGGGCCCTGAGACCTGGCCCTTTAAGGTAAGGACACAACACAACAATTTTTCTATAGCTCCTGACAGATCTACCATAAAAATGAAGCAACTTTGCCAATAGTTTTGCTTAAAAATCTATTGTGTATAGCAGGACTAGGTGTCTCCATGGCAACAGACTACACACCCTGTGTAGTCTGATCCTGCAGTCATAGTCCCTTCCGTCTTTGACTTCTTATAGCACAGCACATGTCTGCTCAAAGTAGGGGGCAATAAAATGGGAGTGGAGGATCAGACTACACAGGGTCTGTAGTCTGTAACCATGGAAACAGTGGCTTAGCTATTCCCTGCTGTCAGATACAGTATGTGACATAACAGAGGGGTTAATCTAAGCTGCTGAAATGTACTGCTCTCTGGTATCAGGAAACCAGGGACAAGAAGAAAATTGAGCAGCACTCAAAATCAGTACAAGATAATCAAAATAGCGAATAACGGCAAAGTTTTTCAACATTTTTTTGTAGATTTTCTTCACATAATGTTGCTTGAACATCAAGATTTCATGCATTTATGGCCCAAAATGTCCCTCCGTCTATTGCTTTGGTGGTGACAAGTTTAGAAATTAGCTGGCATTCAGCATGTTATTTATGCCACAAAAGAGAATGTACAAAGGAAAATAAAATTATAGAGCTTGGAAAAGCAACGATAAAAATAATTGCTTGGTCACGAAGACCCCAAAGGCAGACAGGGGCTAAAGGGTTAAATCAGATCTAAGGGGCATTTTCTTCACCTAAATGAGAAAAGCTATTAATTTTCTAGAAATCCTATTCACATGCATTCTCACAAATGTCCAGCAGGTGGCAGCAGATCCTGATAAATGGTGAGGTTGAATTTCTGACATGCAGTTCACATGATTGGCCACAAGAGGGTGCCATATAATCATTATTTATACAGCGCCAACATATTCCGCAGTGCTTTACTGTTCAGGGGTTTATAATAAGATAGCAACAGACAAGTCCATTATTAAAAAATGAAGAGTGAGTGCCCTGCTCACAAGAGCTTACAATCTGAGGAGATGGGGATAACACAGAAGGTAGAGGTGCTTGTTTTGTAAAAATGCTTTTCAGAATAAAAAATCGGTTCATAAAATTGTTTCCGTAATTTCGTTTAAACCCAAAGGCCTAACGGTTAATGTTATGGCGGTGCTGACTGCGTCTGTCGTGCAGTCGTTGTTGGCTCGTCCGTCCATTCAATCAGACGGCAAATTCTTGTCCTTAGAATACATACTACGGCGAGAAGAATATAAAAAAAAATATATAGTTGTGTATCATATGTACATACATTGACGATTTGTTCTTCATCGAAGAATCCCACAGAGCAGAGACGGCGGAGGAGGAGGAAGTCGCCAATGCATAGGGGGCACCGTCAGCACCTCAGAAGGGAAGGTTAGCATGGCCGAAATGTGAGAAAGCTTTGTCATCACCACCAGTGAAACGTCTTAGCAGGAGGCAGCGTTTCAGCAACATGGTGGAACAGTACATGTGCACATGCCTACGCATACTGACTGATGGGTCCGCCCCATTCAACTTCTGGGTCTCCAAATTGGGCACAGGGCCTGAGCTCGCCCTTTTACGCCTTGGAGGTGCTGGCCTGATCTGCGGCTATTGTATTGTCTGTACAAGTGTTTAGCACGGCGGGGGCTGATCACGGACAAGCGCATCAACCTGTCCATAGCCAATGCGGACAAGCACATATTCATTAAAATGAGCCAAGCATGGATCCCACAGGACAGAACTCCTGCAAAAAAATGTATTCCATGTCCTGCTAGAAATGTACATGATGTAATCTGTAGTGAATGTCATTGTCTTACCAGTGTCTGTATTTGTGAGTTATATCATCCTGAAGTTTCTTATCTGTGTCATGTGACCAGCAATCAGACCCATCAACTCACACAGCATCTTATGTGTGGACAGGAAGTCTAATTCTCTATGTATTCCTATGGGAGCCTCACTCTGAGTCTCATAGGAATGAATAGAGCAGTGACTGGCTTCCTGTCCTAGGTCAGGGAGTTGGTCACATGACCCAGCTACAATAAGAAGAGAGGGGATAACTCAGAATTACAGTCTCTGATAAGAAGATTACATTCACCATAGATTACATCGTGTACCTTTTTAACAGGTTAGAGAATAACATTTTTTTTCTTTAACCCTTTCACGACCGGAGCTTTTTTCGGTTCTGCATTTTCGTTTTGCGCTCCCTGCCTTCAAACAGCCATAACTCTTTTATTTTTCTGTTCACATAGCTGTATGAGGGCTTGTTGTTTGCGGGACAAGTTGTACTTTCCAACGCCACCATTTAATATTGCATATGGTGTAGTGGGAAGTGGGAAAAAAATTCCAAACCGGGTGAAATTGCAAAGAAAACGCTATTCCGCTACAGTTCTACGGGTTTCTTATTTACAGCATTCGATGTGCATTAAAACTGATCCGTTACTTTCATTCTACTGGTCAGTACGAATCCGGCAATACCTAATATGTATAGTTTTTCCTGCGTTTAGATGGTGATAAAATAATTAGAAAGTTGCCCTTTTTTTTTTTTTTTTTTCCTTGTCATATATTGACCCCTATAACTTTTTGGTATTTATGTGTACAGAGCTGTATGGGGGCTTCATTTTTTGCGGGGCGGTCTGAAGTTTTTATTGATACCATTCTGGGGTGTGTATGACTTTTTGATCACTTTTTATTTAATTTTTTTTAGAAAAAAAAGGGACAAAAAACTGCGAATCGCCATTTGGACGCTTTTTTCCGCCACACAATTCGCCGTATTGAATTTTTTTTTTATATTTTAAAAGTACGGGCGTTTTCGGTCACGGTGATACCCATGATGTCTATATTTATTGTTATTTAGGTATTTATTTTTACTTATACGGAAAGGGGGGTGATTTGAACTTTTATATCTTTTTTATTTTTATATATTTTTTAACATTTTTTTTAATTTTTCTGTGATTATTTTAAAGCTCAAATATCATCTGATCTATTGTGTTTTGTTTTTTTTCTTTATGAGCAATCATGGATTTACTAGATGCAGTTAAAACCATGAATTGCTCATTTCTTATCCTGGCCTGCCATCTAGTGGCCAGAATAAGAATTGCAGTTTGAAAACTGTAATCCTCACCAGCGAGGATTACAGTTTTCATATGGTGTACAGACACCCCGATTGGCCAATCGGGGCGTCTGTACACCACCCGGAAGCGTGGGCTTCCGGGTTCAGACGCATCCTGATGCCGTGATCACGTGTGATCACGGCATCAGAAGGCCCTGGAAGTCTCCGCAGACGGAGGTAAGATGCGGCAAGTCTCTGCTGTTAGAAACAGCAGAGACTTGCCGGCCATGACGCCCGCCGCACCCGCGAGCGGGCGTCATGTCCCCCACACCGCCCGCGCGCCGTACATGTACGGCGGCGGTCGTGAAGGGGTTAATGGAATATTACAAGGGGCTAATAACAGGAATTTTTGTGCAGTGCCCATTATTAGTACTAGTGTTGAGCGAAGCGAGCTTCAGATGCTTCATCTGAACTTCGGAATAATACTGCATGGAGATCGTCTCCGTACAGTTATTAGAATGTATGGGCTCCGATGAGCTGAAGTTAGTTATTAACAAAGTCGCTTGTGACTTCGTTGAATAACTTCGGTAATTGATTTTTAAAGTGGAAAACCACTTTACAACTTGCAACCGAGCTCGGCTCCAGGAGACTAATACCTCGGTATTCCAGAGCAGCATTGAGATGTTTTGCAGAAAATAAGAGGTTTTTCATCCAGTTTCAGAATCTAAAATATCAGGTCAGGATGTGACGGCGACAGATGTGCATAAACCGGAGGAAAAATGATTACACCAAGCAGTCCCTATTCCATGAGCCACGATGGCTGCCTCTTCCAGATGTTAGATTCCAGCTTTTTAAAAAAGCACTTTAGTGTTTTGCATCGCTAATCCCTGATTTCACAGATGATAGAAATCCGGAGTCTTTCATACTGCGCACTCGTCGGTTTTCTCCCAGTATGGGCATACATTCTAAGCAAAAGATCTCATCACACCGACGGGCATTGCATGTGAAACCTGACATTTATTGTGACATCTGGAGAATGAGATACAGTAAAATAGTTTCTTTTTAATTAAGCGCCATGTGGTTTCTTAAAGAGGACCTCTCACCGCTCCTGACACGCCTGTTTTAATAGCCTCATGCATTCCCCATGTAATAACAATCCTATAAAATCTATTCTTATGGCTCTATGTTGTGCCATTCCTTTATTATTTCTACTAGAAGTTATGAATGAATTGCTAGCAGTCTGCAGTAAGGGTACAGAGGGGAGGTAACCAGTTGGGGGTGTGTACCTGCACAGACTGACTCTATCCAATCAGTGCTGCCATTTTCAGACTGCGCAGGGACACACCTGGGGTCCTCCAGGCGCAGCGCTCCCCGCTCCGTTCTGGCTATAGGTGCGGGTCCAAGCGGTCGGACCCGCACCTATAAGACAATGGGGGCATATCCTAGCGATATGCCCCCATTGTCTAAGATGAGAATACCCCTTTAAGTAGCAACTTTTTGTCAAGGCAACACATAGAAGTGGCTCTCTTCCTCTCTCCCAGCAGAAAGTTTCAGGATCATTCCATTCCCGGCCAATAAACCTCAATCAACTTATACATTAAACAATTGTTGCCAATGGGTCCAATCAGAATCTGTGAAGGGAAAGATAGTTGCAGTTTTAGCTAACAGGGAAAGATGTAGCTCCCTCTTACCCTCTCACAGCAGCAAATCCCAGCATTATCCCCCACATTAATTATATCCAACCAATAAAAGTTCATGTAAAGCACTGTACACATTGTGTTGTATATGTCAGGTCAGGACATATGTTGTAGAGTGGTATTCGTTGATCACGGGGTCGAGGGGTGGATTGACCATAGACCTTAGAGGGAAATTTCTCAGTGGGCAGATGCCCCTGGGGGGTTCCCCAAGCCCTCCTCTCTTCCGCTGGCCGGGTATTTAATGCACTCTCAGCAGTAATTAACACTGTTAGAATCAGGTACTCATGTGCCTGGCCAGAGCTTCAGATGTGCGTACTGCGTGAGCTGTCTCCTTGTACAGTTGATGGTGTCGGACCCCCGCCGATCTGATATTGATGGCCTATCCTGAGGATAGATCATCAATATAGGAGAACCCCTATAATAATGGCTCTCCTCTGCACTGTGCGTACACCACAGAGTAGGTCGTCAATATCAGATTGGTGGAGGTCCGCCGCCCCCGCTGTTAGCAGTGATCATGGCGCTTGGGCAAACACTACAGCTCCTTCTTCAGACCACCTCCATCAGTCTTGTGAATGGGACTGAGCTGCAATACCAAGTATGGCCACTATATGACGTACGGCACTGTGCTTGGCTTACAATGAAATGGAGAAGTGCTGCGGCCCCTTCAAACACCTGATCATGGAGGGTGTCAGAAGTCAGATCCCCGCCGACTTTTAGATCAAAATAACATTGCTAAATCTTCTGACACCCGATGTGCGTACCCCCAGAGTCTAAAATGCCAGCTGGCTGGGATGGAGCTTTTGGCAACCCAATATACATTCAATGGTCTGATGGTCCTGACGAAATCAGCACGTTCAGGTTTTGTGTACGGTCAGCTTTAGGATCCTTAATGTCAGATCAAAGATCAAACGAGTGAAGAAACAAGAGAGAAGCTTTTAGAGGTTCACAAAGGCGAGCGCACTCGTCATGTCTTTTGTCTCTCATACACCCCAGACGTAGCCCTCGCCCTGTTTCATACGTCTCAGCCTTAATGGCTTTTTAATGGCTTTTCCTTTTTTTTTTTAATTTACTGGATGAAAAGAAAATTACCAGTTTTCCTAAACAGGAGACGACTCTGCTCGGTCACATTTGCCTTCAGATCTTTTGCAAACAGTGACACATGAATGGAGGTCCCCACCCACAACCCGTGCGGCCGCTTTAATAACCCAAACAATGCGTCAATGAAACAAATCCGCCCATTATAAGTGTAAAATACCGTGATGTCACAACACGGGTCACGTAACCGGCTGGTCTCGTATAATCACGTGCCGCCTGTTTAATAACATGCGTCCTATGACAACAAGGAAGACGAGCGGCTCAACCCGTCACCTGGATGTAACCTCTCACCCAATACAAGTATCAGGACACTCTTCCCATTACTCCATAGAGAAGAAACAAATCTGTCCGACTTGTATGTTGCAACTTTGTTGCAAATTCTTTCTAGTGTCAATTAAAGAATAAAAATGTTGCAATTCTAACAGGACATAATCACCATGAGGCACATTTATAATTTACTAAATACATATGCCCCATGTGGAAAATGTATTATCACCATGAGGCACATTTAGAAAGCCCAACCTAAGACCATGAGGAACATTTATAAAGCCTAACCTAAGACCATGAGGAGCATTTATAAAGCCCTACATAAGACCATGATACTGAATCGATACTTTTATACCAGTATCAATTCGGTACCGGGATTTGCTCTTTTGCGATACTTTTCCTGGCAGATAAAATAAAAAACTCCCTTACCTCTCCTGCACCGTGGCTCCGCTCCGGGTCCGGCGCTCCTCTGTCTTCTCTGCCCGCGCTGCACTGTCCTGACCGCGTACAGTGTCAGGACGTAGTGCGTGCACTCTGACCTTACACTGCACGCAGTCAGGTGACAGTGCAGCACCGGGAGGAGAAGACAGAGGAGTGCCGAACCCGGAGCGGAGCCGCTGCGCAAGAGAGGTAAGGGAGTTTTTTTATTTTATTCTGATGGGGGCAGAGTGGGCTGATCTGAGGTCTGATGGGGGCACAATGGGCTGATCTGAGGTCTGATGGGGCCACAGTGGGCTGATCTGAGGTCTGATGGGGCCACAGTGGGCTGACCTGAGGTCTGATGGGGCCACAGTGGGCTGATCTAAGGTCTGATGGAGGCAGAGTGGGCTGATATTGGGGCTGATTGGGGCACAATGGGCTGATCTGAGGTCTGATGGAGGCAGAGTGGGCTGATATTGGGGCTGATTGGGGCACAATGGGCTGATCTGAGGTCTGATGGGGGCACAATGGGCTGATCTGAGGTCTGATGGGGGCACAATGGGCTGATCTGAGGTCTGATGGGGGCACAGTGGGCTGATCTGAGGTCTGATGGGGGCACAGTGAGCTGATCTGAGGTCTGATGGGGGCACAGCGGGCTGATCTGAGGTCTGATGGGGGCACACAGATTGTTGGGTGTTTTATTTTTTCGGCGTGGTATCGAATGGTATTGAGTATCGCAATACTTTTTCTTGGTATCGAAATCAAATCAAAATTTTGGTATCGTGACAACCCTATGAGGAACATCTATAAATCCCTGCATGAGACCATGAGGAGCATTTAGAAAGCCCTACTGGACCTTGCAGTAATCCACGCAGTGACACTTTTTTAATCCACTGTCGATACGAGATGCAAAGTTACAAAAATAACAGTAAGGATTAAATAAATAAAAATATATTTCATTTTCCAGTTTGTTTTTCTCACAATTCTAAATGCACCTCAATGAAAGATAGATCCAAAAAACACTCAAAACTATTTCAAGTTTTACAAAAAAAAAAGAAAGGAAGCACCATCTTGGGCAGGATTCATGGGCTTATTCTTATTCTGAAAGCCATTCCAGTCTCTCGCTGCTGGTTGATTTGCTGTCCCCATCCATTCACTGAGACAAATTTGTGAACTAGTCGCAATCAAAGACTCCAGAGAAATGTACCTTATCTATCTACCATTAAAATATGAAAGTACCTTAAAAAAGTATTTTCTATGTTATTATTATTGCGTCAAGTTCTTGGTAAGACATAGTGTGATTAGTCTGTTTTCACTCAACGGACTAGACGTCGTTGGGGTCCTCGTAGGCGTCCCATAAAATTATTTGCAACCGCTCATCCAAGGTCTTCACACAGTTTTTGGGGTACACACGTCAGCTGGGGGATGGGCAGCTGTGTTCTAGGCTGTCATGGGGGCCAGTGCTAAGCAACTGTGATGGATTGTCCACAATGTTGGGCTCACTGCTAAACTGTCGCTGCGAGAAGCTGGGCTGCAGCAGTAGACACTCGTCAGAAAGCTCTGCCTCCTCCGATCTGGGATGCATGATGGAGGCCATTGCCAAAAGCTGGATGTCTGTGTGAGCGTTGGCTACGGTGTGTCTCCTGACGCTTCCACATTTTTCCAAATATGCCTCCCCTTCCTGTTCGGTGAGTGGGGAAAGGCATCGCTCAGCCGGAAGGGAAGAACCTTCAAGTGGCGTGTAGGGCATAGTGTCCGATCTTAGATGACATTTAGGGAATCGATGTTCTGGAGAGAGAAAAAGGAAGTAGGAAAAGTTATCATGGATCAGAAAGCCACCATCAAAACTATCATAACAATAAATAAAAAAACTAAAATCTGACCTTCAAAAGCTTTGAGCTAACCTGAAAATTTTAATGCAAGGACAGTAGTACCTCCTTATGGCCAGTAGGTGGCAATGTTCCCATCGGGTGCATTTGTTTTTCAAACAAAATCAGCAAGATAACTCATCAAACATTATTAAAAAATCCAAAAATATTAAAATCTTGGTTTAAAGAAGAACTCCCGCAAAACTTTTTATTCTCTGACCTGTTAGAAAGGTGCATGATGTAATCTGTAGTGAATGTACGCTTCTTATCAGAGACTGTATTCATGAGTTATCCCCTCTCTTCTAATTGTAGCTGGGTCATGTGACCAACTCCCTGATCTGACCTCCAACTGACCCAGGACAGGAAGCCAGTGACTTCTCTATTCATTCCTATGAGAATGAAATTGAGGCTCCCATAGGAATGCATAGAGAATTAGACTTCCTGTCCACACATCACTTACTGTGTGAGTTGGTGGGTCTGATTGCTGGTCACATGACACAGATGAGAAACATCAGGGAGATATAACTCACAAATACAGACACTGGTAAGAAAATGACATTCACTACAGATTACATCATGTAAATTTCTAGCAGGACATGGAATAAAAGTTTTTGCGGGAGTTCTTCTTTAAACAGACAGGACAGAAAACATAGGAGAGGGTAGTTTACTGCTCTGTTACTAGGGTACTGCCTAACATATGCATATAGAGAGTTTTCATATTATTCATCGTCTCTCTGACCCATGGCTTATGTAAGCTCTTATTAATCCAGTGGTTCTCCAACTACAAGTCCCAGAATGTAGACTTCATCTGGACTATTTGTCTAAGTAAAAACGTGTCTATCTCCAGCACTCCCATAGAGATGAATGAAGTGCAGTGTGCATGCTCCACCTGACACTGTGGTTATCAGGTCGGGATACGGGGCCCTTCTTCTTGCGCTCAGTGGAGGAAGTGGGGAGAGGTTCCTGGAGTAGGAGCCTCACAATCCAATAGTTATCCCCTCTCTAATTACAAGAACAGTCCTTTAATGTTGGACTGATCTAATTATTACCTAAAGGGGTTCACCACTATCACCAAATTCTTACTTGTTAGATGTTCCCTTGGCAATAATCTGATCACAAAGTGTCCCCTTGCTCAGAGATCACCTATAATCTAGAGGAACCTGGCAGTAACTGTTCAGTTTCCCTGCAGCGCCGCCACAGGGAAAATGAGGAATTACACATAGTCCATTTATACTAATAGGTTATCTGCATAATCCAGGACAGGACAGGTCCTCCAGACTGAGAGATGTTCTTTGCATCCACTCCTCACCATGGCTGGGAGATCAGGATCCTGAACATGGGGGCCCTAACTAGGCTCACCACCGGATGGAGAATGACTACAGCCCCAGTAGAGCAGGAGCTTGTGTTATGGTTTTTAGAAGATCACTAGAAGAATTTGGGAATTTAAGAAATGACACTTGGGCTGAGATGAGCTCAGACTTGTTGTGACATCGAGCACTGAAATCTATAAACTTGCTGAACTTCTGAAACTCAACATTTAGCCTAAGGGAAGTGGCTTAATGGTCTTCACATCAATGGCAAGGACGAAAGACAGATCCATGAGTCAGACAATAGATGGTGAGGCATGTTGTCATTCAAATTCCCTAAGAACTTCCAAATCGCTCCTTCATGTACAGAATATCCCCTAAAAACCTGATAGGTGCAGGTCCCAGATAAATGGGGTCTAGTGACCATAGTGCGTCACTTATCATTGAAAAGAGGCCACACGTTTATGCTCTTCTGCATTGATATGCTTGGGACTTACACAAAGAGACGATTAACCAACTTTCTGGATGTTCTGAAACATCTTAGGTGATCGGAGATGATTGTTGGGGTGAGACTTAAATGGATTGTCCAATTGTTGTTAAAAGGGTCAGATACTCAGAGTTTCCTGCTGATGAGGCCATCACCTGTAATCTGCAGGAGGAACTACCGTATTTTTCACTTTATAAGACGCACCTCAGATTTTAGAGTAGGAAAATAAGAAAAAAATATTTTTCATCAGACCTCATATCAGACCCCCCATAAATTTCAGGACATCACATCAGACCCCCATATCAGCCCCCCAGACCTCAGATCAGCCCACTGTGCCCCCATATCAGCCCACTATGCCATCAGACCTCAGATCAGCCCCCATTTCACCACACTGTGTCCCCATATCAGCCCACTGTGCCCCCATCAGACCCCAGATCAGCCCACTGTGCCCCCCATCAGACCTCAGATCAGCTCATCAGCCCCCATATCATCCCACTGTGCCCCCCCTCAGACCTCAGATCAACCCCATAAGGATAAAATAAAAAACTCTCTCACCTCTCCTGCGCCGCGGCTCCGCTCCAGGTCCGGCGCTCCTCTGTCTTCTCTTGCCGGTGCTCCACTGTCACCTGACTGCGTGCAGCGTCAGGTCAGAGTGTGCGCACTACTTCCTGACGCTGTACGCGGTCAGGACAGTGCAGCGCCAGCAAGAGAAGATGGGAGCGACGGACCCGGAGCGGAGTGGAGCCGCGGCGCAGGAGAGGTGAGTATGTTTCCCTGCTCCCGGCACCTAATACATACAAGTGAGCGCTTCCGTAATGGAGGCGCTCACTAAAATTCGCTTTATAAGACGCACAACAATTTTCCCCCTACTTTCGGGGAAAAAAAGTGCGTCTTATAAAACGAAAAATACGGTACGAACCAGGTGTTCAGCTCCTCTACAGCACCACCACAGGGGAAATGAAAGAGCTTATCCCAGGATAGGGGATAAGTGTCTTATTGGTGGAGGTCTGAGGACTGGTACCATCCCTGTACTTGTGAGGCCATAGAGATTTCCCGAGTGCCGAGGTCCGTTCCAACAGCTAATCTGCCAGGGGCACTACCCCCCACCGATCAGATATTAATGGCCTACCCTAAGGATAGGTCATCATTATTTAAATCCCAGAAAAATCCCTATAAAAGCATGCTTTAATCCAAAAAATGTTTTCAAAAATATAAAAACCCTTTACTCTAGCAACTTTTGTTTTTATTTCAAAGTTCTCCGTAAACTATATACTATATCAGGAAGTCTGTTACATGCACAAAATACTCCCCCCCCCTTCCCTAAAAACCACAACTTCATCTAAAAAATCTTCAGTTGTGGTAAGCTTCCCATTCCTTCACGTATGTATTCATATTAACAGATCTTCTACACGCCAACATCTGTCTCATGTCGAGACGAGGCGCTAAATTCCACGGCTCGTTATTAGGTTCTAAGAACTGGAGATATGTGATATTAAGTGGGGGCATGTGATTTCCTGGACTCATTAAAGAACCCAGGGGTGCACCACCAATGAGGCCGGGTGAAGCAATCGCCTCAAGCAGCACCAGGTAGGGGCAAGAGGGGGGCAGCCGAAGGGCCATGGGCTCGAGGGAAAGGGGTTAGGTTAAGAAATTGGCATTGGGAGGCAACAGAAAGGCTAGGTGCACCCCTGGAAGAACCCTATACTATTCTCTCCTCAACCTCCAAAAGGGCATATGGATGACACAGAGGGGAATCCCTCTGCTCGAGACCCTCCCCTACATACCAGAATGGAGGGCAGTTCAATAAAACCATCCCCTGCTCTGCTTTACATAGACGGCCTTCATCTATGTCTAAGTTTCTAAATGTAGACAGAGCAATGGGGAAGAGCTTCTGCTTCAGCCAGTTGCCTTACAGCCATACAGATCTGATGTTTGTGTTCTTACTTAAGGGTCCTAGGCAAGGAACTACCCTTCTACAACAACCATATGCCCTAATTCTTGTGGAGAAAAACCCTTTAAGGCTGGAACTGATCAGAATGTTAAACATTTTCTATACTTTGTACATTTAACGTTCTTTTAAACTGCACATTAGTTACCAGTAGAGGGCAGTAGACTTTAGAGTTGTAATACACGTTTTATATCATTCTCATTACATAATGGCTGAGAAACGCGATCTTTCTCTTGCCCGGAATTCCTTCCCCCAAATGTTGATGATGATAACTCATTGGCATGCTCCCCATGTTTCTGCAGCTGCCCAGAAGAGTGGGCAGCTTGTTCAAATAATAACTCAAAGGATTCTGGGAGAAGTGACCAAACAAATGAGATCCCTACGGCTCGCCCTCGCACCTCCTCTGAAAACTCACACACTAGACGGCTCTGATCAGAGCCATTCTTTTGGCACTGAATAGTCACGCAGCTGCTTTGAATTTCATGTGTCTATTCACTGCGGCCGCGGCTCCATACACTTCATGTATCACACCAGGCCGGAAGCCAAGGAGGACATGCAGAGGACGGGCCTCTGGGCAGCTGAATGGAGGCCAAGATGCAAGTCACTCTGGGTTACTCAGAAGCAGGCCTGGTATTTAAAGGGGACCTGTCACCCTAGCATGACGGAGGCAGCCATTTTTGGACAGAACACATCAATCACAGTTTACGGGCTGGATCAGTGGATGCATGGAGCTGGCTCTGGTGATTTGCATTTTAGCAAGTGAATTCATGACCGCGAGCCCCGAACATGAACTCCATCAAGCTGCATTGCAAGTCGCCCATTATAACAGCAAAGTTAACCTCTAATGGATGTGTCTGTTGACAAGCTTGTGTGACAAGCAGAATTATGAATGCAGCTCTGGAGTATAACATAGGCTGTAACTCAGGATCAGTAGAGGATAAGTAATGTATGCACACAGTGACTGCACCAGCAGAATAGTGAGTGCAGCTCTGGAGTATAATACAGGATGTAACTCAAGATAAGTACAAGATAGGTAATGTAATGTATGTACACAGTGATCTCCACCAGCAGAATAGTGAGTGCAGCTCTGGAGTATAATACAGGAAGTAACTCAGGATCAGTACAGGATAAGTAATGTATGTACACAGTGATCTCCACCAGCAGAATAGTGAGTGCAGCTCTGGAGTATAATACAGGATGTAATTCAGGATCAGTACAGGATAGATAATGTAATGTATGTACACAGTGACTGCACCAGCAGAATAGTGAGTGCAGCTCTGGAGTATAATACAGGATGTAACTCAGGATCAGTACAGGATAAGTAATGTATGTACACAGTGACTGCACCAGCAGAATAGTGAGTGCAGCTCTGGAGTATAATACAGGATGTAACTCAGGATCAGTACAGGATAAGTAATGTATCTACACAGTGATCTCCACCAGCAGAATAGTGAGTGCAGCTCTGGAGTATAATACAGGAAGTAACTCAGGATCAGTACAGGATAAGTAATGTATGTACACAGTGATCTCCACCAGCAGAATAGTGAGTGCAGCTCTGGAGTATAATACAGGATGTAATTCAGGATCAGTACAGGATAGATAATGTAATGTATGTACACAGTGACTGCACCAGCAGAATAGTGAGTGCAGCTCTGGAGTATAATACAGGATGTAACTCAGGATCAGTACAGGATAAGTAATGTATGTACACAGTGACTGCACCAGCAGAATAGTGAGTGCAGCTCTGGAGTATAATACAGGATGTAACTCAGGATCAGTACAGGATAAGTAATGTATCTACACAGTGATCTCCACCAGCAGAATAGTGAGTGCAGCTCAGGAGTATAATACAGGATGTAACTCAGGATCAGTACAGGATAAGTAATGTATGTACATAGTGACTCCACCAGCAGAATAGTGAGTGCAGCTCTGGAGTATAATACAGGATGTAACTCAGGATCAGTACAAGAACTCAACTTTCTATGGAGATTAATTCCATATGTAAACTGTAATATGGTGTCCGATGGTGGTGATAAGCTTTTCAGTCAAGAATCTGAACTGGTGCCACTTTTAGGCTCTGTTGGGTGCCTAATGTGCAGAAGAAATTGGAGGCATAAAGATGTAGGAATATGGAAGTCCTATTCGGCTTTGTGCAAAACTGAGCCATAAGAAACTGTGTACATGGACCCAAACTGGGCCAGTTGCGAATATCTTCACTCCATATGTGGAACTGACCAGGAAAATCTAAACGTCCAGTACAATTCAATCATCTCGTGGTGGGTTGGTGGTGATCTGGAGTTCGGAATTAATATTTGACTAAGGCTCCTGTCTTAAATGGTTTGGAATGGATTATAAACCTGTAAGTATGCAAAGAGGGTTAATTACCGAAGCGTACGACAACCAGTCTGCCTTATTCCCACACTCTGGAGGCTGAGAACACTGCACATGGCCTGAGGTTATTCTAAACTGATCACAAAGTCAAAGATTTCTTAAGGCTTTAGAAGATTTACTTTTCTGGCTGTATTTGGTCTGTTGGTTGACATTAGAAAATACAATTATTCCCAGGGTATCAGTTCTTCAACATTTAAAGACCTCTCACCTCTTCTGACATGTCTATTTTAATAGCTTCATGCATTCCCCATGTAATAACAATTCTGGAACATCTATTCTTATGTCTCTATGTTGTGCCGTTCCATTATTATTTCTACTAGAAGTTATGAATGAATTGCTAGCAGTCTGCAGTAAGGGTACAGAGGGGAGGTAACCAGTTGGGGGTGTGTCCCTGCAAAGACTCTCTCTATCCAATCAGTGCTGCCACTGTCAGTCTGTGCAGGGACACACCCCCAACTGGTTACCTCCCTTCTGTACCCTTACTGCAGACTGCTAGCAATTCATTCATAACGTCTAGTAGAAATAATAAAGGAATGGCACAACATAGAGTCATAAGAATAGATACTTCAGAATCGTTATTACATGGAGAATGCATGAAGCTATTAAAATAGACATGTCAGGAGCGGGGAGAGGTCCTCTTTAAAGTGGAGACAACTCTTTTCAGAACGTGGCCATATCTGAATCCTGGCATCCACCAGCAAACAGCTGATTTTACTGGGGCAAGACTGGTAGCATGACATGGTGGCCATTAAGCAAAATGGCCGTCCGTGTAATATATCATGACTCAAGTTCTTCAGATCGGGAATTGCTCTTACAGAGCAGCTCTACATTCTTGGCTGATAGAGGAGGTGTCACTATCTATGGCCTCCATCTGCTTTGACATAGACATATGACCAAAGGTTGTCTTCAACAACCCATTTAAGGTCCACAGCTCTTCCAAACCTCTTGTAGTGGAGACCACTGTTGGATTAGGTCCTGGATAACTCTACCCCAAGGGTAATTTTCATGTATTCTTCATATTATCCAGTTGTTATGTTTAGCCCAAATATCAAGTCAGTTGGCTTATAGAACAAGAAGATCTTACCAAGTATACAGGGAGCACTACCGTGATTGTAGCTCCTGTCCCCATACGCGGCCAGATATGGAGATACTACCATTTTCACCAGCTCTTCCAGCTTCAGGTAGCCTTCACTGGGTCCTGATGGCTCGTGGATACCCTGAAAAGAAGGACATCACATATAATCATCCTGATGCCTACAGAATGTCAAACATAGTCACCAAGGTTGTGAGAAGAAAGTTTGAGAAGATCTACAGTACATATTAATCTTCCTCTGCAGAACATGATGACCCTGTATCTATGGCAGCTCCACCACAAAAGTAGTTGGTGACTCCCATGGTTGGTACATTGGGACTAAGGAGCTTAAAGTTACACCATTGGGTCCATATCCTCTAGAATCCACCATCACCCAGAGACTGGTGGAAGCCTATGACCATCACTATATGATTGGTGGGAGTCCAACCTCTGGGAATCCCACTGATCCCTAAGAAAGAAGAAGCTTTCTCAGGGGGGTTTGTCCTTTTTGCTGTAGCTCTTTCCCTGGAAACTGACACAGCTTCTAACAGAACACAGAGCTGGTTGCAATTGAAGATTTAAACTGAGCATGTCCGACCACCTCAGTGAGGTGGACAAGAAATAAGGAAACGGACAAACAGCAGGTGGCGCTATACAGATAAATTCTATTGAATAACTCATTGGCTGTACAAAATTTTTAATTACATGCATTTACAAAAGTATTCAGATCCAGGCGCTGGTTTGAAAAATGTAATATGTAAAAGTGTTTCGTGGCACAAACCCTTCTATCTAGAGATGTCGATGTTTCTCTTTAAATCATATGATAGTAGACAAAAGATAATTATCCAGTTCTCAGCTTCCAGGCAAGGCGCGGAGCAGCCTGCGTTTCATCCATTATTTATGAGGCTCGGCCTTTGTCGTTGCCACCTACAGCATACTCTTATGCCGTATTATTCTTGTCGCCTTTTCTTTCCGCCTTGCCTTCATGTCCGTTTCATTCATTTGGGCTTTTTATGACCTTTTATGTCAAAAGATTGAGCAATACCATTACGCAACCCAGATAATCAAACATTTCCGTCCCGCCGCCGCCACCACATCTTTATCCAATGCTAATGGGTAACTAAGTAAGTTTCTAGAAATAGACAATGGATCACCACATCCCTGGGTCACAGTCCTGCGGCTGATTCCAAGCTTGTACTGAAAACCTCCATACAATATTTTACCCAATTACTGAAATCATAGTGAGGGGCAGGGGGGCTTTCAGGAGCCTCATTAGTCAGCTAGGCCAGAAAATAAAATCTCTAACCCTGGAGGACCCAGCGCATCTATGCTTTACATGGATAGTCCACAGTAAAGTGCAATGCTACATTTCTCCTGTGGGGGTGCTGCAGGAAAACTGAACACTTGCTGCCAGGTTCCCCTTACAGATTACTAATGATCACTAAGGGCCCCTGTAGCAATGCTCTCAGAGGATACTTAAAATACATAGTAACTGCAATTTCAAGGGTCAAAATAAAGAAATACATAAAAACAGTTGTCGATTAAGGTGTTAATTTTGTCACCACCCCCTAAGCCTAAACATGATGGCAGGTCCTCACTTTTTTTTTAATCTCCGTTGGGTAGTAGCTTGCTGCATCAGAAATCTTACCTCCTAGAAGCCTAAATCCCACCCCTTTTTAGTAAGCTCCACCCTCTAAGGAACCAACCCAAGAGGAACAGGACAAGAAAGACACAGGCAGCTAATTTCTCTGATGGATTTTGTTCACGACTTCTTATTCATTTCTAGGCTTAGTGACCTTTTAACTAACGAGAACTCAAAAAATACACCAAAAAATACTCGTCAATATCAATGCACAACCTAAACTGACAAATGATCTGACTACACACCGGGAATGTTTGTAGTCTGTTACCGTGGAGACACATAGGTCTGCCTAGAAGTTGCATACAACAATTAGTAAGGTATTTTTAAACAAGACTGTTCACAAAGTTGAGTAAATTCTCATTTTAAATACATTGTAGAAATAAAACAAAATGGTTGCCACATGCGCGCCCTAAATGTGGTATTTAATAAGTCACAGATGCGGAGAACAACAACTTATCCATCGGAGTGTTGCACCACAGAAATTACTTCTAGACACAACTGTATCCAAAGCAGGAAACATAACAGGGCCGCGTCATATCCCAGGACAAAAAAAAACAGGCGCACTGCAGCCAAGTTACAGCAGCCAAACACCACAGAGAGAGAAAACAAGAAAACATTACTTTACAGGTGCGATAAGTTCCAAGGCTAAATAAAAAGTCAACAGATTATTTTGGCCTCAAATGGAAAATTCCTTAGGCCTCCTTCACATACAGACTGTTTTTTCAGCATTTTTTACACAGCTTTCAGCACTTTTCAGAGCTTTTTTTTATAAGCTTTAGTGAAATAATGTAAAACTAACATAATGATAAATTTTGGAGGTTAAAAATAAGTCAACCAAAATGAGGCGGTAGCCAATGGGTCGGTTGGCTATGCACTGTAAAGATGGGGTAGGGTATGATAAACCAAGTCGAGTATTAGCAGATATCTGTAGCTATGCACCAAGCATCCCCTCTTCAGGTTACAACAGCCAGAGAAATACCAATGTAATACCAATATAGGCATGCAGACCACGATGGCAACCAGGGGGGCAGCACCAATGAGGTCAGGACAAGTGATCGCCTCAGGCAGCACCAGGTAGGTGTAAGAGGGGGGGCAGCTGAAGGTCCATGGGCTGAAGGGAGGGGGTTAGGTTAAGAAACTGGTATTGGGGAGGGAGGGGCACCATTTCAGTTTTCACCTCAGGCAGCTAGGTGCACCCCTGATGGCAACCCTGTGCCCGATGCTACAAAAAAAGACAGACAATTCGGCCTCTGCCGTAGCTGGGGGCAAGAAGTGAACCCACTGTAGGTATACAAGACCGGAAGTATGCGAAGAGTCTATCCACCAAGCCTTTACCATACACATGTATACCACATGCATGTTGAATGTATTTTCTGGAGGGTGGAGCGCCTGTATTTGTAGCATCTGGCACTACTGCCACTGTTTTGAGTCTGCATCATCTAGGTCTGCATCTCCATGCGTCTTCACTGTAGCAGCCACGTGTTACTACAGTAAGGCATAACTGCAGGATCAGACTACACACAGTGTTTGTTTGTAGTCTGTTACCGTGGAGACACACAATGGAAGAACTAGTATATCTCTTCCTCGATATGGCACTTGTCCTACCTGGAGGATCAGCAGCATCTGTAGGATGGGAGGTGGAACTGGTGACTTCATCAACGGCAGCCTTCTGTCCAGGTTCACTTTTAAAAGAACCAAGTCCCTGAAGCCAAGAAGAGCAATCTGACGAATGGTAAGTTCCTGGCCCTGCAGTACGGAAAAGTACATGGAACAGAATATGAGAGATCAGAATATCTCCATTTGAGGTCTTTACAATGTAAGAGCAGACATCACAAAATCATCAAGATTTCCCAGGGCTGAAAAGTGCCCCCTACTGGACGATATTTGCAATTCACTATCACACTGAAACATAAAAGTAAAGTTAAACTAATTCATGTGTTTGGCAGATTTCACTTATTCACAATTAATGAACCATATTTCCACAATTTAAGGCAACGGAGGCTAAAATAAAGATCCGTCTGTCAGGTGAATCTTTTTGTTTTTAACCTAAACAGGTTCCGAATTCATTTCCTAATATATCTCATTGGTCAAAGCTCTGCTTTCCTTATACAAAGCTCAAAATCCCTTGCAAAGACCATAGTAAAAAATACTGTCTGCAGCCACCACTAGGGGGAGCTTATTGCATACTGTGTATACACTGAGCTCCTAAGCTCCCTCAAGTGGTAGATGTGAGTATCCAGGAATGTAGCATTCAAAAATATGTCTATGAATATGAATGTGTGAGGCCACCCTAGAGCTGTTTCCTCCCATGCACCCATGTGGCTGCTTGCCAGTCATTAGCGGATGTGAGCGGCTATTAATTGGCAGCCGCAAGGAAGAATATAATTTATTGTTAATTAATAACCTAGACGTCCGCACCTGGGGAAATTAATGAAGGCAACCTGAAGGTAATGTGTAAGCGCAGATCATTTTCTTCCCTCCCGCTACACAACCTGTTCAAACATTTGGAGTTATACCTGGACGGGATAGAATATGGCCTGGAGCGTTGGAAGGATTTCAGTGAAGAAATGATCCCACAGCTCGGAAAGAATCAAGACACGGTTTTCACCTGCAAAGAAACATAGAATCGCATGAAAGGTCCAGCCCCAGTGTTATAGACTGAACCCAACCCGGCCAACCTACTGAAAAATTATGTGCCCAAGGGTACCTCCAATTCAGCTACACATCGCAGCTCTGCTACATTCATACATACTATAACTAATACAAAACTCTGCTTCAGCTAGACATCCCAGCTCTGCTACATTCATATATACTTTACCAATACAAACCTCTGCTTCAACTAGACATCCCAGCTCTGCTACATTCATATTTACTATAACTAATACAAAACTCTGCTTCAGCTAGACATCCCAGCTCTGCTACATTCATATATACTTTCACCAATACAAATCTCTGCTTCAGCTAGACATCCCAGCTCTGCTACATTCATACATACTATAACTAATACAAAACTCTGCTTCAGCTAGACATCCCAGCTTTGCTACATTCATATTTACTATAACTAATACAAATCTCTGCTTCAGCTAGACATCCCAGCTCTGCTACATTCATATGTACTATAACTAATACAAATCTCTGCTTCAGCTAGACATCCCAGCTCTGCTACATTTATATATACTTTACCAATACAAATCTCTGCTTCAGCTAGACATCCCAGCTTTGCTACATTCATATTTACTATAACTAATACAAATCTCTGCTTCAGCTAGACATCCCAGCTCTGCTACATTCATATGTACTATAACTAATACAAATCTCTGCTTCAGCTAGACATTCCAGCTCTGCTACATTCATATGTACTATAACTAATACAAATCTCTGCTTCAGCTAGACATCCCAGCTCTGCTACATTCATATATACTTTACCAATACAAATCTCTGCTTCAGCTAGACATCCCAGCTCTGCTACATTCACATGTACTAAACCAATACAAATCTCTGCTTCAGCTAGACATCCCAGCTCTGCTACATTCATATGTACAAAACCAATACAAATCTCTGCTTCTATATTCTATATATATTCTATACTGTACCCAATCTATACTGATCCATTGATATATACTGTGCTTAGCGCCTGGTATACATTAGCATAAATACAGTAGCATACACAGTGCCAGGTGAGCCATTAATAAATACTATAATCAGCATATGGCGGTATATACTGTATTTACATAGTGTTGCAGGTCATGGTGGTGGCAGAGTAGGTGTCATTGTAGTAAAGTCCTGACACCCTGCTCTCTCCCGGGGGTGTCAGCACTGTACCTCATACCTTCGTACAACTTGACTTTCTCCTCCATGAAGGCCAAACCCTTGGACAGCAGCTGATTCTACAAGCACAAGGAACAGTTTGGGTTTCAACAAGTCAATTTTTTCAACCTGTTTCTGCAAGAGCTGTAGTGGTTGACCCCCCCCCCCCCATTTATCCAGGAACAGATGCAATGACTGCTGTGTGACAGTGAGTAAGAATATGGCATAAATGAGTATTTATGAGGTCAAGAAATCAGAGATTAGGCTTCACATGAGCCGTCAGCTGATGGGACTGAGAAGTAATAGTCTGCATACAGACTGATTGTTAAAGGGGTTGTCCGGGTTCAGAGCTGAATCTGGGCATAGCCCGTTCTTCACCCCTCCGGCCCTTCCGAGTTGAGCATTTCATGGGTGGTCTTTAGCACTGCCCTGGGATGTTTTACGGGCTACGGCAGCGCTAAAGACGCGCCATTGGTGTCCGTGACGTCACTGGGCTCACTGCTAGGCGGAAGCCTCCGCCTAGCAGAAGCCTGGTACATCACTGGGTATGAAGAAAAAGATGCTGGATATGATGAAATGCTTCAATGGTCAACTCAGAGGGACTGGAGGGGTGAAGAATGGGTTATGTCTGGGTTTATAGCTGACCCCTTTAACAATCAGCCTGTATTACTTCTCAGTCCCATCAGCTGGCGGCTCATGTGAAGCCTTATTTCTTGTTTATTGAACCCCTTTAACCCCTGTATCTCAAAAACAGCTGAAAATATTTAATATCGACCAATTCAAAAAATATATATTTTTAGCCCAAAATGAGTAAAAAACAATAATAAAAAAATTGCCCCAAAGGTTTCCATAGCTTTTAACTTTAACAGGATTCTCTAGAAGTAGAAACAGTCGGGTATACTGCAGCTAAGTCCTATAGATGGTGTCCTGACATTCCCCCGGCAGAACTGAGCATGCTGGATTTCAACATGTCCAATCCTTTGTACCCACAGGACACAAGCACAGGCCAAGTCAAACATGCAGGTGTGAATAGCTGACGGCAGGATGAAGATTAGGCCGGCGGCTGTTGAAGACGTATGGGCAGCTTTAGGCTGAGGAGCCGCCCACCTTGTATATCTTCGGTTTGGAGATGGGCACATAGATGGGGCTGATTAGCAGCTCTCTGTATAAGCAGCAGAAGTTTAGGTGTCCTCTTGAGCAGAGGAACCATGAAAGTGAGACACATGGCAGTCGTCTCTCCATCTGAATCATGTTTGGCGGTGTACCGTAGGATGCTGCGGCGAGACAGTTGCAGCTGCTGTGAAATTGCAGGGAAAACCCCAGCAGTTCTCTACCGCATGACTTACCTGAAAGTAATCTGTGATGAATGAGCCAAGTTCACTCTTCAGTAAATGCCTGGGGGAGGGAGAAAAAGAGAAAAAAATTGGGTGAGGGAGTCATGTGTGGAAAAAAAAAACTGCAGCAAGCGATAGCTTTAGGGAACAAGTAGTGCAGAATATTGGGCACCTACAATATCTGCTTTGTTTATGGTTGTATGGCTTTTGGCCCAAATTTGTGTTATTTCTGTCAATATGGCACATGTATAAAAAAATAAAATAAAAAAAGCAATAAATGTGCCCATATGGGTCTAGCCTGGCCATGTAATGCGGTTCTCCACTTTTGACAGCTGCTTTTCATTAGAAGAGCCCCCCATGATAACACAATCAGAGGGTGTCCTGCTTGTAAGACCTCCAGCGATCAGCTGCGATCTAGCAGCAGGTGTTCAATTCCTCTGCAGCGCCATCACAGGGGAGAAAAGGAATAGCACAGCTCTCAATGAAATCAGTGGTTCGACCAAATAATGCATGGACCTGTCAAGTCCTCCAGGTACTCTCTTGTCCCCGTTCCCCAAAGTAAGGGCGGGTTTGCATCAGCGTTATGAATTCTGTTATTGTTTTCCATTATAACTTTAGTTAAAACTGAATTTGTAAGACGCAATTCAAAACAGGAAGCTTTAGAGGCTTTCCGTTTTGATCCATCATAATAGAAGTCTATGGGCAAGCAGAATGGATCCTTCTGGTTTCCGTTATCCGGGGCGGAAAAGAAAGTCCTGTCAACATGACTTTGTTTTCCGTCCCCTTTCGCGGATTCTTTTTTTTCATCACATTATACACAGCCCGTTTCCATGGTTACGACCATCCTGTAATCCATCAGTGATGGTCGTGCTTGCACACTATAGAAAAAAGTACCAGCCTATGTGCGCTCCCATGGTCCAGGCCACCAGAGAGGCTGACGCTTTTTCCTACAGTGTGCAAAAACGACCGCCGTTGATGGATTGCAGGGTGGTCGTAACCATGGAAACGAGCTGTGTCTAATGTGATAGAAAAATGAATCCAGCCAGCAAAGGAAGCAATATGGAGAATCACAATACATTAGTAAGTGCCTTGTATTAACTTTCTCTACATGATAAATGTCACTTACTGAAGTGAGACAACTGCTTTAAGTTTTATGTTTGAACTATTTTTCACAAATAAGTCAATGTTGCTTTAACGATACAGAGGATTTGCGCGGTCTAGATCTGTGCTGCCGGACAATGCTTTGAACGCTCTCAGTGTTTTCACTGAAAGAAAACAAAGGCTCCACTGTCCGCTGCTGAATCTTCCTCTCTTGTTATCTCTCCATTCTGCACAGAAACCCAGCACCGGCTCTGACGGCAGGAAACAAGATTCCTCTACTTCAACAATGTCTCCTTTAACTAAAAATATACGATTTGGACTAGAAACATAACAAAACGGACTGGGAGACAAGAAAAATTCCACCTTAAAATAAATTCTGTCGTAAACTAAATTCCACCTTAAAATTAATTCCACCTTAAAATTAATTCCGCCTTAAAACAACAATAAAAGGGATATAATACATTAAAACCTACAACATAAGTAATTGACATACATGGCGACTCGTGAGTTCCCTGGTTACATTTAAGACATCTTACCGGTCATCTCCATTTATTGTAAATATCGGATTTTCGCGATTATGGCGGAACGCGGTGCCATATTGGAAAAATGACGTGTGTACAAATATGTAAAATGTTTGCAATAGGAAATTACAGACGTGCTAAATTGGCGTGAGGACTAAAGAGGTGGGGCTCTTGATGGACCTCCTCCTCCTTCCATCGACCAATAGAGCAGCAGACCTCATGCTGTATGGAAACCTGTCCGAGAAACCACTGTTTTCATGGCAACCAATCAGCATTCAGCTCTCGTTTTCTAAGTAGTCACTGATCGGTTGCTATGGGCATCAAAGACAAATCTTTATCTGATGCGTTTTTTCTAATGGAGACGATTAATTTAAAATGATTAACGGCAATTATATAAGCAGAGACGCTGTTTCACCAGAATGATTCTGCATCGGGGAGTTGCACTTTAAGTCGTGGTGACAGGTGCACTAAGCTCGGGGCTTTGCAGTCACATTCTGTCTGCTGAAGATAATCTTTCTTGGCCGAGAGTCTGGAGATGATTGAAACCGTTTAGACAGGTCCAGATTTTTCCGACTGCCGGGACGAGGGCTGAGCGAGCAGCGAGCTCCATGCAAATGTAAAGCGTTAAATATGGACACAAACTACGGCACTGAGTAGGAAATAGTCCCTTAAAATATTTTGGAAACTAGAAGATGCCCAAATCTTCTAAATCAATATCGTTGTCAGTAAAATCAGGACCTGTAATCCCTGTCCTGGGATGGAGAGCAAGACAGATCCGTCATGACCCACAATGCAAGTCAATGGGACGGATCCGTTTTCTCTGACACAATCTGGCACAATAGAAAATGGATCTGTCCCCCATGGACTTTCAGTGGAGTTCATGACGGATCCGTCTTGGCTTTTTAGACATAATACCACCAGATCAGTTCATAACGGATGCAGACGGTTGCACTATCAGTAACGGAAGCGTTTTTGCGGAACCCTGCCGGATCCAGCAAAGACGCAAGTGTGAAAGTAGTCTTACACAAGTCCCACCCACTTTCAGCCTGAATTTATTAGGACTCTCTCTGAAAACTCAGGACTGTTGGCAGCAATGCCATTATGTGTGTAGACCTCAGGAGAAGTTAGAGTTCCCCTTTAAGGCTTCATGCACACGACCGTATGTATTTTGCGTAACGGAACAGCTGGCTCCTAATAGAACAGTATTATCCTTGTCTGTGATGCGGACAATAATAGGACATGTTCTATTTTTTTGAGGAACGGAAATACGGACATACGGAAACAGAATGCACGCGGAGTACCTTCCGTTTTTTTTGCGGACCCATTGAAATGAATGGTTCCGTATACAGTCCGTAAAAAAAAAAAAGGAACGGACACGGAAAGAAAATACGTTCGTGTGCATGAGGCCTAAGGGCTCATGCACACAAATGTATTTTCTTTCCGTCTTTGCTGACCGTATGTGGAACCATTCATTTCAATGGGTCCGCAAAAAAACCAGAAGGTACTCCGTGTGCATTCCGTTTCCGTATGTCCGTATGTTGGTTCTGCAAAAAACAGAACATGTCCTATTATTATCCGCATTACGGACAAGGATAGGGCTGTTGTACTAGGGGCCAGCTATTCCCTTTCGCAAAATATGGAATGTACACGCATGTCATCCGTATTTTCTGCGGATGCGTTTTTGCGGATGCGTTTTTTCATATGGTCCTGTGCATGAGGCCTAAGGCTTAGTTCGCACATTGTTTTTCCATATATATATATACTGAAAACACATCTGGGAAAAAGGAGCATGCGGTTTGCCGCAGGTTATTGAAATAAATCAACACTTATAAAACGTATTTCACAGGTAAAAACCACATGGCCAATAATCGCATAAATTATGGTCCGTGGTAGCGGAATCCATAACGGAATTCTTAGATAACCCGAAACTTGCACGCCAAACTTGAAACCACAAGTTCGCTCAACACTAGTGACGAGCTTTCTCCTATATTCCACTGTCCAATTTAAAACTGGGATTCCTACTCTCATCCTAACTTATAAAATACATATTTTTCATACTTTTTTATTTTATTATTCTTTCTCTCCCTCCACCCTCCCCCCTTCTTTCTGTTCACACTTTTTCCACCTACTTTCAGTCTTGCTCATCTATAGAACAGTCATACTGAGCCTGAGATGCTTTTTGCAAACAACAACTTTCAGTACCGGAATGAGAGTGAACTTCATAGATATCAATCTTTAATATTAATAGTGAATGTCCGGAAATCTCTTAGATGGTGTCCATTACACTGCTCTGCCGTAAAGTGAGACTTTCTTGCTGTGCTACCGAATGGGAGGAGCATGCTATTAGCGTTCATGCCTGCAGACAATCACTATTTATTTACAAATATAAACCTTGTGGCAATTTTGTTTTACAGTGAAGCTCCGCCCACAGTTAGGGCGCACAGGGTGCAATGCAAGTAGCTGAAAAGAAGAGCACAATTTTAGGCTAGGGGTCCACAGTGGCTTCGGTCGACCCACAAGTGGTGGTAAAATCACCTTTCTCATATAGGTAAGTCATGAGGATGAGTGCTAATTGAAATCAATTATACTTATCAGAGATTGAATGGACAGAGTCTCAGGGGGATTGAATTGGGTGCCCAAACGCCTTTTCTCACCTTCATATAGAAAATGGAAACTTTAACCTTGTTTGTTAATTTTGTTTCTTTTTTTGTTTTTAAAGAGGACCTCTCACCGCTCCTGACATGCCTGTTTTAATAGCTCCATGCATTCCCCACGTACTAACAATACTGGAACATCTATTCTTATGTCTGTATGTTGTGCCATTCCTTTATTATTTCTACTAGAAGTTATAAATGAATTGCTATTTGCCTTCAGTAAGGGAACATAGGGGAGGTAACCGGTTGGGGGTGTGTCCCTGCACAGTCTGAGCATGACAGCACTGATTGGCTATAGTCAGTCTGTGCAGGTACACACCCCCAACTGGTCACCTCCCCTCTGTTCCTTTACTGAAGGCAAATAGCAATTCATTCATAACGTCTAGTGTAAATAATAAAGGAACGGCACAACATAGAGACATAAGAATAGATGTTCCAGAATTGTTATTACATGGGGAATGCATGGAGCTATTAAAACAGGCATGTCAGGAGCGGGGAGAGGTCCTCTTTAACTCAAATTATGTGCATTAAAAGTGGAAACCATCACAATGTTGCTGTTGACAGATCTGCTATCCTGAGAAGGAGAAGAAGCCACCATGGTGGCTCAGTGGTTAGCACTGGTTCCTTGCAGCGCTGGGGTCCTAGGTTCAAATCTGACTAAGGCATCATGCACACAGCAGTTGCTCGGCCATTCCGTGCATTAGAACATGAACTATTTTTTGCGGGGATTCCGTGCCTCCGTTCCGCACCACACCTCCTACAATAGGAATGTATATTATTTTACATTTTTTAGCCCTTTCTGTATACTGATTGTGTAATTTTAAATGGAGTTTCCTTTTAAGTTTGTGATCAGTAATGGTAAAATTACAAAAAACTGGAGACTGTCACCAAGTTGCTGTTGACAGATACATTATTTTAAATGAGAAGAACTGGAGACTGTCACCAAGTTGCTGTTGACAGATGTGTTAGTTTACAGGAAATCTGGAGACTGTCACCAAGTTGCTGTTGACAGATACGTTATTTTAATGGAGAAGAACTGGAAACAGTCACCAAGTTGCCGCTGGCAGTTCTGTTATTTTGAAGGTGCTATTTACGAACAAAAAAGTCAATATGCATTAGGAAAAACTTAATGTTTAGCACCACCTGCCTTCTGATTATGTATTATGTAAAACTGGAGACTATCACTATGTTGCTGTTGACGGATGTCCTATTGTAAAGGAGAAGAACCGAAGACTGTCATTGTGTTGCTGTTGGAAGACGTGTTATTTTAAAGGAGAACTGAAGGCTGTCAAAAAGTTGCTGTTGACAGATCTGTTTTTTTTTAAGGAGCTACTTCCAAGCCAAAACATCAACCTACAATAAGAAAAGCTTGATTTGTTTTATCACCACCTGCCTTCTGATTATGTATTTTACATGGAGTTCCCCTTTAAGCTTGTGATCAGTTTTTTTTTTTAAAAGCAAGCATTGGTGTCTTCTGGGTAATCGTGTGAGCTGGGAATCTAACAGTTTAGTGTCAGAATATTGCAGCAGGTGAGTGTGAGAAGTGTCGGACGTGTGCCGCTGCGTTCACCCTGGTGACCTTGCTCACAGCTGCGCTCCTCTGCACCGTACCTGATGTTCTCGTTGAGGGAGTAGAGTTCGTTAGCTTGCAGGCCTCCTCCTTTGAACACGTTGATGACAGCGTTCTGCACACTGGGGAGGGAAACCACTAAAAATTCAGTATGTGACATCTGCCCCAGAACAATGTGGTGACATATAAACACACATCTGATGATATACAGCAAAACAGGCGACAAAAAGAATAATTGCACATAGCAGCGGCGGACTATCAGAGCTACTTCTGTGCATTCATGGTCCGGGGGTGACTGCTACTTCTGCTCTCTCAGGGTCCAGGGGTGACTGCTACTTCTGTGCATTCAGGGTCTGGGGGTGATTGCTACTTCTGCTCTCTCAGGGTCCAGGGGTGACTGCTACTTCTGTGCTCTCTCAGGGTCCAGGGGTGACTGCTACTTCTGTGCTCTCTCAGGGTCCAGGGGTGACTGCTACTTCTGTGCATTCAGGGTCTGGGGGTGATTGCTATTTCTGCTCTCTCAGGGTCCGGGGGTGACTGCTACTTCTGCTCTCTCAGGGTCCGGGGGTGACTGCTACTTCTGCTCTCTCAGGGTCTGGGGGTGACTGCTACTTCTGTGCATTCAGGGTCTGGGGGTGATTGCTACTTCTGCTCTCTCAGGGTCTGGGGGTGACTGCTACTTCTGTACTCTCAGGGTCCGGGGGTGACTGCTACTTCTGCTCTCTCAGGGTCCGGGGGTGACTGCTACTTCTGCTCTCTCAGGGTCCAGGGGTGACTGCTGCTTCTGTGCTCTCAGAGTCCAGGGGTGACTGCTACTTCTGCTCTCTCAGGGTCTGGGGGTGACTGCTACTTCTGTGCATTCAGGGTCTGGGGGTGATTGCTACTTCTGCTCTCTCAGGGTCCAGGGGTGACTGCTACTTCTGTGCTCTCAGGGTCTGGGGGTGACTGCTACTTCTGTGCATTCAGGGTCTGGGGGTGATTGCTACTTCTGCTCTCTCAGGGTCCAGGGGTGACTGCTACTTCTGTGCTCTCTCAGGGTCCAGGGGTGACTGCTACTTCTGTGCATTCAGGGTCCGGGGGTGATTGCTATTTCTGCTCTCTCAGGGTCCGGGGGTGACTGCTACTTCTGTACTCTCAGGGTCCGGGGGTGACTGCTACTTCTGCTCTCTCAGGGTCCGGGGGTGACTGCTACTTCTGCTCTCTCAGGGTCCAGGGGTGACTGCTGCCCCTGCCCCCCCCGGGGTGCACCCAGACACAGACACATGACAGAAATACATCACTGTCCTCATCTTACTAAGATGAGGAAAGATCCCGTGAGGTTGTTACCGGATTAGCTGCGGGATTAACGCTCGGGTTCAGTGTCCAGATAGAGAACGTGAACCAGAGACGAGACATCGGTGCCTGGGCCTGAGAGCAGACTACTGGTCACTGCCTCCATCTGATTCTGGGAAAGCTGGGTAACAGCCGGGATGGCTGCCATGACAGGGGGTGCACCGGTTATGCAGCAGTATAGAGGAATATAGGATGTATGGGTGTACAGATCTGCCATTCAGGAGCTCAGGAAATCTAGGTAAGAACTGTAGTCAGTGCTGTAATCACAGCTCCCAAGAGCCGGATTTCAACTGCGTCCTCATACTGTGTGTGGAAGGGGGCACTGAAGGGGGCATCAAACTCTGTAGGGGAGCACTAAGGGTGCAATACATTCTGTGTGGGCACCCTGCTGTGAAAGGGCACAATGGGGGCATAATGCTGTGTGAGGTCATAGCAGGTGGGGGGCACTAAGGAGGCATCACCGCTGTGATCAGGGAAGATCATTACTGTGTGGGGGGCATTAAAGAGGTATCATTACTGTGTGAGGGGGCACTAAGGGGCATCATTACTGTGTGGGGGCACTAAGGAGGCATCACCACTGTGATCAGGGAAGATCATTACTGTGTGGGGGCACTAAGGGGCATCATTACTGTGTGGGGGCACTAAGGGGCATCATTACAGTGTGGGGGCACTAAGGGGCATCAATACAGTGTGGGGGCACTAAGGGGCATCATTACAGTGTGGGGGCACTAATGGGCATCATTACAGTGTGGGGGCACTAAGGGGCATCATTACAGTGTGGGGGCACTAAGGGGCATCAATACAGTGTGGGGGCACTAAGGGGCATCATTACAGTGTGGGGGCACTAATGGGCATCATTACAGTGTGGGGGCACTAAGGGGCATCATTACAGTGTGGGGGGCACTAAGGAGGCATCACCGCTGTGATCAGGGAAGATCATTACTGTGTGGGGGCACTAAGGGGCATCATTACAGTGTGGGGGCACTAAGGGGCATCATTACAGTGTGGGGGGCACTAAGGAGGCATCACCGCTGTGATCAGGGAAGATCATTACTGTGTGGGGGCACTAAGGGGCATCATTACTGTGTGGGGGGCACTAAGGGGCATCATTACAGTGTGGGGGGCACTAAGGGGCATCATTATAGTGTGGGGGGCACTAAGGGGCATCATTACAGTGTGGGGGGCATTAAAGGGACATCATTACTATGTGGAGCCACTAAGGGGCACCTTTACTATGTTGGGGCACCTTTAGAGGCATTGCTACTATGTGGGGGCATTAAGAGGGGGGCATCATTACTGTCTGGAGGAACTAAGAGGACATCTTTCCTGTGTGGGGAGGCACTAAGTGGCATCATTACATAGATTACTGTGTGTGGGGCATTAAAGGGGCACTTTGCGCTCTCTCATAGTCAGCAGGTTTGCTATAATGGCGGCCATACTGGTTGTCAGCCAACTTTCCCAGCATCAAATCTGCCTAATAGGAACCAATGTGGATGTGACAGATGCATCATCACATACCTGACAATGCAGGGCTTTAGGAAAGCTGGCTGACAACCTCTGCAGAAGCTGTAATACTAGAGTTCTTGGTTGTCACCTAGCTCCTAGGCTAAGGTCACTGTACCTGTTCCACATGGCGCTGGAGTTCAGCTGCATGGCCTGTCTGCTGGCGTAAAACCGCGGCAAATCGCTGAGTGCCGGGGAGCTCATGAAGCGAGGCCGAGGGCGCCGGAACGACCCCATCTTGTTGAACTGCACCGTGAAGTACGGCAGCAGGGTCTGACTCCCAGTCATGCGGGCAGGAGGATGAACGACGGACGTGGTCTGTTCTGCGGGGGAAGGGGTGAAGGAGAACGGACGAGGGAGGAACTGCGAAGAGAAAAATATATAAAATCACAAATCTGATATTAATAATGAACGGAACAAAATATAATAACCCCCCCCCTACTGTACATTATAAGAAGATGAGATGTGAATTATGATGTTCTGCAGCAGCTGAGGTGTGTATTAGGAGGTTCTGCAGCAGCTGAGGTGTGTATTAGGAGGTTCTGCAGCAGCTGAGGTGTATTATGAAGTTCTGCAGCAGCTGAGGTGTGTATTATAATGTTCTGCAGCAGCTGAGGTGTGTATTATGAAGTTCTGCAGCAGCTGAGGTGTGTATTAGGAGGTTCTGCAGCAGCTGAGGTGTGTATTAGGAGGTTCTGCAGCAGCTGAGGTGTGTATTATGAGGTTCTGCAGCAGCTGAGGTCTGTATTATGAGGTTCTGCAGCAGCTGAGGTGTGTAGTAGGAGGTTCTGCAGCAGCTGAGGTCTGTATTCGGAGGTTCTACAGCAGCTGAGGTGTGTATTAGGAGGTTCTGCAGCAGCTGAGGTGTGTATTAGGAGGTTCTGCAGCAGCTGAAGTGTGTAGTAGGAGGTTCTGCAGCAGCTGAGGTGTGTAGTAGGAGGGTCTGCAGCAGCTGAGGGGTGTATTATGAGGTTCTGCAGCAGCTGAGGTCTGTATTATGAGGTTCTGCAGCAGCTGAGGTGTATTAGGAGGTTCTGCAGCAGCTGGTGTATTATGAGGTTCTGCAGCAGCTGAGGTGTGTATTAGGAGGTTCTGCAGCAGCTGAGGTGTGTATTATGAGGTTCTGCAGCAGCTGATGTGTATTAGGAGGTTCTGCAGCAGCTGAGGTGTGTATTAGGATGTTCTGCAGCAGCTGAGGTGTCTATAATGAGGTTCTGCAGCAGCTGAGGTGTGTATTATGAGGTTCTGCAGCAGCTGAGATGTATTATGATGTTCTGCAGCAGCTGAGGTGTGTAGTAGGAGGTTCTGCAGCAGCTGAGGTGTGTATTAGGAGGTTCTGCAGCAGCTGAGGTCTGTATTAGGAGGTTCTGCAGCAGCTGAGGTGTCTATAATGAGGTTCTGCAGCAGCTGAGGTGTGTATTATGAGGTTCTGCAGCAGCTGAGATGTATTATGATGTTCTGCAGCAGCTGAGGTGTGTAGTAGGAGGTTCTGCAGCAGCTGAGGTGTGTAGTAGGAGGTTCTGCAGCAGCTGAGGTGTGTATTAGGAGGTTCTGCAGCAGCTGAGGTGTGTATTAGGAGGTTCTGCAGCAGCTGAGGTCTGTATTAGGAGGTTCTGCAGCAGCTGAGGTGTGTATTATGAGGTTCTGCAGCAGCTGAGGTGTGTATTATGAGGTTCTGCAGCAGCTGAGGTCTGTATTATGAGGTTCTGCAGCAGCTGAGGTCTGTATTATGAGGTTCTGCAGCAGCTGAGGTGTGTATTATGAGGTTCTGCAGCAGCTGAGGTCTGTATTAGGAGGTTCTGCAGCAGCTGAGGTGTGTAGTAGGAGGTTCTGCAGCAGCTGAGGTGTGTAGTAGGAGGTTCTGCAGCAGCATGATGATCTGATTGTCACTTTAGCTGCATGTCTTCTATATTAACCCTCCTCCTTTTGGATTTTTTCCGGGGCCTCATCGGTCGGTTATTTTTGGAAAGTCACTGATAGGTAAATGAATGATTTCTTCCCCTTTTTTTATGAGACGGTCGTGACCTTTTGCAGAAGATCGCTCTACAATGGCAGTTTCCTGATCGCCGCAGCTCCCCTTCCCCCTCCCGAGTGATCGCTTTGTGCGCGGTCTGTGCGGATTTCTACGGCCTGATCGGCGTGTGGTGTTTTTGGAGAACTTCAAATGTCACTTCGGTCTTTGTTCATCACTTCCCTTAGTCACAGGTTCGACTACAATTAACCCTTGTGTGTCATGGTGTTCCTCAAAAACACGCTCTAATGCTGTGCACCGCCCAAAATGCAGCCCTCGCACCTTTCTAATGTCTCTTCATTGTCTTTTTACTATTTGCACTCAATGGAAACCGTCAGCAATCTCCTGTTGACTGATCTTATATTGTTATTATGTGTCTGCACCACACGATGTGATGACTGTAATTTTTTCCCTCTCCCATTATGCTCTAGGGGCACCACACTGCAACTTTAACCCCCACAACCTAAACAGACCCTGACAGACTCTTGACGTCTCTGTATTCTCCACATATATAGGGGCAGACTTCGGACAGATTAGGTTTTTAATGTCACATCCTATACAGCAGGGATCAGCAACCTGCGGCATTCTAACTGTTCTGGAACTACAACTCCCAGAATCCTCCATTCACTTCTATGAGAGTTAGAAGAACAGCCTAGTAAGGGCTCATGCACACGGCTGTTGCCCGGCCGTGGCCGTATTGTGGCCCGCATACGGTGGGTCCGCAATACACGGGCACCGGTCGTGCGCATCACGAATCGCAGACCCATTCACTCAATGGGTCCGCAATCCTGGAGATGCGGAACGGGGGCGCGGATCGGGACAGAGTGCTTCCGTGGTGTTTCTGGCCGTGCCTCTGCACCGCAAAAAAGTAGCGCATGCACTACTTTTTGGTGGTGCGGACCGTGGGATGCGGTTCAAGTAAATGGCGCCCCCAAAGTCAGTGACCGTGCATTGCGGACCACAATTTGCACATGTGCATGAGCCCTAAGTGTGCATGCTGGGAGATGTAGTTTAACAGCAGCTGGCGTGCCGAAGGTTGCTGATTCCTGTTATAGAGATAAGCGGCATCACGTCCATGCCTTGACGCTTATCCGCCCCAATGGACTATCATGTGTATTCAGCATGTTAGGGCTCATGCACACCAACGTATTTTCTTTCCGTGTCCGTTCCGTTTTTTTTTTTTTGCGGACCGTATGTACAACCATTCATTTCAATGGGTCCGCAAAAAAAAAAACCCGAAGTTACTCCGTGTGCACTCCGATTCCGTATGTCTGTTCCACAAACAAATAGAACATGTCCTATTATTGTCCACAAGGATAGGACTGTTCTATTAGGGGCCGGCTGTTCCGTTCCGCAAAGTACAGAATGCACACGGATGTCATCCGTATTTCTGGCGGATCCGTTTTTTTGCGGAGCGCAAAATACATAAGGTCGTGTGCATGGGGCCTTACAAGAACAGCTGAGTAAGTGCTGGGAGTTGTAGTTTCCCAGAAGCTGGCGTGCCGAAGGTTGCCGATTCCGGATATAGAGATAAGCGGCATCCATGACTTGACGCTTATCCGCCCCAATAGAATATAATGTGCATTCAGCATGTTAATGGGGGGAGTTTTAGAAGTTCTAAAGCTACTGCAAAACTACAATTGAGGATGATGGGGGTTGTTTTTACAGCCACTCTATTGGAGATGAGGCGGGCACACAACAGGATGGGTGATTTCAGATGTATGGTTTCTGAAATGTATATCATGAGGATGAGGAGGATGAGGAGGGTCTCCCCTCCCCTCCCCCCACTGTCACGAGTGCTCTTCCTGCCCGCCAGATAACGCAGTCACGAGAACATATAAACCCGTAGATTGTCATCATTGTACATTTTTGTGAAGAATTTGGAGTTATTGATTAGCTTTTATACCGGTCAATGATTAACCGCCGGGACGAGCCGGAATCCATAAACCGTCCCTGGATTCTAACAATAGGATCCGTAAGGTCAGGGGCGGAACGTGGAAGCCGCGGCTACCGTACGGTGTATCATCTGATGATAGCGGCCTCGCTGCTTCAAGCCTCGGGCATGATGTCACGAGCTCAGATTTGCCAATTTTCAAATATTATGATGAATATATGTAAAAATATGATTTGTATCCTTTTAGATTCATATAAAAGAATACAAACATTATATAAATAAAAAAGTTGTGCTATGTCTGTCATTACGGCAACATTGTAACCTGCAGTCTTAAAGGGCACCCGTCACCTACCCGGACAGGTCGGTTTTGGTAACTACTTGCACTCCCCATGTAATGACAATTCTGGAGCGTCCATCCTTACAACTCTACCCCTGTTAGGCTCCATTCACACATCCTGTTTTTATTTCCTGATTCGATCCTGATTTTTTCAGGACCCATTGAAATGAATGGATCCAGATCAGGATCAGGATCAGGATCGAATCAGGAAAGAAAAGCAGGACGTGTGAATGGAGCCTTACTCCTACTAGAAGCCATGAATGAATTGCCAGCAGTTTGCAGTAAAGGTCCTGCTGGGTGTTACCAGTTAGGGGCGTGTCCCTGCACAGTCTGACGCTAATCCAATCAGTGCTGTCTGTGCAGGGACACACCCCCAACTGGTAACACCCAGCAGGACCTTTACTGCAGACTGAGGGCAATTCTTGTAGTAATAATAGAGTAATGGCACAACATAGAGCCATAAGAATAGATGCTCCGTAATAGTTATTACATGGGGAGTGCAAGTAGTTACTAAAACAGACATGTCAGGAGAGGGGAGAGGTCCACTTTAAAGGGGTTGCCCTCAGGATAGGCCATCACTATCTGACCGGTGGGGGCCCAACTTCCCGCACCCGTTGACCTGCTGCTCTGCAGTGCCAGAACTACACAGGTTGTGCGGTGCAGCTGGTTACTGCAGCAGTAATGCGATCAGTGTTGCAGTAACCAGCTCTGTCCACTACACAACGGATGGCGCTGTCTATTTCCGCGTCAATTCAAGGTGCAGAGTGTGGGATCCCTGCCAATCAGATGGCGACGGCCAATGTCCGCAAAACAAAGGGAATGATTGGCCGTAATTCATACAAATAGTCGTCCAGCCAACCATCGCCCCGAGTAAATGGGCCTCAGTAGGACAGATCCTACAAGATTCAGCCCCAAAGTGTTAAATGACAAATTCAGCTCTGCTTCATCTGTAATGTTCTTCATCAGTTAATGAGATTTCTAGATACTAATCTCTGAGAAACATTATATTGCAATAAGACGCCCTGCGGTTTCATGTCGGCTTATCCACCGCGGGACATCATTTAGCTCCTTCCTCTGCTCTTTGGTGTCCAGAGACAATGGGGGTGATAGTCCTAGCTCACTGCCCGATTCTGCACATAAAGGGGTTGTCTCATGAACCTATATCCAGAACAGGGACCCCAAAGTGAAGGAGGGAGCACTGCGCATGTGCAGCCGCCTTCCATTCTTTTTCTATCGGGCTATTTTCGCCGGCCCCATAGAACTGAATGGGAGCGGGGGCCGGTCATGTGCGGTACGCTCCCATTCATTTCTATGGGGAGCCGACTTGGTGGTGGCCGGACGGGAGTCCTCCAGCCACCACATTGCGAGGCTCCGTTCTGGATATAGGTGCCAGCAGTCCCAGCAAGTCAAGCAGTGATGACAATGTAGGGGAACGCCCTATTGACAATTGGAATGATACCCCATACATTTCCAGGAGGAATAACTGAGTAATGACCAAAAGCAGAATTCTGAAAAAAAAAAAAAATGCGCATGAGAAACAACAGCGATGGGACATTACCTTGCCTGGCGCTAAAGCGATGTGACTGGTGCCAGTTTGGGTTTGGTCATACCCTCTCTGCAATCCGTCACGTGGTAGAAGAATCTTCGGCATGCAGACGACGATCGCTTCCCCGGTGTCATCGCTCCAGACAGTTCAGTCGATGAACTTTAGGCTGATATTAACAAGTCAGATCACAATGGGATCCATGTGGTGGAGGATGGGGGGAGGGGTGCAGGAAATGTGATGAATAGGGTCAGAGTTGGGGCGACCTTAAAATTTTCCATCCCTAATTTAAGAAAGACCATAATGGACGCCAGACGCCAGGACGACCTTTGTAACACTGACCTACATGTTACTGAGGAACGCAAGGCGACCGGCGGCCTGCCAGCTGTTACAGAACCAAAGGTCCTAGGTCGTCAGTGGGGATCAATGCCAAAATGTGCAACATGTCCCCCCTCCCCCCCTTCAGCCAGTTTTCCAAATTTGCTCTAGTTTCACGTATGGGGCGTATTTTCTGTTCCGTTATTTTGCCAGAATCTATGACGGAGGCCTACACTGTAGATGTCATCCTAGCCTTACCCAGCAATGGTACCATCCAATTGTTTGTGCCGATTTTCAGCGCAGATTTCGCCCTTCGGGATACGACTACACGGCGCGGTCGTGCGGCTTAAATGAGACATAAAATCAGCGGAAAAGTGCTCAGAATGACTTCACATAAGTGACAGAGCGCTGAAACTATTCTGCCCTCAGGGAGGGGGCGTCATGAACCGCACTGCTGCTGCTGCTGACCTCTCCTTCTCTGGGGGCTGCCATTTGACCCAGGTGATCTTCTGAAGTCTGTTCCATCTCCGGTTACAGCTTTAGCTCTGCTATGTTCAGTCTCCATCGTTCAGCCGCACCCAGCTATACCAGCAAAGCCATGGTTAAGCGCTTCCCCGAATCTGCGACGAAGCTGTGTACAATGTGTTAATGAAGATCAGCTCCATGCCCGGCCGGTTCGTTCAGGGTCTGAGGAGCTATGTGCTGTGCCTCACACACAAGTGGTCTTCGATGGACCGGGCCAGGACTTTGTGCTTGTGGATTTTGTCTCACGGCGACTTATTCCAAGTGACTCCTGGTATTTGTGGTACTAATGGCTATCCGTGACTATGTCCTGTCTTGTCCTTTGGGTACTGCGTTAGGTCCCTGAACTACTCTCCATGTCTCCTAGGTTGGAGCTCCCGTGTCTCCAGGTTGGAGCTCCCGTGTCTCCAGGTTGGAGCGCCCGTGTCTCCAGGTTGGACCTCCCGTGTCTCCAGGTTGGAGCGCCCGTGTCTCCAGGTTGGAGCTCCCGTGTCTCCAGGTTGGAGCTCCCGTGTCTACAGGTTGGAGCTCCCGTGTCTCCAGGTTGGAGCTCCCGTGTCTCCAGGTTGGAGCTCCCGTGTCTCCAGGTTGGAGCGCCAGTGTCTCCAGGTTGGAGCGCCAGTGTCTCCAGGTTGCAGCTTCCGTGTCTCCAGGTTGGAGCGCCTGTGTCTCCAGGTTGCAGCTTCCGTGTCTCCAAGTTGGAGCTCCCGTGTTTCCAGGTTGGAGCTCCCATGTCTCCAGGTTGGAGCTTCCGTGTCTCCAGGTTGGAGCTTCCGTGTCTCCAGGTTGGAGCGCCCGTGTCTCCAGGTTGGAGCGCCCGTGTCTCCAGGTTGGAGCGCCTGTGTCTCCAGGTTGCAGCTTCCGTGTCTCCAGGTTGGAGCGCCTGTGTCTCCAGGTTGCAGCTTCCGTGTCTCCAGGTTGGAGCTCCCGTGTCTCCAGGTTGGAGCTCCCGTGTCTCCAGGTTGGAGCGCCCGTGTCTCCAGTTTGGAGCTCCCGTGTCTCCAGGTTGGAGCTCCCGTGTCTCCAGGTTGGAGCTCCCGTGTCTCCAGGTTGGAGCGCCCGTGTCTCCAGGTTGGAGCTCCCGTGTTTCCAGGTTGGAGCTCTCAAGTCTCCACGTTGGAGCTCCCATGTCCCCAGGTCGTTGGCCTCATGTCTCTAGTTTGGGGCACCCATATCCCCAGGTTGGAGCCCTCCACATTTTCAGGTTTCTGCCTTCTGCGGCCAGTGCTGCATTGACCTCTAACACCCTCACGGAGGTACCCTGCCTGCTGCCCTGTGGTGTCTCTGTACAGGGACATATCATGGAGCAGGCATCAGCAACCTCCGGCACTCCAGCTGTTCTAAAACTACTACTCCCTGAATCCTTTATTCACTTCTATGGGAGTTACAGGTGGGTATGCATGTTGAGAGTTGTAGTTTCACAGCAGCTGAAGTGCTGACGACTGCTGACCCGTGTCATACAAGCGGTAGTCCAAGATTAGAAAAACACGGCAGCTTTATTCCAAAAACAGCCCCGCCCCTGTCCATGGGTGGTACCTGGTATCTCAGCTGAGTTCCACTAAAGTGAATGGGGCTGAGCTGTAATACCGCACACAACTTGTGGACAGGTGCGGGGGCTGTTTTTGGAAGAAAGCGGCCATCTTTTCCCAGTCCTGGACAAACCCTTTAATTCTGGCCTTTGCTGTTATCCCGCATTACATGGACACCTACTGCATAATTCACACGGGTTATTATCTGCAGCAGGTAGCGCTAATTATCCCTTGTTTTCCGGCAGTTCCTCTTTCTCCTCCATAAAGCCCCGGATCAGGCAGTAAAAACTTGTATCACACGTAGCGGCCGCATTACACAGTGTAACAAACACGCAGAAGTCCCCTGTGCGCAGCAGATCCACCCGCGCCAGCCGAGGGAAGAGGCCCTTTTATTGCCGGTTTTGGGGCATGATGCATACCGTACACGTCTGCTGTCCCGGTAAAAGGGAAGACTTCCGGTCAAACGGGTTTTTCTCCCAGATTAGCAGAAACAGCGCTGGAGGTTTAGTGATGGCTGTGCCCACAACTAGAACCCACGCCAGGCCCTGCTGCCATCACTGAACCACTAGTGGCATCAGGGCAAAATAAATAGATGTATGTGGCTGGCACTATGACTGGCACTGATATGTGTGCAATGGGACTGGCACTGTTATGGGGACCCTGTAAATGACGCTGTTATGGGGCCTGGTAGATGGCTATCACTATTATGGGGGTCATGTTAATGGTACTTCTACGGGTGCACTGTTATGGGGGCACTGTGGCCTGCACTGTAAATGACACTGTTATAAGGGTACAAAAGCTAGCACTGTTATGGGGACCCTGTAAATGGCACTGTTATGGGGTTACAATGGCTAGCACAGTTATGGGGGCACTGTGATGGGGCATGGTAGGTATCCCTATTGTAAGGCACTGTTATGGGGGAATAGTATCTAGCTATGGGGGTAATGTTAATAGCACTGCCATGGGGGCACTGTGGCCTGCGCTGTTATGGGTGCACTGTAAATAGCACTGTTATGGGGAAATAATAACTAGCTATCACTATTATGGGGGGTAATGTTAATGACACTGTTATAGAAGCACTGTGACCTGCACCTGTTATGGGGGAAATGTAAATGGAACTATTATAGGGGTACTGTCACTAGCACTAGTATGGGGGCTCTGCAAATAGCACTGTTATAAGTCCATGGCAGCTAACACCGCTGTGGGGCACTGTGGCCTGTACTGTTATGGGGACCTGTAAATGGCACCGTATGGGGGTATGGTAGTTAGCACTGCTAAAGGAGAACCGTGGCCAGCACTGTTGTGGAGGAACGGGAACTAGTTATGGAGGTATTGTTAATGACACTGTTATGGGAGCACTGCAGCCTGCGTTGTTATGGGAGCATTATGACTGGCACTGTTATGGGGGTGCAATAGCTGGCACTGGTATAGGTGCACTGTAAATAGCACTGTTATGGGGAAATGATAACTATCTATCACTATTATGGGGGGTAATGTTAATGGCATTGTTATGGGGGCACTGTGGCCTGCACTGTTACGGGTGAATGCTAACTAGCTATCACTGTTATGGGGGATAATGTGAATGGCACTGTTATTGGGACACTGTCGCGAACACTATTATGGGGATACTGTTGCCAACAAGATTATATTTTCTGGGGATCGGCAGTTTTGTTCATTAGGATGAAGGGCTTTTGGGGGATGCGTGGCCTCTGTATTACCGATTTTGTGTGTGGTATCTCCCTGGAGTCAATTCTCCATGGTAGGCGCCTGCGCTGTATACTGGGGACCCCCGCAAACTGAGGTAGAGTGTAATAGAAACAAGCAGCACTGGGCGCCGGCCCCGACAGTGTAATAATAGGGGGCCCCAGACCAGCGGTCAGAGCAGGGGTGCCACTCAGGCCCGTCACAGTTGTCTCAGTTTTGGGGAAGGAAGGGGGGCTGCTACAAATTTTGGTTTGGGACCCAAGAGTCTCAGGATTTAAAAATTGCGCCTGTATTCTGCTGTGCGCTACGGCAACCGTGTACCAGCAGGAAATGGCTTGTGCCAACATATTGTATTACAGGACCGTCCAGAAAATCGTACAACGTGACGCCCCAGTGTGGAGCCAGAGTGGGAATTGCTTTATGAGCAGTTTCCCCATCGCTACCTTTACAGACGTGTGCGGAAACCAAATTCCCTTCTGCAGCCACTAAGACCGGCGGCACCACGTATGGCAGCCTGTATTCTGCTGACTGGGATTGTGCGCACTCCATTCGCAGAATACAGGCTGCCAAGAACAGCACCACCCGGGCAGCTCTTGCAGATTACACTGTAAATGGATTGAATCAGACACCGGGATGATATAAGGCAGTCGCTCATAGTGCAATTACCTAATACTCGCAATATATGGTTAAAAAAAAAACAACTACTCCTCCAAAAAAAGTCACAAATAAGAAATAAAACATCACTAACCCCCAAACCTGTAAGGGAAAATACCTCTGCTTGATGAAATCGCACAGGACAAGCTCACAATGTGCACTGTGCAGATGCAGCAGTGCCGGATTTGTCATTTAACTCATTGCATGCTGCGGTCCTCTGTAAAACTGCACAAAATACCACAAAGGGTTGTGCCGACTGTCTACCACATCTTCTCTGCTGACATCCTGGTCCACTGCCATCGACAAACTCAGCTCTGCGGCATGTGACGAACTCGGCTCTGCTGCATCATTTAGAAAGCATTGCATTCATTATTATTTGAAAGGATCGCAGCCCCCATGAGGCTTCTGTACTCACCCAGAGATGCTGCCTCCTGCCCCCCAGGCTGAGCAGATGCTCTTGAAGACCCCTGAGTCTGCCCTGCCAGGGGGGTCTGCGCTCCTCATCAGCCTCCCTGCAGGAATTTCACACTTTGCTGAAGCTCCGGTCCCTGTGAGATCTCCTCTTCTTCTTCTTCTCCACCCATCGCTCACATCTCTCCACCCCTCCTGCCTGTCACTATTCACTCCCTCTCATCTGCTCACTTTGTAGCAGTCTCAGGAAGTTTACATCTGGTGAACTTTTTTCTGAGGATGTCTCTAGAATTGTGATGTGACTGTTGGCATCCGCGCGGGGGGCACCGGGCTTGGCCATGGAGGAGGGGGGGCATCGGGAAGCTGCCACCTGATCGGGCTGAATGAGGGGCATGAATCATGCATGGCAGATGCCTGTAGTATCTGTGCAGCTCACATGGCTTCTATGTTTTATTCATTGCTGGTGGCGCTGCGGGACGCCCGCCCCCCTCCTCCTGTGTGCCCGCGCCATCCCGTCAGTGAGGAGGAAACACGTCCTCCTCCTCCACCACCCTCCAAACCTTAAACTCAGCTTCCACAAATGCGGCCGCTGTGTAGGGGGGTTTCCAAAATTTCCACAGATTGCAATAAGAAAGATTGGGCTGATGGGGTCCAACATGCCCGATCCTTTGTTTTCAAGCCACCAACAGAGCTGCCTGGCAGCAGCTTAAGGCCCCATAAACATTACACTAATGTAACACTAACCAGCTGATTTTGGCGTCGATGTGTATGGTGGTTTCCCGATTCCCCCCAAATTGCAAAAAGAAGGATTGGGCCGATGGAGTTCAGCCCAATCCATTCGCTATGTCCTCATACAGTGCCATCCGCTATGTCCCCATACAGTGCCATCCGCTATGTCCCCATACAGTGCCATCCGCTATGTCCCCATACAGTGTCATCCGCTATATCATCATACAGTGCCACCCACTATGTCCCTATACAGTATTATCCGCTATGTCCCCATACAGTGCCATCCACTATGTCCCTATACAGTGCCACCCACTATGTCCCCATACAGTGCCATCCACTATGTCCCTATACAGTGCCATCCACTATGTTCCTATACAGTGCCATCCGTTATGTCCCCATACAGTGCCATCTGCTATGTCCCCATACAGTACCATCCGCTATGTCCTCATACAGTGCCATCCGCTATGTCCTCATACAGTGCCATCCACTATGTCCTCATACAGTGCCATCCGCTATGTCCTCATACAGTGCCATCCACTATGTCCCTATACAGTGCCATCCACTATGTCCTCATACAGTGCCATCCGCTATGTCCTCATACAGTGCCATCCGCTATGTCCTCATACAGTGCCATCCGCTATGTCCCCACACAGTGCCATCCACTATGTCCCTATACCAGTGGTGGCGAACCTATGGCACGGGTGCCAGAAGTGGCACTCAGAGCCCTCTCTGTGGGCACCCACACCCTGGAAAAAGTCCATGGTGTACCAATATGCCATAGACTTTTCCTGCCATTCATCAGCACAGGGTGCACTATGAACAGCACAGGCAGCGCATTGAATTAAGTCAGGCTATTATATCTGAATGATAAAGTACGTGGAAGATATACTATATTGGACTGTAGTATTCAGGTTAAATTGCCGTATTGGCACTTTTGGGATAAATAACGGGGGTTTTGGGTTGTAGTTTGGGCACTTGGTCTGTAAAAGGTTCACCATCACTGCCCTATACAGTGCCATCCGCTATGTCCTCATACAGTGCCATCCACTATGTCCTCATACAGTGCCATCCGCTAGGTCCTCATATAGTGCCATCCGCTATGTCCTCATACAGTGCCATCCACTATGTCCTCATACAGTACCATCCGCTATGTCCTCATACAGTGCCATCCACTATGTCCCTATACAGTGCCATCCGCTATGTCCCCATACAGTACCATCCGCTATGTCCTCATACAGTGCCATCCACTATGTCCCTATACAGTGCCATCCGCTATGTCCCCATACAGTGCCATCCAGTATGTCCTCATACAGTGCCATCCTCTATGTCCTCATACAGTGCCATCCTCTATGTCCTCATACAGTGCCATCCGCTAGGTCCTCATATAGTGCCATCCGCTATATCCTCATACAGTGCCATCCGCTATACCCTCATACAGTGCCATCCGCTATGTCCTCATACAGTGCCATCCACTATGCCCTCATATAGTGCCATCCGCTATGTCCTCATACAGTGCCATCCGCTAGGTCCTCATACAGTGCCATCCGCTATGCCCTCATATAGTGCCATCCGCTATGTCCTCATACAGTGCCATCCGCTAGGTCCTCATACAGTGCCATCCGCTATGCCCTCATATAGTGCCATCCGCTATGTCCTCATACAGTGCCATCCGCTATACCCTCATACAGTGCCATCCGCTATGTCCTCATACAGTGCCATCCGCTATACCCTCATACAGTGCCATCCGCTATGTCCTCATACAGTGCCATCCGCTAGGTCCTCATACTGTGCCATCTGCTATGCCCTCATATAGTGCCATCCGCTATACCCTCATACAGTGCCATCCGCTATACCCTCATACAGTGCCATCCGCTATGTCCTCATACAGTACCATCTGCTATGTCCCAATTTCCCATGCAGCTAATGACTGTTGCTGATATTATGGAATTACCACTCTAGCGATTTTCTCCTATTTTCGGCAGAGCGGTCTGAGACTGCTCCTTGGATCCCACCCAGATTTCATATTTGGACTCGTCACAAGGTGCCTCTTACATTCTTGTCTTCAGGACTCGGGGGCAAACAATCCGTCTTCTACTTATTTCTTCTGGAATGACACACATTCTCCAGGAGAGGTAAGTGACCTTGCGCTGTCACTTCCCAGCATGCACCTGCTACCGTGCTTGAAATAGCTTGTGCCCTCCAGTCATAGGTGGGTCAAGAGTTCAGGAGCCCCCCTTGAATGAAGTGGCTTATGGCTGCCCTCGCTGGGGCGGTGGCTGCTCGCCGACGGCGCAGTATTCAGGATACTTTATGATCTTATCTCACTGCAGAACTTGATTTTCATGTCTTTATAGTCGAATAGAGACGTGTTTGTGTCGGGCGATGACATAATCAGCAGGAATTAACAGAAAATCCAGCACCAATGACAAGGCTATCATCACCAGGGGCACGCCCCCCAATGACAGTACACCAATGCCAAATATGTACCAGCCACCATATTGCCAGTCATCACAAGACATTAATATTAGTGCTGAGGGCTATGTAAGGGGGTTTTGCAGCCGTTGTTTTATTATTTTTAAGCCCCACTAAGTACCCTGCCATCAATATTTATTCAGCTGGAAAGACCTTTAAGAGGTTGTCTCATGATGGACAATGGGGGCATATCGCTAGGGACCCGCACCTATATCCAGAACGGAGCCCTGAAAGTGAAGGAGGGCGCACTGCGCATGCGTAGGCACCCTACATTAATTTTCTATGGGGCCAGAGAAAATAGCCGAGCGCTGGCTCGGCTTTTTCTGCCGGCTCCATAGACATGAATGGGAGCGGGGGGGCCACACAGTGCGGTGCACTCCCATTTATTTACATGGGGAGTCGGCTTGGTGGTGGCCGGACCGGAGACCTCCAGCCACCACCTTGCGGGGCTCTGTTCTGGATATAGGTGCGGGTCCTAGCGATATGCCCCCATGGTCTATCATGAGACAACCCCTTTAGGCCCCTTTCACACGAGCGTGTCCGGATTTGGTCCGGATGCGTTCAGGAAAATCCGCACGCATCCGCACCAATCCGCACGCAATCGCAGTCAGTTTTGACTGATATATCTTAAGGGGGTCATTTAGCAAACTGGTGTAAAGTAGAATGTACCTAGTTGCCCATAGCAACCAATCAGATTCCTCCTTTCATTTTCCAAATGAGCTGTCCAAATGAAAGGTGGAATCTGATTAGTTGCTATGGGCAACTAAGCCACTTCTACTTCTAGTGTGCAAGCACCATTAACTCTGGCTCTGGCATCAATACACGGCTATTCTGGCGTGCAGGTAAAGGCTGTGAGGATGAGGATGCAGCACTCACACAAACGTCGCCGCCCCTTCAAACCGGCTAGGTTGTCAGGAGTCGGACCTCCACCGATTTGATACTGATGACCTATCCTGAGGTTAGGGTATCAATATCAGAAACTGGAATACCCCTTTAAAGGAATTGTCTGGGAATACATCATTCTTAACCGGTGCCAGCAGCCTGCCTCCCCTAATAAAAGGATTATACTTACCCAGTCCTGATCTCTATCTATCAGTCCGGGGTTTATTTTCTTGTTCCCCTGCATGGGCATAGTCTCCTGATTCTCTTCTTCAAACCACTGGCTTTAGTGGAAATGTGCCCACAAAAGAGGCCAGGGGTTGGCTGAAGTCAATCAGGTGACCATGGGGTGGAAGAAAACCAACCCCAGACCAGAAGATGGAAGATGCGTGAGCCAACACGGAGGACTGGAGCGGCAGGGAGCATGTATGTATGATCCTTTCAGTAGGGGAGACAGCTGTTAGTAATTTCGTATTCCTGGACAACCCCTTTAAGGCCCATGGGCAATTGGCTCCTTCCTCACCTAGGACATGGGAGTTGTCACCGTCTCTCCTGAGAAAAGTCCCCCCTGTGTCGTCTTCCTCCAATCACATTGATTCCTCATCATATTGTTCCCGTGTTTTATAAACAGCGACTATCAAAGACATAAATATATAACTGTTGGTGCAACACATTATAAAGTGCCGCACTGTGACGCCCTGCGCTTGGAACACACCCATGGGTGTACAGAGGATAGGAGATATTGAGGGCCAAAGCTGGCCATACACATTTTAGTAATTAAAGGGGTACCCATCTGGGACACCAATGGCGTATCGCCAGAATGTGCCATCAATGTCAGTGAGGTGCGGCTTACTACCGTCTGAGACCTGCTCCTATTTCCAGAACAGAGCCACTGAAGTGAAGTAAAGTGCACTGCGCATGCGCTGCTTGCTCTCCATTCATTGCTATGGGAGTTCACAAAAGAGACGAGTGACCACGCTTAGCTATTTTCGGAAGTCCCATAGAGGTGAATGGAGAGCGCACCGCTCATGCACAGTCAACTCTCTATTCACTGCTAAGGGACTGTTGGCAATAGCCAGAGCTTAGCTATTTTTGGTACTTCCATGGCAGAGAGCATAGAGTGGTCGCACATGCATGGATTCTCTCCGGCAGCAAAGTTATTCAGGAACAGCGGATCGGCAGGGGTGCAGCCCAGGTGTTGGAACCCTACCCAACCGATATTGATGACTTATCCTTGGAAATCCTGGAGAACCTCTTTAATGTCAGCCGCTCTCGCTGATTCACTGGGTTGATTATCTAATGTGCATGGGGGGTGTCTAGACTTCAGGATAGAAGATCAGGCTGTCGGACGTTAACATGCCCGATCCTTTTACTCTCGGGAGACCCTCAGAGGACTCTGTCGGCGCCTTTCTCCCGTTTCTGAACACATTGCCCTCCGGGGTACACCTACCACAGGTAAGAATCTAGGCACCAGGACATAAGGTACCTACATAGTACCTACCACTATTCTCCACTTTTGTGTCCATGAAGGGGTAGAGGCCAGCACAGCACTAACCTCAATTGTAGGGCCATTGTGTTACCCATAATACTGTGCAACCTCACTGCAGTGTCCATGCCCATTCTGTTTCCAACCACATGTATCGGCCATTGAATCCATATGAATGTTTCAGCACAGTGTCCCTTATCATACAACACGCTTATCTCTTCCATGGTCCTTCTTTGCTCTCTTCTCCTCTACCAAGAACTTACATGAGTCTCTTCCCGTGCCAGTCTTTGTTTGGATCCATACTGGAAGTCTGGAGAAGCTCATAAAGCAGCCAAGGCAGAAACCAAAAACAGATTGTCCTAAGTTTCGTCAAGGGTGGTCATTTGTCCATAACCCTTGAAGGACCTTCTAGCTGGAGGAGGGTGATGGTCAGGGCCCTTGTCCTCCTGAAGAGGGCCTGCGTTGGACCAAATCCTTGTGCTTTTTGTGTGGCTTGTTCACACTTTGTGTCGTTGGGTTGGGTAGTCATGAGGCCTCACCCTGGTCTAGAACATAGCAGGAGGATAATTGAGGTTCTAGGTTGGATCAAACCTTCTAAATCTGATTTTGGTGAGGTCAAAAGATGTTCTAATGTGTATGGAGACAGAAGACATCTACAAAAACATCAGATGCACAAATGGTAAAAGTCATACAGGTAGGCGAGGCAACCGACGCTCTGATCAAGGCTCAGTTTTTGATTGGAAATGGCCAAAAAATTAGCTTTTAGACTTTAGGCGGTGCCCAATGTCAGTTTTAGAAATTTATCAGAAATGGGCATTGTGCAATTATTAGGAAACAGCAGCTTGCATTAACCTCTCTGACACTGCCAAACATAGCAGAGTGCACTGTGTGTGACTGGGCAGCAAAGCCAAGGTCATCGCTCGGCAGTACCCGCTGCCCCCCCCCCCCCCTTCCTCATCAGCATAAACTCCAAGGGCAATTTATTTTATGCTCCTGCTGGTAAAACACTTCTAAATCTATTATAGCCTCGCTAAAGCAGCTTGTTTACAGCTCTGGAGACTGGCGACTTTTTCTTTGGAAGGAAATCTCAAGGTGGCGCAATGATTAACACCGAACGAGCCCCCAAATTATTATCCCTTTGCAGGAGGTTGTAAAATTCCACACCCTTAAAGGGAATCTTCACACAAAACTTTAAATACGCCATATATTAGCACATTCAAAGTCGGAGCAGCAGCCCAAGTTTGACAATTACGTGTGGGTTTCTTTAAGAGATACTGGAAATTCTCTTATTTTGTTGCGGCGGCCATTTTTGCAAAACAGGATGAACTGGCTTCTCGGAAACTGATGAAGAACTATCACTCCATCATCAGTTTCATAGGTGACAACAAATATGGCTGCAAATGCTGTTGTCACGTTTGCAAAAATGGCCGCCATCACAAAATGCCAATATCTCTCTAAGCGAATGGCCACTCTCTGGCAGCTGCTTTCACTTCTGATATCATAATTTCAAGACATTTTTTAGCTATAGGTGGAAATCCACTTTAAATTGATGACCTATCCTCAGGATAGTTTATCAATATCTAATCAATATGAGGTCCAACACCAGGCGCCCCCACTGATCAGCTGTATGAAGCAGCTGCGGTGCTCCGGTGAGTGCTGCAGCCGCCTCACAGGATACCAAGCATAGCGCCATACATTGTATAGTGGCTGTGCTTGGTATTGCAACCCTCTGTGCCTAGGCCACGTGACCGTTGAACAGCAAGGGCACCAGCAGTCGGACTCCCTCCTGAGGATAGGTTATTAATAGTGTTGAGCGAATCGAAGTCCCAAATTTCAGAATAAATTAGCCAAATTTCCTCATGTTTTGTGGCACCAAATCGGTTTAACCTGAAATAGTAATACTTACCTCATGCAATTGCTCATGACAGGACGACCGCTGCCATCTTGCTTGAAGATCTTGCACAAAATTCTATGCGCAGTGAGGTATGATGTCACACCGGGCCGCACCAGATTTCGCACCAGATCTTTATGCAAGATGCAATAAAATGGATGAGGCAAGTATGAATCTTTTTGTTATTTTTTTATTTTTTATTTTACACTTATTTATATCAGATGCCGCGATCATGTATGAATGCGGCATCTGAGGGGTACAATTTTTTTTTTAATTTCTGCAAATTTTCCAATATTTTGCTCATCTCTACTTATCAATATTCTGTTCCCAGAAAATCTCTATAAAGGGGTATTCCCACCTTGAAAAGGAAGAATGCCATGAATGTCCCGACCTCTGGGATCAGCTCCCATCTCCAGAACAGGGGTCGCCAAAGGGCCACCTCTCCATTTATCCTGTGATTGAACATGGTGGCTGGCAGCTGCCTCGCCAGGAGGGTCAGTGGACCCTCCCCCTCCCCCCTGTTTTCAATACACCTATGGCTTGTGCAAGCTGGCTTGTAAATGTGGTGTCCCGGATGGTCCAGATTCTACCAGATGCAATATTGGGTACAAAGTGGCGCTACGTTTCCCCCTGGGGGTGCTGATCCTTGGGCATCAATTCAAACCGGCAGCAGGAGAGGTCCACATTTTTTTCCGTAACCCCCTAAATAACCCCCTTATACATAGGAGAACATCAGAAAGTGCCGTGATTTCCTCCGAGCTGGTTTTCTGCCAAGTCTGTTTGAACCACAGGCGGGCAGACGGGTGGCATCATCAGATTCCGATTCTCACAAGCGGAGCCAGGATTTCGTCAGGTGTTTTTTTTTTTTTTTTCGACTTGGCAAGACGTGTTAAAGAAGTTTTGAAAACGTGAGGCCCTTAATGCTGAAATATGTAGAGTACCTGCACATTGTGTGCCAGCCAGCGTGTAAAGTCATCTGGAATGGTGAGAGGCTGCAATCTCCTACACGACTAATCCGCAATCCAGGTACCTGGGAAAGCTGCTTGCGGGATTAGCCGCGGTTATATATAGCATACCTGAGGTCTTTACAGCGCCGGCCCAGGCTCTGATTATCCGATTAGGTTCAGCGATGTGTCTCGTAATCTCATGTCGCACACACGGTGAACACGGAGGGCCAACTAGGTCTAAACCGGAGTCCTTTAAAGGGCCATACCACTCAGCGTTCCTATTAACATCTATAGGGCAGTAAACATTCCTCAGTTATATGGTAAAGGATATTTTAAAAAATAAGTTCTCGAGACCTTTAAAAAATAAGTTCTCATGCCTCAGGTTGGAGCCCATATTTCATTTCCTGGGAGGAGTTTTCTCCAATGCTCACTGTCGCCACCTGCTGGCTACTAATAGCCATAAATATATCAGCAGCGGGTGACGCTAGGGAGGCTCCTTCCCATCGCGGCCTGCTATTGGATGCCAAGCCTTCCCCCCTAAATGTTTTCAGCCACGCAACGGGGAGATACAGTGGTGGCCTAGCCGGCATCAGAAGCGACACAGGTGCCGGGGAGCAAAGTAAGTACAATCTGTGTGAGGGGCCCGGGAATATGGGGGGAGGCATTATAGGTCTTGGATAACCCCTTTAACGGGTCATTGGTGTGCATGCTGCTTAAGGGCTTGTTCACACTACCGTGGTGCTTCCGCATGCGGATTGCGGACCCATTCACTTCAATGGAGTTCGCAATCTGCATCCGACTGTCCGCAACGCAAAAAAATAAAACAAGTTCTATTTTTTGTGGGGCGAAGGCATGGACAGAAACACCATGGAAGCACTCCGTAGTAATTCCGTGGGCTTCCGATCCGTGCCTCCGTGAATGGGTACACGATCCATGATGCGGGGTGCACACGGCCGGTGCCCGTGTAATGTGGACCCGCAGTACATATGCGGGCCGCAATACGGCCACGGCCGGCCAACGATCGTGTGAACAAGCCCTTACTATAATATGCGGAACTGACATACAGATGAGGGCCGCAAAACGGATACGGTCGTGAGCATGAGGCCTTGCAGTTTCCCATAGAGATCAGAAGACACTGGACCTCTTCCTAGGCAGTAATAGCAATAGCACCACTTAAAGGGCAAAGGGAGAACTGCAGCTCTAAAGTAAGACACCAGGTAGCCTCAGCCCGTGCTTACATATCCTATTGAAACTGAAATATCTGGTAGCGTCACTTATACGTGCATCCAAGCATGACCAGCAGGGGAAGGGTTAACCTCACTACATTATTGGGGACCAGGGAGTTTTCGGAGCAGTCTTGGTGTTTGTTTGTCCTCAGGAAGGAAGCGATGTCTTCCCTCCTGACAGACTCAGGGGTCGCTGCCTCGTGTGTGCCAGGGGCGCCGAGGGGAAGCGAGTGACTGCAAAGAGATGAATCAGTGATTTCTCCAGGAGAAGATGGAGGGGGGGGAGCAGATGTTTCCTCATCTCCTGTCACATTCGCCTCGTCGCTGTGACATATTCTTCCTATGTTGCAAAATGGGGGTCATTACATACATCCGAACGCACAACCTCTATTGCATTTCCGGTTTAAGGTCAACCCCAGAGCTACAAGGTAACAGCTGATCGATGGGGGTGGGGGTGTCAGACGTAGGCCATTATTAGCAAAATCATGGACAACCCCTTTAATCCTTTAATTATTGTATAATGAAAAGTTCTGCAACTTTACTGTAATTAACATGGGGGGGATCAAGGTTGTGCTGTGAGAGGTGCCAGATTTAATAAGAGATGTAGGCCTATTAATTAGTGACATCTTGTTTACAGTACACAGGATGTTAGGGCATGCTGAGGGTTGTAGTTTCACAACTGGGAGTTGCACCACAAGCTGCCGACCTTGACGACTACTGGAAAACTTGAGAAGGATGGAGGAAAGAGGGCAATGGCTCCCATGTACATGGAGGTCATAGGGCTACATAGCAGCGTAAGTGGACTCGTGTCCGGTTCCAAGGTACCACTTAGAACTGAACCCGAGTTCAGGAAATGGGTTTTTACAGTACAAATTAATTTATGAAGTAATAACTTCAGATTATCGGAGCCAATACATTCTAATACTGTATGGAACACTCGCTCCGTACAGTATTATAACAAAGTTTTATTCGAATCGACTTCATCCGAAGTTGATTCGCTCATCCCTAGTGTTCGCCGAAGAAGTGAGTTTCCTGCCGCATTTAAATCAGATTCTAGCTTTGGTCTCTGACAATAACCACTGGACTTGACTCATTGGACTTTCCGCAGACAGACGTATTCACCAAAGAAGTGACTTACCTGCTGCATCTAAAGGCAGATTCCGGGCTCGGTCTCTGTACCAATCAACCTTGACATTCACCATCAATTCACAGAAAAATCAGCCATGTTCTGTCCATCGTTTTCATCACCTGCCCAGGGGAAGGGCAGTCCTTCAGCCATAGTTCCCTAGAGATTTCCTACACTGGGGTTTTTTCCTCTCCTGAGAGCTGAAAGACGACTCTTTGTGGGTCAAGGGCCCATCGTCATCAGGTCGGACTTGGGTCCAGTTACTTGAGGAGGCACTAAGGCCCGTTTGCCACATATGAAGACATCGGTATTACAACTAGCATCATTTCTCAGACTGACTAGGGTCCCAAGTGGTGGGACTTAAATTTTACTCATGGCCACCTCGCTTTAGAAGGTGAAGACTTCCAAGTGAATTTTCTGTCCTGCTTTCTAAGGTGCTTTTGTTGCCTTCTAGATGTGTCAATATAAAATAAGATGGGCTCCATCTGCAGTGGCGCACACAGAAGAAAGGGGCCCTTTCATGACCCTTGGATCTATTCCCTTGTTTGCTCCTCCAGAGATTAGAGTCCTGCAAAGGTTCTCATTGCCCAACAGCAAATGGTATTCTCCTAATCTGGTCTGGGCTCCTTCTCTCTGGGGGCCCCAAAGAAGATCTATGGCCCAGTTCTATGTAATGTACGCCATTGTTAGCTTGTTTGCTAGTGATCTGACACCCTTCTAGAGGGAATTCCTGCACAAGTTGGAAAATATGGGATGCAGCCAACCCACTAAGGGCCACATCCCCCCAGGAGCCCCATACCAGCTGCTTGGTCCCTATAGTATATTCAATGTCTGCAGCTATTTTTTCCATGGCACAGCTCAGAACATGAGACCTGGACTTTGAAGTCACATAACGTTCTGGGTGAAGCTCCGCCTGCAAATTTTTATTAAACGCTAATTATCAGCTGATTCATTATTTACAAACCGACTGGCCATAAATAGTGGATAACTGCCAGGTGAACGCTGCTGCGGCCTGACTACTCAACATGCATGGTTGGCCCGGCCAAAAAACATGCATGTAACCCCAACGCAAGTTACAGGCAAGTGTTTGTCAGAACCTTTTCTAGGTATAAAAATATTTTAAAAACAGGCTTTGCATGAAACTCTACATCAATATCTCATGCTGATGGCAATTCAATTTTTTTTAGGAAAAAAAATTGTAATTCAAATGTTTTGGAGGGAAAGAAGTGGTAATCGACTTTTCAGTGTGCTTTACTGCCACCCAGTGGTTACATTTGGTCATTACCGTACTTTTAAAAAAAAAAACATTTAAAGACAGAATAAGGCCAGTATTAAATCAAACTAAAAAAAATGTGCATGGGAATTATGGGTAGGCATATGCAAATTAACATTTATGTAAATGCACAGAGCAAATGTTCCGTAGTGGTGTTAGTAATATACGGATGACGCATGGAGGGAAAAAAACAGTAACGCGGATCCTTCTTATCTGATTGGCTAAGAGGGATCACCTGATCACGAATGGCTGATAACCATACTACCGTTAAACGGGTTTTCCAATATATTTTAACTGATGACCTGTCCTGCTAGGGCCAGACCCCCATAGGTCAGATATTGAGGATAGGCCTTCCATATTCTACTTCCAGAAATCCCCTTTAATTATCAGTATAAGTAGGGGTCCCAGAGATCGGACTCCCGCCAATCATGAATTGATGACATATAATATGTGAAAAACACTTTATAATGGGGAGAAATGTGACTATTGGAATTAATGAGCACCATGACCTGGCGCTGTTATAGGGGGCATCATGGCTGCCACTGTTACGGGCAGCACTATGATTAGCATTGTTATGCACCCAAGTTGCTATGGGCAACTGCTCCTTGTTTGCAAAATAAAAAAGTGAAACAGTTGCCCATAGCAACCAATCAGGGAATAGTTTCCTTTCTGATTGGTTGCTTTAACCATTTAGAGTTCAGCAATCAAGAGCCAATCAAATCACTGCTTTCATTTTACTTGTAAGTATAAGCTGTGATTTGATTGGCTCAGACATTTCCTGCCTGGCTGTAGCAGGCCTCGAGCTTACCTATGAGGATGCAGCATCCAGAAGGGACTACATCTACCACAATGCTTTGCGGCCGGGACGCGCCTTGCCATAGACACGTGATTAGAGTCACATGACGGGAGAGATGGCCGCTCTGCCGGAGAGTGTATTCAGCAGCTTGCAGCTCTTGTTAAAGGTGAGAGACATTTCAGACATACAGGAGGAGCAGGACGCCATTATATTCTGTGTATTAGACAGTTTACTGTACGCCCGGTGAGTGCAGCCTGTGTACATGGAGAGACGTACGAGCCGGGAAGGGGGAGGCTGCAAACATCCTGTGTGTTAGAGGGGGGGGTGGACTACAAGTACCAGCATGCTGCAGCGATAGCCATAAGGGACTACAAGTACCAGAATGCTGCAGCGATAGCCATAAGGGGCTACAAGTACCAGAATGCTGCAGCGATAGCGGACCACAAGTACCAGCATGCTGCAGTGATAGCTATAGGGGACTACAAGTACCAGCATGCTGCAGCGATAGCCATAGAGGACTGCAAGTACCAGCATGCTGCAGCGATAGCCATAAGGGACTACAAGTACCAGCTTGCTGCAGTGATAGCTATAGGAGACCACAAGTACCAGCATGCTGCAGTGATAGCTATAGGAGACCACAAGTACCAGAATGCTGCAGCGATAGCGGACCACAAGTACCAGCATGCTGCAGTGATAGCTATAGGGGACTACAAGTACCAGCATGCTGCAGCGATAGCCATAGAGGACTGCAAGTACCAGCATGCTGCAGCGATAGCCATAAGGGACTACAAGTACCAGCTTGCTGCAGTGATAGCTATAGGAGACCACAAGTACCAGCATGCTGCAGTGATAGCTATGGGGAACTACAAGTCCCAGCATGCTGCAGTGATAGCTATGGGGAACTACAAGTACCAGCATGCTGCAGTGATAGCTATGGGGACCACAAGTACCAGCATGCTGCAGCGATAGCTATGGGGAGCTACAAGTACCAGCATGCTGCAGTGATAGCTATAGGGGACTACAAGTACCAGCATGCTGCAGTGATAGCTATAGGGGACTACAAGTACCAGCATGCTGCAGTGATAGCTATAGGGGACTACAAGTACCAGCATGCTGCAGTGATAGCTATAGGGGACTACAAGTACCAGCATGCTGCAGTGATAGCTATAGGGGACTACAAGTACCAGCATGCTGCAGTGATAGCTATAGGGGACTACAAGTACCAGCATGCTGCAGTGATAGCTATAGGGGACTACAAGTACCAGCATGCTGCAGTGATAGCATAGGGCTACAGTACCAGCATGCTGCAGCGATAGCTATAGGGGACTACAAGTACCAGCATGCTGCAGCGATAGCTATAGGGGACTACAAGTACCAGCATGCTGCAGTGATAGCTATAGGAGACCACAAGTACCAGCATGCTGCAGTGATAGCTATAGGGGACTACAAGTACCAGCATGCTGCAGTGATAGCTATGGGGGACTACAAGTACCAGCATGCTGCAGTGATAGCTATGGGGGACCACAAGTACCAGCATGCTGCAGTGATAGCTATAGGGGACCACAAGTACCAGCATGCTGCAGCGATAGCTATAGGGGACTACAAGTACCAGCATGCTGTTTGGAGCGCGTTTTGGCAGAGTGTATACACAGGGGAGGGACTACTGAAGTGCTGTGCACAGCCGGTCACTGCTCCTCCTAAAGGCCCAATATATGGAGGACCCCCAACCATACACTCACTGATTGTAGTGGGGACAGCAGCGGTCAAAACGCCTCAGCTGGTAACACCCAGTTGTCAACTTATTCATAAATTTCCAGGAGGAATAATTTAGGAATGACCCAACACAGGGTTGTAAGAAAAGTTGCTCCAGTCTTGTGTCTTGAAGAACTCAAGTGAGGAGAGGTGATGGGTCCTGTAATTCTGTGACTCTGACGTCTTGTCTCCCCATGTGTCAGGCCTCCTCCAAGGATGTGGTCCAGAAGCTCCTCAGAGACTCCTTCCCTCCTTCAGCCTTGGACTCCATCCAGCTGATTGACAGCGCCTCGTCCAACCTGTCAGTGACCGCAGAGGAGGCTTCTCAGGTAGGTGCTCCTGTAGGGTGGGGGGAAATGTAAAGGGACCTCAACAAACCCCCGTCTTATAACAAGACATCATGAATCAGGTTCCGGTGCCTTATTCACCCCTTATGGCCGGTCAGAGGTCCTAAATATTGGCATTCCACCAGCAGAATAGTGAGTGCAGCTCTGGAGTATAATACAAGATGTAACTCAGGATCAGTACAGGGTAAGTAATGTATGTACACAGTGACTGCACCAGCAGAATAGTGAGTGCAGCTCTGGAGTATAATACAGGATGTAACTCAGGATCAGTACAGGATAAGTAATGTATGTACACAGTGACTACACCAGCAGAATAGTGAGTGCAGCTCTGGAGTATAATACAGGATGTAACTCAGGATCAGTACAGGATAAGTAATGTATGTACATAGTGACTGCACCAGCAGAATAGTAAGTGCAGCTCTGGAGTATAATACAGGATATAACTCAGGATCAGTACAGGATAAGTAATGTATGTACACAGTGACTGCACCAGCAGAATAGTGAGTGCAGCTCTGGAGTATAATACAGGCTGTAACCAAGGATCAGTACAGGATAAGTAATGTATGTACACAGTGACTCCACCAGCAGAATAGTGAGTGCAGCTCTGGAGTATAATACAGGATGTAACTCATGATCAGTACAGGATAAGTAATGTATGTACACAGTGACTCCACCAGCAGAATAGTGAGTGCAGCTCTGGAGTATAATACAGGATGTAACTCAGGATCAGTACAGGATAAGTAATGTATGTACACAGTGACTGCACCAGCAGAATAGTGAGTGCAGCTCTGGAGTATAATACAGGATGTAACTCAGGATCAGTACAGGATAAGTAATGTATGTACACAGTGACCGCACCAGCAGAATAGTGAGTGCAGCTCTGGAGTATAATACAGGATGTAACTCAGGATCAGTACAGGATAAGTAATGTAATGTATGTACACAGTGACTGCACCAGCAGAATAGTGAGTGCAGCTCTGGAGTATAATACAGGCTGTAACCAAGGATCAGTACAGGACCACTTTTGCAACAATTTTTTTTCTTGCTCTGATGGATCTGAAATAAAAAAGTTTAACAACTTTGCATAGAGTCTTCATTAAAAAAAAATAATAAAACCACCTAAATCTTTGTGACAGATGTAACTTTTACTGGATCTCTTATCGTCTCCTTCCTGTATATTAGGTGATACAGGCGGTACACTCCCTCACCCGCCACGTGGTGTACAAAGGCCTGACCTCTGCCGAGCAGATTCTCCACGTCTTCCCGGATGACTTTCACCAGAACCTGAAGAACCTCCTGACCAAAATAATCTTGGAGAATGTGTGAGTTTCACAGTTGTGTCTTGTATCTGATGAATTCTGCAACGTCCTAATTGACTTTGTATTCCACGTCCTCCCCATTGTCAGTATCACTGCTTGTTGTTAGAGAATGGAAGCATTCTCCTTTACATCTGGATGGTGAAACCTCACACTTCTCACCACTGTTTTACTGCAGTTGTATTCAGTGTAGGCCAATTTCTTCTTCCTGATAATTGGCTACAATGTATCAGTGCAAGTAAAATGTATCAGTCTGGAATCTAGCCTGTTTAACCCCTTTAAAGGGTTTCTGTCACCAGAAATAACCCTATTAAACCAAGTGTCATTTGCAATGAGCAAATGACACTTGATGCCAGTAATGTTACTATTATACTTCTCAGTAACGGCGTTTGCTAAAAATAGCGATTTTATAATATGCTAATGACCTCCCCTAGGTGCAGTAGGCGTGAACCTGCACCTAGGAGAGGCCATAATAACGCCTCTTACCACGCCCCCGGTCGCGCTGATTGACAGGGCCGGGCAGCCAGCTCTTTCGGCTCCCGGCCCTGTACGAGCCCGAAATCCCGCGCCTGCGCAGTAATGAAGCCGGGACCCGGGTGGGCGCCGGCTCTCAATGCGCGCTGATCCCGCGCCTGCGCATTGCGATCAGCGCGCATTGAGAGCCCGGCGCCCACCCGGGTCCCGGCTTCATTACTGCGGCAGGCGCGGGATTTCGGGCTCGTACAGGGCCGGGAGCCGAAAGAGCTGGCTGCCCGGCCCTGTCAATCAGCGCGACCGGGGGCGTGGTAAGAGGCGTTATTATGGCCTCTCCTAGGTGCAGGTTCACGCCTACTGCACCTAGGGGAGGTCATTAGCATATTATAAAATCGCTATTTTTAGCAAAACGCCGTTACTGAGAAGTATAATAGTAACATTACTGGCATCAAGTGTCATTTGCTCATTGCAAATGACACTTGGTTTAATAGGGTTATTTCTGGTGACAGAAACCCTTTAAGCCCTTAAAGGGTTTCTGTCACCAGTTTTTTCGGTATGAATCAGGCTGACATTAGAGATGTGCTAATGTCACCTGATTCCAAATATATATCTGTTTTATTTACTGGTGCCCCCATTTTTATATAAAATGAACTTTTATTTTATGCTAATAAGGCTCCTAGGTGCAAGGGGCGTTACCTCTGCTCCTAGAGGATCTGTTGATTGACAGGACCAGGCAGAGAAGAAACACTCAGTTCACCATAGATTTTAAGGACCTTCAATGATGTCATGACCATGTGATCAGTCACATGGTTAGGATCACACAAACAGCCTGTCTCCTCCTAAACCATGTGACTGATCACATGGTCATGACATCATTGAAGGTCCTTAAAATCTATGGTGAACTGAGTGTTTCTTCTCTGCCTGGTCCTGTCAATCAACAGAGCCTCTAGGAGCAGAGGTAACGCCCCTTGCACCTAGGAGCCTTATTAGCATAAAATAAAAGTTCATTTTATATAAAAATGGGGGCACCAGTAAATAAAACAGATATATATTTTGAATCAGGTGACATTAGCACATCTCTAATGTCAGCCTGATTCATACTGAAAAAACTGGTGACAGAAACCCTTTAACTGTTTTGCCAGAGTGGAGCTCCAGCAGTGGGAAAAGTAGATAACTGGAGGGGGGAGGGCTGCTTTAGATGCTGCTACTTCCTGAATGGTAGCAGCTAGAAACATGCAACTGATCTTGTTTGAAAGCAGACAGTACCAGAATGACAGCAATATGTTCAGGACAGAGAAAGATATCACTGATAGAAATCGGGATGCTGTGAATGCAGCTGAAAGTGAAAGTAAAAACAGGTTTTACTCCCAATTACGCCCGACTTGATTTCTAACAGTGATTTCTCCTCTGTTGCTTGGTCTTTAGCCCTTTGTCCTTTTGGTCTTGTATGAAAGCCTGGACTGTCAGCTTTCATACAAGACCAGTTGCATGTTTCTAGCTGCTACCATTGAGAAGACAGCAGCATCTAAAGCAGCCCTCCCCCCTCCAGTTATCTACTTTTCACACAGCCCCAGCTGGACTCGGGCAAAACAGTTAAGTGGTTAAAGGGGTTGTCTCATCTTAGCGATATACCCCCATTGTTTGAGATGGGATGACCCCTTTAAGGCTACTTTCACATCAGAGCTGTGATGTCCAGTTTTGACCTCCGGCAGAGGACAACGCTTCAGTTTTTCTCCCCATTCATTGTCAATGGGAAAAAAAACTGAACAAACTGGACCGGACTGCCCCAGAGTGCGTTCCGTTTTGGTTTGTTGCGTTCCCATGCCGGACACAAAATCGCTGCAAGCAGTGCTTTTGTGTGGGGCATGGGAAACTGAACATGCCGGATCCGGCATCAAAAACCATGTAAGTCAATGGTGCCGGATTGTTTTTTTTTTTTCAGACATATAGCGCCCATTGACTTACAATGGTTTTAGCGCCGGATCTGGTTTCTTCATTTTCAATATAATACAACTGGATCTATTCTGAACATGGTATTTTAATAATGGAAGTGTTTTGCTGTGGTTTTGAGACCCCCTGCCAGATCTCAAAAACGCAGAGGTGAAAGTCCCCTAACTTTTTCACACAGGGTTAAAAGGGTGCACAAAAATATCCAATTTTTTACCATTGATTCAGGTCCCATAATTATGGCTGACGGGGTTTAGGACGCTTATTTTAAGAAATGCTGTAGGAGTGATCAGTCTGCTCATAGATGACCCCCTTTGTCTTCCTGTAGATCTGCTTGGAGAAGCGAAGCCCAGAACATGAGCAGTGAGTATATACAGCTGTCGTTATACAGATAGACCTGCAGTGAATGGAAATGATCAGCTTTATCTATATTACTGCATTATCTGGGAATATTTAGGGGTCTCTAAACCTGAATTCGGCATTTATCGAAGTGATTCATGCGACCTAAAAGCTTGGATTCTCCCTTCATAGTTGTAATTTTCACGTTTCCCCTTTAAGTGGCGCTGTTGCCTATGGAGAGGTGTCCAGATATGTGACATAAAATAGTGATGGTGGAGGGGTGTACTCATATTTCTGGAACAAAAAAAAAGTCCTTATCTGGTTATTTATATTGGCCACTATGTAGTTGTAGTACTCCATTTCTCCTCTAGTGGCCGCTGCAGGAGAAATGTATGGATCCAGATCTGTGGCGATCGATTTGGATCTATGTAGTTAGCCATAGATTGCCACGTCACTGGTATTAGGACTGGTGAGCCGATAGACACCGATACCCCATAGACTGACCGCTGTCTCTTTAGTCTCATTGCCGCGTCTGGTAGATATGGACTGGAGGGTGGACATCAAGACCTCGTCAGACTCTGTCACCAGAATGGCGGTACCTACCTGTCTGCTGAAGATGAAGGTGAGCGTAACATGTAATTACTGCTCGCTACTGACGTCATAGATAAATATTCTTATGAATACCTAATTTTTAGCAGCCTACCTCCTCTGATTCGTGCTTTCCTGCTCACTGACTCCCGTCTGTCCATCTTGCGGTCCGCGGCCTGTTTACTTCCTCCCTGCCTGCCTTGGTCACTGCTGAAGCCAGTCATTGGCTGCAGCAGAGCAGGTGACCATGCTCTGGCGAAAGCAAACAAGCTGCGGACCGGAAGGTGGACAGACGGGAGTCGGCGCACAGGACTGAAGCAGCTCGGAGCAGGTAGGTCTGAATCTTTCAATAGCGGAGGCTGACCCAAGGGGCGTAAAATTTAGGTATTCATGGACAAGTCCCATCATGCCTCATGATACTCCGGAAGGTGCGTCATCCTGTGCTCACTGTCGCCCCCTGCTGAGTATTGCAGTCAGGGGAGAATATGCTGTGAACACATCTCTGTCCATGGACCTGATCAATGAGTTAAAATATCGTCACTACTTGCTGTGATTATGCTGCCCCCTGTGGACAGAGTCAGAACTGCACAGATGAGAATTGATTGATCTCTTAGCGGACGAGGTCTGCGCCTGACATTGTGACTTATCCCCCAGATCCAGGAGGACCCAGGTCTGTGCGGGCTGGAACCAGCGACCTCCACACTGACCATGGAGCTCAGCAAAGAAACCTTGGACACCATGTTGGATGGACTGGGCCGGATAAGGGACCAGCTGTCTGCTGTGGCTAACAAGTAGTTAATGACCCCACCTCACCCGGTGGGGCGTCCTTAGCTTTCTGCCGCCTCGGACGTCACATGACATGAGATACAACTGCTCATATCCTGTAAATATTTTTTTTTTCTAGACTAATATAAAAAAAAAATGTACAAGATCTGAAGTCGTCCTTTAATGTTCTAGCAACCACGGCTGCTGTCACCCAGCTTTCCTAGGTCCTCGAAGAGTAAATCTGCATAAAGGGGAGGGGTCAGACCGGGTGGGGCCCGATATAATGACCTTATGGATTATCACCTATTCCTAAATTTATTTCTTTTTCCCCCCACTGGTAAAATAATACACAGCAACCAACTTGAGCGTGTATTGCTGCAGTGTAAAGCATGGGGGGCACCTTTTATGTGGTTGAATCTTCCAACAGCGGGGTTTTTTTTTTTTTTAAATAAGACTGGCATGTGAAATGCAGGGGTTTAGTAAATGATCCCCATTCTATACCATGCAGGTGAGTTGCAGTTTCTGATCATAAATGTGCTGTAATGTGGCAGAGCTGAAAAGCAGCCACAGGGAGCAGGTAAGTGTCCTCCTTCTTTAAAGCCCAAATATTTTTAAAAATAGTGTTTATCAAAAAATTTCGCCTGGTTTTGAAATACAGGGGTTAAAAATCAGTTTACCACTTCTCAGTCCCATCAGCTGACTGCTCATGTGAAGCCTCATCTCTGATCTCCAGGCCTTCTAGAGAGCCCCTTTAACGAGAACCTGTGGAGGACCCACTGTAGTAGTTTTCTCTGTGCCGCAGTCCTGTCTCTGGATCGCATTCTCATTTGATGTATGTATCACATATCTAAGGGCAGGTTCGCATTGGCGTTATGGAATAACGGAATATAATGGAATTCTAGGATGGGATGCAGAACGGAAGCCTTTAAGAGGCCTTACGTTTTGCTCCGTCCTAATACATTTCTATGGGGACAAGTAATGGTTCCGTTATACATGATGGAAAAAATCATCCTGTCGGCAGGACAGAACCTATAACGGAATTACAATAACGCCAATGCGAACCCACCCCTAGCCGTTCTCGCACGACAAATGGTGAGCCTGCAGCATGTTGTCAGGTTATCTGTACACGCGATGGTTGTCACTCCTCGAGACACTGCACAGAAGATGTGCACTTCATGGTTGTCTCCAGCAGGTGGCGCTGTGATTCTTCCAGTATTGCCGTCTATTGGTGACAGCTGGCTTCATTCTCTCAATGGGAGAGCTCGGTCTCGGAGGACAATCAGGTCAGGGAAGAGCTTTGTGCAGCTTCAGCGATCCGCCCAGCTGTGAACATTTTTAATGCCATGTATCCCGGCCACAGATCTCTCTGACATAGCCCGAGTTCACTGCAGGTGGCGTGTCCCTGCTTCCAGACGATGCCTTGTCCACATCAGTCTCTCGCGTTCTCCTTTCTACCCTCGTGAAGCATTAGGCTTCTTAGAGGAGCAGATTTCACCTAACGGGGTTATACCACGATTGAGGTACAAAATGAAACATCATCTAGTACAAAGCTAGAACCAGCCCTGTACCTCACATGGATCCAGAGATCTCCACAATCATTACTCTGCTAGATTTATATCAAGCTGACAGCTCATGGAGGCGTGTCCTTTCTGCTGTAGCTCTTTCCCTGTAACTGCCACAGCTTCTAACAGAAGATCTGGATGGTGGCAGTTGAAGATTTACACTGAGCATGTGCGACCACCTCAATGAGATGGACAAGAAATAAGGAAAAGAAGAAACAGCAGGTGGCGCTATACCGATACATATTATTGAATAGCTCAGTGGAGATACAACATTTTTAATGACATGCAATTACAAAAGTATTCAGATCCCGGTGCTGGTTTAGAAAATGAAGAATGTGTTTTGTGGCACAACCCCCTTTAACCACCTAACTGTTTAGCCCGAGTCCAGCTCGGGCAGTGTGAAAAGTTGCTAACTGGAGGGGGGTGGGCTGCTTTAGATGGTGATATCTCCTGAATGGTAGCAGCTAGAAACATGCAACTGATCTTGTATGAAAGCTGACAGTCCAGGCTTTCATACAAGACCAAAATGACAGCTAAAGTCCAAGCAGCAGGGGAGAAATCAAGTCGGGAATAATCGCGAGTAAAACCTGTTTTTACTTTTAATTTTCAGCTGCGTTCACAGCATCCCGATTTCCCAATCAGTGATACCTTTCTGTGTCCTGAACATATTGCTGGTATTGTCTGAAAGCTTGGAATGTCTGCTTTCAAACAAGATCAGTTGCATGTTTCTAGCTGCTACCATTCAGGAGGTAGCAGCATCTAAAGCAGCCCTCCCCCCTCCAGGTAGCTACTTTTCCCACTGCTGGAGCTGGACTCTGGCAAAACAGTTAGGGGGTTAAAGAGCGTCTGTCGGGGAGCGCATAATTCAGACCCCCACCGATCAGATACTGATGATCTATGCTGGGGATAGGTGATCAGTATATAAGTCTCGGAAAATCCCTTTAAACAGCTGATTAGCAGGGCTGCTGGCAGTCACTGCCCCACCCATCTCCTGCAGATAGGTCATTCATTTTTGAGCCCCAGAAAACCGCTTTAAAAGGGTTACCCCATCTGTGCATTCACCTCTGTGGTAGTTCCAGAAATCACCAGCACTCCCATAGAAGTGCATGGAGGGTGGCTGCCACTTGCGCAGTGGGCCCTCTTCTAGAAATAGGTGAGGGTCCCAGAGCTGAGACCCGCACCTATCTGACATTAGTGACATATCCTAAGCGGTGTGAGGTGGGCCTACCCCTTTAAGGCCACAGCCCCAATGGCATTCATTAGCCAAGACTTGGGGATCTTCATGCTGCCCCGACCTTCCAGGGGGTAAAGTTATAATGTGTTGTTTTCCATCACGCCAACCAGACACGACACGCACTAAAACTGTGGGCGCCGGGAATCACAAGAACATGAATAGTCGTCGCATGTACGGGCTGGAAACAATTGAGACCCCTCATTCTAGGACACCATGGTGGTCCCTCATTAATTATGGACTGCTCTGATTGACAGACCACCTAAGTACATGGTAAAACCTTCGTCACGTTTGATGTTTGACCCTGTTGGAGTTGGCCGCGTCTGAGATTTGTGTAGGAGATCTCCTAATCCCCGTGTTTGTACTGAAGCTCTGACGCAGAATAATTCGGGACTTCAAAGCCCTTCTATAAATAACCGCCTTATTGTCTTCTCCTTCAGTGTTCAAAATGCAGATCTGCCTCCGTGTAGAAACGAGACGCTTTGTTGTGTGCGGCGCGGCGGCTGGAGACATCCGGGCAGCGGTGGCCTGCTTTATGAAGGGTGCAGAACAGGCCCGGGTAGAGTTACCCTCCCTGCGGCGGCGGTCTGGGGGGGGGAAGGGGCCTCTCAGCTGTTTACTGATCCTTCCCTTAATCCTCGTCTGTGTTTTTGTGAATACGGTCGGCGCAGGTGTCGTCTGTGAGTGCCCATCTATAGGAAAGGAATTTCACGCTAACCCTTGGGGGGGGGATGTGACACTTTGCTGGCACCGCTGCAATGATCTGTGATTTAAAGGGATGCCCCTGTGGCAACCGATGGTAACGCCTGCTGCGCCGTTGTTGTTTGTAAGTGACACGGGGAAGGCATTTTTTTAAAATTAGGTTGGGTTAAATACCCTATCCTTTTCTACAGGGGTGCACCTAGCCTTTCTGCTGCCTGAGGTGAAAACTGAAACGCACCCCCCCCCCAAGCCTATTTCTTAAAGAAGAACTCCCGCAAATTTTTTTTTATTCTCTGACCTGTTAGAAAGGTGCATGATGTAATCTGTAGTGAATGTAATCTTCTCATCAGAGACTGTATTTGTGAGTTATCCCCTCTCTTCTAATTGTAGCTGGGTCATGTGACCAACTCTCTGACCTCCAACTGACCCAGGACAGGAAGCCAGTTACTTCTCTATTCATTCCTATGAGACTGAAAGTGAGGCTCCCATAGGAATACATAGAGAATTAGACTTCCTGTCCACACATAAGAGGCTGTGTTATCTGGTGAGTCTGATTGCTGGTCACATGACACAGATGAGAAACATCAGGGAGATATAACTCACAGATACAGACACTGGTAAGAAAATGACATTCACTACAGATTACATCATGTACCTTTCTAGCAGGACAGGGAATACATTTTTTTGCGGGAGTTCTTTAACCTAACCCCTTTGCCACAATGAAAGCGCTCATTGCCTATGACCCCTCCGCTGCCCCCCCCTCTTGCCCCTACCTGGTGCTGCCTGAGGCGATCGCCTCACCTGGCCTCATTGGTGGTGCACCCCTGCTTATCTAGAAGCCAGCACTGATTTCGTGGTCTCTTTCAGTGTGGGCAGAGCTTTCTCTTTGCTCATTGCCGCCCCCTGCTGTGTAACAGATTAAATGTCCTAGGGGCTACTAATAGGAGAGGAAGAAGAGAGGTGATGGCTTCTATCAATGTCGGCTTATTATAGCTCTACCAGCTATGTATATAATGTTACAACACTGCCCCCTATGGACTGGAATATGGACCTAAATATAGGAGAATTAACTATTTTTTGATGAGTTTTGTGCAATTTTGCCAATTTTGCGGTTGCCACAATTTTTGCGGGCAGTTTACACCAAAAGAGGACCTCTCACCCCTCTGACATGTCAGTTTGCATTCACCAGGTAATAACAATTCTGGAGAACCTATTCTTACGACTCTGTGTTGTGCCATCCCTTTATTATTCCTACTAGAAGTTTACAAATAAATTGCCAGCAGTCTGCAGTACAGGTACTGTTGGGTGTTACCAGTAGCTGGTGTGTCTGATTGTCAGGGACACCCCCCCGCCTGGTAACACCCATCTGGACCATTACTGCAATCTTCTGATAATTCATTCTTAGCTTCTAGCAGAGATAACAGAAGGATGGCACATCATACGTCATAAGAATAGATGTCCCGGAATTGGTATTATTTATTTATTTTGTGCACTTATATACCGCTACTATATTCCGCAGCACTTTACAGACATTAGCATCCAACTGTCCCCTATGGGGCTCACAGTCTAAGGTCCCTATCAGGATGTCTTTGAAGTGTGGGAGGGAACCCAGGCAAACACAGGGAGGACCTACAAACTCCATGCAGATCTTGTGCTTGGTCAGATTCGAACCCAGGACCCCAGCGCTGCAAGGAGAGGGGAAAAGTCCTTTTTAAAGTTGGTTGTCCCATTGCAATACAGGGGTTAAGTGTACGACCGCTGGGGCACCCACCAATGCCTAGAACGAACAGGGGCCCCCATTTGGCACTCCGCCATCTCCCGCAGCCCCGTAGCATTGACTGGAGCAGCAGAGCGCATGGTGACCACCTCTGCATTCAAATGGGGGTGATCGCAGGGACCTCAGTGGCTGGACTCCCGACGATCGGACAATAATCCTCTATTCTGTGGATAGGGGATACGTTGTTGTAATGGGATGACCGCTTTAAGGGGGTTGACCTGTCAGCCCCTCCCATTCTGCCACTTCCAGGTCTCTACTTCCTGTTTCCTCTCGACACATAGGAAATGGACGCTCAGCCAATCACTAGAGGAGGGTCAGTCCTGTGGCCAGTGATCGGCTCGCCCTTTTCTTTTTAGAAAAAAAAAATGCTACAGGCCAGACATCCCCTTTAATAAATCCGCCGCGGTGTTTGCCGTCCTCCTCTGATTCCATCAGGCGGTGGAGCACTTGTTGCGTCTTCAGCTGGAGAGTTTTGTTTCAAAGGAGAATTGAGGAAACGGACATCATTCTCGGTGAATTTACGCTCAGCTTGAAACTCAAAATAATTGGCGGTCAATACAAGCGGCGCCAAAGTCATTCAAAGGGATGACCCAACCTGCCGTACAGCCGGCGGGGCTGATACAATGGCTGCAGTCTGCGCTGAGGCAGGGCGGCCTTGGCTGCAGATGTATTCACGCCCTGAGCAGGAGACGGAGCCTTTGATCTTCTGCGGTGACAGTCGCTTCTTCCCAAATTGATGTCTTCGACCTTGAGGGGTCACCGGTGTCCTTCATGATATCAGATGGTCAGGAGCATGTTCCAGAGGATTATCCGGCTCCTCTCATGTCTCTTCCCTGCTCTGCTCTCTTCTTGCTTTATGACTGTTTTCTCCGGGTTCTTGGCGCCAGCTTCTTGAGATGTTTCATATCCAGACAGATCCCACCCTGGGAGGGGGGTCCTTGTTATCTTCTGTCATAGCATCTGCAGGGTGTTCCTGATTTACATGTGACATCATGGATTCCTAAAGTGAAGCTTCGAATGCCATATGAAGGAATTGCATGACGAGCAGTTGCCCAATGTTTGTAATTTCTATTCACATTGGATCAATTCCAGTAAGAGACCAGTCACAGGACGTTGTGTACAGATTTTTTAGAGAGAGATAAGTTGATGTGATCACATATGAGACAATTGCTTATAATGGAGCTTCACATTTTTTATTATAATTATTATCATTATTTATATTTGTCCTGTCCAGGAAAGTCCTATTTAGTGCTAAATGCAAAGGGGATGCAGAGGACAATTTCCTGGACTTCTTTGGGAGCTGTATACACCACTATGGAGGGAGCTCCCCCTAGTGGTGACTGTCAGCAAACAGAATGTTATCATTTAACTCCACATCAGTTGGGCTGTATATCAGAAAATCAGGACTCTGACCTTTGTAAGGAATTTTTTGACCCATTTACATGGAATACAATTAAGGTATAGGTGCACTTTCCTGTCCTAGACCACCAGCATTAACCCCATCACCACCATAAACTACCAGAAATAATGGATGTTATAGCTTAAACCCTCTTTGACCTTTAGGAATATTAGATTTATAAAGACCCTGCATAAAGGATATCACAGTTAACCCCAGACCACCAAAGATATTGAACCCTGACACCACTATTGACCCCCAGGGATATTAGAGTTATAACAACCCTGAATATTAGAGAGCACCATTAACCACTTTATCACCCCAGACCACCAAATATACTAGGTCTGAAGCCACTATAGACCCCCAGGGATATTAGAATTATAACCACACTGGATATTACAGAGCACTATTAACCCCTTTATCACCCAAACCACCAAAGATACTAGGTGTGATGCCTGAAGCCACTATGGACCTTCAGATATATTAGACTTCTAACCACCCTGGATATTAGAGAGCACAATTAACCCCCTTTTCACCCTATACCACCAAAAATACTAGATGTGAGCCTCAAAGCCAATCTACTGTAGATCTCTAAGGATATTAGATTTGCAACCACTATGGATATTGGACATCGCCCTTAACCCCTTTATCACCCTGGACCACCAAAGATACCCTGAAGCCATTCTATACCTCCAGAAATATTACATTTGTAACAACCTCAGATATTAGAGATAACTATTAACCCCTTTCTTACCCTATACCACCAAAGATACTAGGTATGAACCCTGACACCATCCTGGACCCTCAGGGATATTAGATTTGCAACAACCCTGAGTATTAGAGATCACCCTTAACCCCTTTATCACCCTGGACCACCAAAGATACCCTGAAGCCATTCTATACCTCCAGAAATATTACATTTGTAACAGCCTCAGATATTAGAGATAACTATTAACCCCTTTCTTACCCTATACCACCAAAGATACTAGGTATGAATCCTGACACCCTCAGGGATATTAGATTTGCAACAACCCTGAATATTAGAGACCACCCTTAGCCCCTTTATCACCCTAGACCACCAAAATACCCTAAAGCCATTCTATACCTCCAGGAATATTAGATTGGTAACCACCCTGGATATTAGATATAACTATTAACCCTTTTTTTACCCTAGACCACCAAAGATACTTGGTGTGAGCCTTGAAACCACTCTACACCCCAGGAATATTACAGGAATACTATTACTGACTCCTAAACGTCCCAGTGTAAACTGTGTGATGTAGGAAGTTGGCAAAGTTACTATAATTGGGAGACTTGTTGCCTTTCATGTGGGAACCAACGCACTTTGAACTCCCAAATCCTCCTTAGGGCGAGCACATTTGGGGCTGTTAATTACACCCCTATCTAACTACATCATGTGCAGTTACTCCCGGAAGGATCCTGCTTGAAATACGCTCCGTTCACATGGGATCCCTAAATACTATACATGACGTTACGTCTGGTCCTCTGGACTGGGATTAGCTCGGTCTTACCTGTATACGGGGCGCATGTAACTTGACGGCTGCTCGCTCATCTCATGGGACGGAGAAGTCGCCGCCGTTACTGACCTGTGAAATTGGTAAACATGAAGAATCATTGGAGCCTTTCCCGGCAAATAACGCAGCCGGGGAAGGAGCCGGACCGATACTTGTTCCATCTCACGCTTCTCGTCACCTCATTTCACGGGAGCCGTCTGATCTGGGCCTAAAAATCGTACAGCTGTAATACAAATGTAATGAGAGCAGGAAGAATGGAGGCAAAATGTGAAATAGCGGTGACTGCTTGGTTAGCCAATATATTAATTGTGGGTATAGAGTCATATACAAAGTGGCAGAAAGGGGGTGCTATGGTTCCTGCTTTTTTTTTCCCAGGGTCTTTGGGTATCGGTATAGAAGCCAGCTAAACTGTGATTTATTTTTCCCTAGAACAGCGATACTCTTGTCAAAAGGGTGTTTTTGGTATCTTCCTCACCTTCCAACAGAAGGGGGATGCAGCTGCAGTTTCTCTAAGTGCTGTGAGAGGGGAGGAGAGCAGCAGGGGGAGACATCTGATTGGCTGGGAGCACATAGTACTATTACTAGCAGCCTCACATCTTCAGACAGCATGTAAAAGGATATAAAAATCCCAGTTTAGGCCCTTTACAGTTTCCGAATGCACTACATCTGCACAGGAGGGATTTATTTAGACGATTTTTAGCCTGCAATACCCCATCATTTTCAAAACCTCTGCTTGCTGTGAATAGGAACACTCTTGTTTGCCTCTAAACCTGCACAGACCTAATAATCCTATTTGCTACAAATGTATCCAGTGTAGACAATCTTCTGTGGACGGGACATTGATACATTGTATCAAACCCCCCCCAGAAGGGATGTATCTAAACTGCATAGTGTTGTATTAGACTACTTTCACACTTCCGGCAGGTTCAGCAAAAACGCTTCCGTTACTGATAATACAACCGTCTGCAGCTGTTATGAACGGATCCGGTTGTATTATCTGTAACATAGCCAAGACGGATCCGTCATGAACTCCACTGAAAGTCACGGACGGATCAGTTTTCTATTGTATCAGAGAAAATGGATCCATCCCATTGACTTGCATTGTGGGTCATGACGGATCCATCTTGTTCTGCACCCCAGGACGGAAAGCAAACTACAACATGCTGATCTCCGGTATGAGAACGGAATACATTTTGGAGCCTCCGTTCTGTTCAGTTACGGTTTGTCCCCATTGACAATGAATGAGGATAAAACGGAAGCGTTTGTTTCCAGTATTGACTGAACTCAATACCGGAAAATATTAATGTTAGTGTGAAAGTAGCCTATACTGGATAGTGTTAAGTCTGTATTAGGCTTCTTTCACACCGGCATTAGGCTCGTCCAGTAGGGGAATAGCCTGCTGGATCCGTACTAACGTTTGCACATGTCTGCTGCTGGAAGTCCACCCCAGCCTTATTCACGGGACGGGCCGAGGCATGGCAAAAATGCAGAGCGACGGCCTGACAAAAACCGCAGCACGCTGCCGGACAAGCCTTATGTTGTTTTTCAGTATTGAGATCCAGCAGAAGATCTCAATACTGGAAAAAAGTTTCCATTTAGTCCTCATACATTCTGAATGGAAAGAGATCCGGTCAGGACGTCTTCCGTTCTGTCAGCATTCCGTTTTGTGACCGGACACAAAACCACTGCAAGCCGCGGTTTTGTGTCCGGTCATAAAAACAGAAAAAAACGGATCCAGCACTGAAAACAATGTAAGTCAATGGTGACTGCGGCGCATAGAGAGCAAACTGTGCAAGCGCAGCCGCCCCTTCATTCACCGCTGTGGGACTGCTGAGAATATCAGGCCGGCGCTCTGCTATTTTCGGAACTCCCATAGCAGTGAATGAAAGGTAATGGGAGATGGATGCGGGTCCCACCTATCCTGGCGATATCCCATCAATGTCTCAGATACCTCTTTAATGATCCTGGAGGGTAGGGGTCTGGTCGGAGGTCTCTTTATTTTTGTCCTGGGTTATCTAAGGACTGATAGTCCCCAGTAAAGTTCCCGTAGAGTTATTACTGTGTGTGACAGATGAAGTGATGGATGACAGAAGATTTCATGTCTCTTACAGAGCGGGATCCGGCCCCGGAGCTGGTAAGTGCTTTGTATTACAAGCACCCACTCCATCTTTATCTTCCTCTGTATTTTTTTTTGTTCTCTTCAAAGTGCAGATTCTGTCGTTTTTCCTATTCCCGAAGGACGGGTAATTTGTGTACATATGTGCGCAGCGCCAATCAGATGAATCTCCTGCGCAGCGACAATCAGATGAATCTCCTGCGCAGCCGCTTGTCTGTACCACCTATACGTGCAGCAGGGCAGGTGTTCACCCTCATGTGTGCTGATTATTGGGGCAGATGTACTGCACACAAGACCCTGTGAAAGATCTTAAAGGGGCACAGCTCCTACGTCTGTCTTATCTCGGGAGCCTCCTTGTTGATGGTTTCCACTTGCCTCTGTTTTTTTTTTTTTAATTATTGAGAGTATTCTATAAAGCGTCTCCACACCCACTAAAAAATTAGTTTCATAATGAGTGTTGTGTTTTGGGTCCCATAAGATTTTGGGGTGATGGACAGGTCTGCAGTACAGGAAATGAATTGTCTCTGCCGTCAGCTGGGTGGGCTCGGCACGGCTGTGTCAGCTTATTTCCTGCGCTGTTGCGATCCCCCTAAGGCTCGGTAGCTATTTGCTTAGTACATGGACCTCCTCTCCAGATCTGATCGGAGTGTGACAGCCTCTCCTGTGCTCTGCATAACAACGACGCCACCCCCCCCCACCCCCACCCTCAGCTGCCGAAGTTTGCTCCCCCCCGCCTTTTGGGGTCATTTGCTGCATGTGACATATATGTCCAAGACGCTGGAATGGAAAGGAGCGTAAGAAGTAACTGTCAGATTGTAAAAACACAGAACGTTTATAAAGTCCCTGTGATTTAGGGCTCATGCACATGAACGTTCAGTGCCCGTGCTGTGGACCGTAATTTGCGGTCCACAACGCACGGGCACTGAAAGTGGGGCCGCCGCATTCGGATCGCGGACCCATTCTTTTAAATGGGGTCCGCAATCTGCATCTGACGGTCCGCACCGCAAAAAAGTAGTGCGTGCATCCGTGCCTCCGTCACGCATCTCCGGAATTGCGGACCCATTGAAGTGAATGGGTCTGCAATCCGTGATGCGGGCTGCACACGGCCGGTGCCCATGTATTGCTGACCTGCCGCATGCGGGCCGCAATACGGCCACAGGCTTCGGGTCTATTCACACGACCGTATCCGAATTATGGACAACTATAGGACATGCTATCTTTTGCGGACAGACAGAACGGACATACGGATGGGGACTGCTGTCTGCATCTTTTCCTGCCCCATTGAGGTGAAGGGGTCCACGTCCGAGCCACATAAATTCTAGAACAGATGTGGAAATAGAAACAAAGTGATGAGAATGGGCCCTTATATATAGCGGCAGTATATCGTCATCGCTCCCTGACCCCGGCAGGGGCCGCCGTCTAAGCTTCCCTATCTCGTGCAGTGGAAATCAATGTGGAGAGGAGGAAACCCCCAGGGAAAAGATGCCGACTCTACGCAGATGTTACATCAGGTTGTAAGACGACGATGCTAGCCAATGAGGTATAAACGATCTGTATTAGGGCTCATGCACATGAATGTATTTTCCTTCCGTGTCTGTTTTTTTGTGGACCGTCTACGGAACCATTCATTACAGTGGGTCCGCAAAAAAAACGGAAGTTACTCCGTGTGCATTCTGTTTCCGTAATTTCCGTTCTGCAAAAAAAATAAAAATAATAGAACATGTCCTATTATTGTCCGCATTGAGGAAAAGGATAGGACTGTTCTATTAGGGGCCGGATGTTCCATTCCGCAAAATACGGAATGCACACGTGCGTCATCCATATATATATATTTTTCTTTATGGATCCATATTTTGCGCACCGCAAAATGCATACGGTCAGATGTATGAGCCCTTATAACAAGTCGTGCAGCTGTGGATATAATCAGGATGGTTGAGGGTTCTTAAAAATGTTTAAATGTTTACGCTCACTGACAGCAAGCAGAGATCTTATTTTATGTCATGCTAAAGCCCTGTGTAATTTTATTTATTTACTTATTTCTATTTTAATTTGCAATAGAACAAAGCCAATTCAGGTTTAGATGGATTTGAGGATTGTTATGTGAATGTGGCCACCAGGTGGCGGTGTTTCATTGCTCCCCCTGTCAGCGCACACAGATCAGGATACATTAGCTGTACATAGCTTGGCAATGCCCCACGCTGTTGGTGTGAGACCTTCCCCGTGGGCAGTCTGGACCCTTCTGCCTTGGACTTGTTGTGCCACGGGGAGGGTCCACTGGCTGCTTTATAGTGTTGCTATCTGCATTTCACTTGCTTGAGACATAGGGTGTCATTTACGAATAATTTTTTACCATATTTTAGCGTATTACGTTTATTCAGGGGGTCAGTATGATTACGACTATAGCAGGTACGTGTAGTTGTGTGTTTTGTTTTTTTTTTGCGCTATAAGGCTACGGCTACATGTTGTGCGTGACATAGGATATAATGTATGTCAATGGTGTCACAATCCGTCATAACAAATCCAGACACGTGTCTTTGTTAGGCCCCCGGCTGCCATGGCAATGCATTGACACCCCTTGATCGCATTTGGGGCGGTCGATGGTGACAGGGATCTTCTTTGTAAGTATCTAGATACCGCAATCACTATTGATATTGGCATCCAAGGAGTTAAAAGGCCAGGATCGGAGTTATCTCCGTTCTCGTTCAGTGCTGGGCTCCCGCCGTGATCCGGAGCGCTGACAGTCTGTGTGGGGTCTCTTCAGTCCCCCGCAGATACCGCCAGATATAATATTGCGGCACAAATTACAGAAGAGAAGAGCCCAAGGGCTTTTTTTTTTTTACCTTGTGTGGTTGCGGTTTCGTCCCGTATCCGGTACGCTGTAGCAGCGGCGCACGCTGAGCGATATCATGATTATTCAGATAAATGAATAGAACCCGCACAGCGGGATAAACGCCGCCTTCTGTTACCGAGATAAAATAAACTGTAAGCACGCTGTGGGTTTTTTATACTTTTAATGATTTTCAGGTGGAAAAGATAAAATGTGTTTTCCTGAAAATAGTAGAAAAGCTGAGAAAATGTCAGGGGAAAAAAAAAGTGAAACTCAAGATGAAGTTAACTATCAAGACGACGCGTTAAAGAGCGAATCCAGAGGCAGGAAAGTCCATGTTTTATTGAAATTCTGTGCGTGATTTCATCCTGCACTTCCTGGTTCATGAATAGAATGCTGTAACCACAGTGAAGACTGACACTGGAAGAGCAGAATGCAATAGGCCGCGAACGTGAAATGCGTGAAAAGTACAGAGATTACAGAATGGGAAATTTAGGGACTTGTAACTTCATATGGCTGGAGAGCAGCGGAGTGCACAACATCAGTCAGCTGCTGTAAAGCTTTGCTATATTTGTCTTTATAGGGATGAAAGCACATACTGTATGCTTTATATATGGGCAGGGAGTGTGCGTAGATGAGGGGCTCCGATAGCAAAGGTTAAATGTGTCCCTTATAACCTGATATTTGTCCATACCAGTGAGGAACAGGCAGAATGCACACAGAAAGTCTCCATATTTTGCAGATCCGTGATTTCCAGATGGCAATATTGACCTGGTTCCTTGGCTCTAGTCTATGAGGCACGTAGCTGCTTATCTATGTCCTAGTTTTGGTTTTCACAGCCAGACGAACCTCATTGAAATCAATGGGCCCGTTATTAACAGCCATTTAGACCGGAGTGAACCCTTCTAATGACCATTAAAAACGGTTAAACTGTGAAAAAAGTTCCCGGAACGTCAGGTCCTGCTGCCTCCAATGTGGGGCGAGTGTTCCATCGCGTTCAATCGGATGAGGTGAGTATTTTGTTATCGTCAGTACTAGCGGGGATGGGGGAAAGGCAGGAGCGTTATATATGGGAGCACAACAGAACTAGGGGGGCACAAAAGAGTGCATTATTCATACTGGGGGCACTATAGGGGGGCATAATTTAAGTTTAGAAGTTTGGGCACTGCAGGGATTGGCGTTTTAACTTAAAAACCCAATGAAATTCATCAGTTTTTTTTTTTAATGGCTATTAACAGTGGATGAAAAACAACGTTTAAAAACGGACAGACGGCCAGAAAACGGAGGCACAAATGGTTAAAAAAATACCCACGTTTTTAGTGGCTGTCGTGTGCGTGTAACCTGAGATCTAGCTTGTTGTTGGGGAATATAGCTTTGTCTCCCCCCCCCCCACACCCCCCATAGGCCAGAACAAACGAGCGAGTTCAATGTGAGAAACTTGCAGCGTGTCTGTGAGAGGTTCCGTTCTGACCTCTGCTCCTCTGACAGGATCGCTCAGCATTAGGGCTCATGCACACGAACATATTTTCTTTTTGTGTCCATTCCGTTGTTGTTGTTTTTTTTTTTTTTTGTGGATTGTATGTGGAGCCATTCATTTTAACGGGTCTGCAAAAAAAACAAAAACGGAAGTTACTATGTGTGCATTCCATGTCTGTATGTCCGTTCTGCAAAAAAATATAACATTTCCTATTATTGTCCGTATTACGGACAAGGATGGGACTGTTCTATTAGGGGTCA
>ONZH01025329.1:0-33839 GCA_900303285.1 Rhinella marina | reverse complement strand
CTGCTTGGATGGCGAATGAGGCCACAAATACTTATTTAAAAGTAACACTGACAACCCCACAAACTCAGATTCACTATTTTTTTTAAATGATATTCACTGACTACCTTACAGCAATATCACGCTTTTCTGCTTGGATGGTGAATGAGGCCTAACATACTTATTTGAAACTAACCACCCCACAAACTGAGATTTTTTTTTTTTTTTAAATGATATTCACTGACTAGCTTACAACAATGTCACGCTTTTCTGCTTGGATGGCGAATGAGGCCACAAATACTTATTTAAAACTAACACTAACAACCCCACAAACTCAGATTCACTATTTTTTTATTTATTTTTTTTAAATGTACCCCTAAACAAGGCTCTGACCCTCTTTCACTGCACTGCACCGCAAAAGAGTGACACTAGTGGTGCTTCTTTGCATAAAGCACCCCAAAACAGCCTTCAGAAGACAGTGCAGTGCTATACAAGAGGCTAACCCCTATGCCCACTCACTGCTGCTGCAGTGTATATGGATAGCAATTCACTGCCTGATTTTCTGTCCACAAATTGTCCCTCTCCTATCCCTGCAATTCAGGTTATCTATCCCTGATCTCTTTTCTTGTATTTTGAAACGTTTTCCTATCACTTGCCCTAACGCAGCTCACATCTGTCCGTGCTCTAAATCTCATGGCAAATGGTGGATTCCAGCGGTGCAGAGCTATTTATAGGGCTGTGACATCACAAGGCCTGGCTGGCTGCTGATTGGCTACATGTCTGCATGTGATCGCATTTACTTCTTTGTCCCAGAGATCCTTCCCCCATGTCATGCCATATGCTTGCGACCATTTTAGGAAAAGAAAAAAAATTTGTTACTGCGAATCGCCATGAAATTCGCTTCCGTTGCGAATCGAATTTTCCATGAAATTCGTAACGAATTCCACTTCGTCAGCTTCGATTTGCTCATCTCTAGTACTGATTGTCGCATTATTGCCATTTGGAAGAGGGATGACTACTGGCTTTCCACAATGTTAGACCCTACAACCAGTCTGAAATGTGGGCCTTTTTTACACCTTCTGAGAAGGATGAAAAACTCCACTACTATCAATCTTTTGTAATCGGTTGGTCACTGCCTACGTGCGGCATCGCCCATCCTCACAAAGGTCTAACCGGGGGTCTCTCTAAGCTCACCCTCCACTGCTATGACTGCAGTGGGGGGGGGGGGCAGGATCAGCACTAGCTCCATCAGCAGCAACTTAAGTCTTGCGTGAAAGACGTACATTTATAAAGATGAATCATGCCTGAATTAACCAGGATTTCCAGATGCAACAGACTAGATAATTCTGCCAGTAATGATCTGACTGTAGTGTGCTGCCACACCACAACATTGTGACAAATGGCCCGTTACTTTCGGCCACGTGCTGTTGCCACTATTCTGATGCTGTCACTCGCCTGCTGCTTCTATTGCCATCTACTCCTACTGTGATCTGCTACCATCTTGTGCTGTTACTTCTACTGCTGTTGCCCACCCCCTCCCCACTGTATTCCGGGACCACTATTGTGACTCTTCATGCTGTTGCCACCCTCACCACTATGTTCTGGGACCACTATTGTGACTCTTCATGCTATTGCTACCCTCACCAGCCTGTAATGGGGCCACTAGTCTGTTTGACTGTGCTGATATCACTGTTTAGTTTTCCATTCTTTTGATCCGTCAGAAGAACAGAACACTAAAATAAAGCACAGGTCCTGTCATTTGAACGTCCATAAAGACATTTTATCTCTGTTTTGGACCCACTCCTGTTTTTGCCTTACAAATACTGATCAAATGCTGACCAAATACTGACGGTTTGAAGGCGGAAGCTCAAAATACAAGATGTGCTTCTTTGGGCTGTTCTTCTGATGGATCAGAAGAATGAAAAAATAAACAGTGATTTGAACACAGCCTTACTGATGACATCCTCCCCACTGTCATGGGGCCACTACCTGACTATTGGGCCACTGTGAGGTTCAGTACAGGATTAGGCCTCATGCACACGAACGTATTTTGTTTCTGCATCCGTTCCGTTTATTTTGCGGATAGGATGCAGACCAATTCATTTCAATGGGTCAGCAAAAAATGCGGACAGCACACTGTGTGGTATCCGAATCCGTATGTCCGTTCCGTAGCCCCGCAAAAAAAATACAACATGTCCTATTCTTGTCCGTATTGCGGACAAGGATAGGCATTGTTACAATGGATCCGCAAAACAAACGGAAAAACGGATGCCATACGGAATGTCTTTTTTTTTGCAGATCCGCAATTTGCAGACCACAAAACACATACGGTCGTGTGCATGTAGCCTTAGGCTCAGGTTTTTGTGAACCAAATTCAGGAGCCAAGCCTACTCTCGGATTAGGTATCATGAATAGATCTATACCTGTTCTATGGGTTTGACCAGCCCCTGCTTTTGGCTGACAATAAATGATGAGAATAACTGACCAAATAACTGAAGTGTGAACTGAGCCTAATAGAGACGCACAATCATTTTACAGCAAACAGAAGGGATTCAAAAGCATGTGTTTGCACTGCCACAACATGGATTAAAAGAACCTTTTTCTCTCCTCTACTTTATTGGCGTTGCCTCCATATCCTTATTTTGTTTTTCTTTACTGAAGGCTGCTTTTCTTTTGGTTTAACAGAAAGTATTAGCTAGGAATGTTGGTGGCCTGCACAATGATAAGAACATCCATATATGTGAGCTGCCAGTCATTTTGATGCACAGTAACTGTTTCACTACCAGAAAGTATTAGCTATGCATGTTGGTGCAATGCACACTGATGTACACTGAGATACACTCTTCTGAAAGTTTAACTGCTGGCTGGGACAGACCTGATCTAACGGGTTTCATAATGAATTAATTTGTAAGGAAGCAAATTTCTTGGCGAAAATTGACTAAGTGTCCGAATAGAATTTTTGACAACTTCGCTCTTCTCTAGTTCTGATCTGAGGTCTGAATGGGGGGATCTTATTCATATTGGGGCTCTTATCTGAGGTTTGAATAGATGGTCTTATTTATATTGGGGCTCTGATCTGAGGTCTGATTGTGGGTCATTCACGTTGGAGTCTGAGCTGAGGTCTGATTGGGGGTCTGATCTGGGACTTCAACATTTGGGGGTCTGATCCCCTCTGCAATGCATTACAATACATCTATATTGTAATGCATTGCCTGTTTGTGTGTTACACTATATAATACACTAACAGTTGCCTAGGAGACCCAGGCAAGGGCTGGATCTCCTAGGCTTCCATAGAAGGCAGTTCCCGATGCCTCTGCAAGGCATGGGGCTGCCTTCGAAATCATCAGCGCTGACTGCGACATAGAAGGTGTTTGCGGCAGGTGAGGGTTCCCATCGGGTCCCAGTGCTGCGGTGACGGGCACCCGATGGGAACCCTCACCATCTGCAAGCACCTTCTATGTTGCAGTTAGCACTGACTATGGTATAGAAGAGGTTAAGCTGCCAGTATTGGCTTTTACAGCGATGCTGGCGGATACAGCAGGGACCTGGCTATCGGTGACTGTCGGGTCCCTGCACTGATCAGGGGTACACCGCTCCAGTGCCTGCCAGATCAGCATGATGTAGTGGTATATCAAATTGCGGGAAGTCACTTCTTGCTATGATGTACTATTAAGTCATTGAACCTGGACATAACCCCTTCTTCACCCATTCTTCACTTCTCCGATGCTCACCTTTGCCCTGCACTGCATCATTGGCACTAATGAGCAGTCTATAAAACTGCTGTAACCTGTTTTAAAGTCCCCTATATAGTTAAAATGACCATCTGTAGTGTACACTGTAGTGCCCAGTAGCGGACATACCGCCTGTGCAGCAGTTTCAGGGCGGGTGTTTGGGGGGGGCCTGATAAGGACTTACTGTGAATCTGCTGCCCCATGTGCCGTCATGTGACCAGTGCAGAGAAAGGCAGCGCTCAGCAGTGGAGACCTGTAAGACCATGGAATGAATGTAAGTGCCAGAGGAATGCTGGGAGATGTGGTTCTCCAGTATTATACCTCCTCCCTGTTTAGTGGAAGGGAAATATGTCATTTAACTGGGACTGTATGTTAGAGGGGCTGAGGGAAGGGGTGTTAGTTATATGGGACTGTATGTTGCAGAAGATTGGGGGAGATGACTGGTGTTATTTACATGGGACTGTATATAATAGAAGTCTGGAGGTTAAGGAGTGATGTTATTTACATAGGACTATGTGTTGGAGGGAGCTGAAGAAGGGGATTTAAGTTATTTACATGGGACTGTATGTTATAGAAGACTGTAAGGAAGAGAGGTTATTTACATGGGACTGTATCATATAGAAGCCTGGTGGGAGAGGACTGGTGTTATTTATATGGGATTGTATCGTATAGAAGACTGGTGGGAGAGGACTGGTATTATTTACATGTGACTGCATGGTATAAAAGACTGGAGGGAAAGGAGTGATGCTATTTACATAGGACTGCATGGTATAAAAGACTGTAAGGAAGAGATGTTATTTACATGGGACTGTATCATATAGAAAACTGGTGGGAGAGGACTGGTGTTATTTACATGGGACTGCAAGTTATAGAAGACTGGAGGGAGAGGACAAGCATTATAATTTATAGGGGCCCTATAGAGAATATTATAACAACAGGGGGTTCGGCAGGAGGCAATATAATTACAGCAGTGAAAAATGTAAACAAAACAGCCCTTGCCCTTCGCTTTACAGAACAGGGCAAGTGAAAGCATCGGAGCATGTAATGTCAGAGGGGCTGAGTAGGGGGAGATGCGGTTATGTCCGGTGGGGGGGGATACATTTCTTGCACAGGGGTCCTCTGCTGTCTGTGTATGCCCCTGCTAGTGCCCATATCTATGCCCCCTGTAGTGCTCCAGCCTTCATTACAATGGCCCCCCATAGTGCCTCTTATATTATAATTCACCTGTAGTTGTCTGGCCTGTATTATAATGCCTTCCACAGTGCCCCCAGTAGTATAATACCCCCTCTAGTGCTAGTATATATAATGGTCTCACCATCCCCTGTTGTCCCCTTGTAGTATAATGTCCCTGTAGTGCTAGTAAGTATAAGCTCTCAACAGCACCAACCCTACCCCCCTACGTTGAAGTATAATGACCCCTGTAGTGGTAGTATATATAATGCTCTCCCACACCATAGTGTTCCCATAGTATAATACCCCCCTGCAGCAGTAGTACATATAATGCTCTCTCCCTCTGTGGTATAATGCCCCGATTATAAAAGGCCCCCCCCCATAGTATGATGCCCCGGTATATAATGCTCTCCCTTGTGTAGTCCCCTGTAGTATAGTGCCCTCATACTTATATGCTGCTTCCCCCCCAGTAGTGCCCTCAGTAGTGCTATAAAGATATACACTCACCGGCCACTTTATTAGGTACACCATGCTAGTAACGGGTTGGACCCCCTTTTGCCTTCAGAACTGCCTCAATTCTTCGTGGCATAGATTCAACAAGGTGCTGGAAGCATTCCTCAGAGATTTTGGTCCATATTGACATGATGGCATCACGCAGTTGCCGCAGATTTGTCGGCTGCACATACATGATGCGAATCTCCCGTTCCACCACATCCCAAAGATGCTCTATTGGATTGAGATCTGGTGACTGTGGAGGCCATTTGAGTACAGTGAACTCATTGTCATGTTCAAGAAAACAGTCTGAGATGATTCCAGCTTTATGACATGGCGCATTATCCTGCTGAAAGTAGCCATGAGATGTCGGGTACATTATGGTCATAAAGGGATGGACATGGTCAGCAACAATACTCAGGTAGGCTGTGGCGTTGCAACGATGCTCAATTGGTACCAAGGGGCCCAAAGAGTGCCAAGAAAATATTCCCCACACCATGACACCACCACCACCAGCTTGAACCGTTGATACAAGGCAGGATGGATCCATGCTTTCATGTTGTTGACGCCAAATTCTGACCCTACCATCCGAATGTCGCAGCAGAAATCGAGACTCATCAGACCAGGCAACGTTTTTCCAATCTTCTACTGTCCAATTTCGATGAGCTTGTGCAAATTGTAGCCTCAGTTTCCTGTTCTTAGCTGAAAGGAGTGGCACCCGGTGTGGTCTTCTGCTGCTGTAGCCCATCTGCCTCAAAGTTCGACGTACTGTGCGTTCAGAGATGCTCTTCTGCCTACCTTGGTTGTAACGGGTGGCAATTTGAGTCACTGTTGCCTTTCTATCAGCTCGAACCAGTCTGCCCATTCTCCTCTGACCTCTGGCATCAACAAGGCATTTCCGCCTACAGAACTGCCGCTCACTGGATGTTTTTTTCTTTTTCGGACCAATCTCTGTAAACCCTAGAGATGGTTGTGCGTGAAAATCCCAGTAGATCAGCAGTTTCTGAAATACTCAGACCAGCCCTTCTGGCACCAACAACCATGCCACGTTCAAAGGCACTCAAATCACCTTTCTTCCCCATACTGATGCTCGGTTTGAACTGCAGGAGATTGTCTTGACCATGTCTACATGCCTAAATGCACTGAGTTGCCGCCATGTGATTGGCTGATTAGAAATTAAGTGTTAACGAGCAGTTGGACAGGTGTACCTAATAAAGTGGCCGGTGAGTGTATATATTTTTTTTAAAAAAAACACACAAATATAATACTCACCTGAGCCCCGTTCTTCACTGTCATCTGCGATTCAAACTGCAGGTTTCTTCCTGCCTGTGACCTGAGTTTTCCCGCTGCAGGCAACACACAATAATATCATCACGACTGCCTGTGCCGTTCCACTGGCTAGTAGTCCAAAGCCTATGAGGCTGAATGTGGCAGATGATAGCCAGAGACTCCCGTGTCCCACCGTAAACTGCTGTCTCTCTCAGAATCAGATTGGCAGCCGCCTGAGGTGAGATTATCATCTCATCTCATGGCAAAAACGGGCTTGTATGTATCTCATATCTATCTATCTATCTATCTATCTATCTATCTATCTATCTATCTATCTAATATCTATCATTTTCAATCTATCTACGTACTATTTTAAATCTGTTCACCTAGATTCAACCATTTTTGATTTTTGTATTCCAAATGAGTATATTAAAGGGGTTGTCTTACCTCATATAGTCATATTTATTGTGTATATAATTGTAATTACAATCACTTACTAATATATTTCTATTTTTAATAATGCTTCTCTTCCCTGTTTTATTTAAAAATCCATCCTTTTAGACCCTGCTCATTTCTAGGGGTTACGGCCACTTCTGATTGTGCACCTAAGTGAGAAATATCCTGCCTCCCTGGTGGTCAGGAATCACTGGAGTGAGCGTGCATACAGGAGAGTGCATGTGCTCCCGTCCCCGGCCATCCCCTCTATCTATGATAGTTAGAGATGAGCGAATTTTTCAAAAATTCGATTCGGCTGGTTCTCTGAATTTTCCGAAAAGATTCGCTTCGATACGAATAAATTCGTTGCGAATCGCGTTAAAAAAACGACTACTTCCGGGCTGCAGAGAGCCTGGATAGTGGTGTAGAACACTGTGCCTTACAGTAAAACGCATAGGGAGTAGTGTTGAGCAGGCACTTCTGTGCTCGTATGCTCGGGTGCTCTGGCCAAGCAACCGAGCATAATGTTAGTCAATGGGACTAAACCAGGCACCACCCGCTCGGAAGAGGGGAGGGTGTCTGGTTAATAGAAAAAGGTCAGAATCGCGAATTCTCCTCTTTTACTCCTTTTGCTTGTAAAAGTATGCTAATTACTTGAATTTGTACGCATTTGCGCACAATGCGTACGCATTAACGTCCAAATACGTACGCATTAGCATCCAAATGCGTACGCATTAGCATACAAAATTGTACGCATTAGCATACAAGGCGTAGCATTAGCGTACAAATCAACATTACAGTGAATGCCAGCATTGCGCTTGAGTACACTCGGTGTTCTACTGTGGTAGTGGAAGAATACTGTGAGCCAGTGTGGCACGCACATAGCAGGCTTCTTTGAATCGCTGCACACTTTTATGTATTTGGGCAGTTAAGGGGCCAAAACTCACCAAACAACTCAAGTCTGAACTCAGCCTTACAGGTCAATGTTAGCGCCAGCTATAAAGAATCGTGCAGAGGCCCAAGATCCTACTAGAGCGCCAAAAGTGCACGCCTTTTACACCAATTCACTGATTCCACATAGATTCGACAGAACCTGTTCTATTACACGCTTATACAAGCAGAGCCCCCCAGACAGGTTGGAGATAACAGTGGCAGCAGCATCAGCAGACTATAGAGTGGCACGACAACAGTGTGGCCAGGTGGCAGCAGCATGAGTAGGCCACAGAGTGGCAGAATGACAGACCCTGGAAGTGGCAGCAGCAGTGGAAGTAGTAGTACAATTTGGAGACCACAGAGTGGCACAATTACCTAATTTTTAGGTAGTGGCAGCCAGGAGATGGCATGTGGAGTCAGCGGCGGCGACAGCAGCATCAGGCCGGAGAGTGGCATGATGACATACCCTGAAGAGCAGACCGTAATAAAAAATTCTCGTCCTTTTGGTTAAGATCAACTGTCGCATATGTTCTTATCAGTATCGAGGCTGGTTATGCCAGCGGACGGGAATGTAAGACAGAGGAGGTGCAGTGAAGGCTCCAGCTTTGCCTCGACTGTGACAAAATGTCAGTATTGACCCAAGACGCCAAGAAAGTTCGGAGTTCCATCTTGAGATCGAGCTGGTGGTCTGCAGGGAGCTGAGCTACCACCTGTGGGAGCCCCTGCCTCTCGCCTCCCCCATGCTCATCGCTGAGTGTCCCGGGGGCCGGAATCATTTACTTTTAAAAAATTGAGTGTTCAAAACAAACAGGTTTTCCTGTGTACTTGAGCTTTGAATAATGGAATAGGACTACAGAACGTACAAAAAATTTACGACTGACATGATGCTGCAGAGGAGAGTGGTACAGTAACAGCAGCTGTAAGAGTCAGCAGTCAAACAAATTTCAAGGCCACAAAGTGGCACCGTAAGAGCAGCAGCAAGAGGCAGCAGTGGAATACATTTCAGGACCACAGAGTGGGAGAGGCAGCAGGCAGAATGGCACAGTGACAAACCCTGGGAGAGGCAGCAGCACTCATAAAAATTTAAATGCAGCATACCGTAGAGTGGCACAATTACATAATTTGGACCTAGCAGCAGCTAGAAGACAGCATGTGGAGGCGGCGGCAGCATCAGGTGACAGAGCAGCACAATGACAGACCCTGAAGTGGCAGCAGCATGAATAGGCACAATCATTGATTGGCACAAGATTGGCACAATCAAAGACCGTGGAAGAGGCAGCAGCAGTCGTTAAAATTGGAAGGCGACAGAGTGGCAGAATGACAGACCCTGGAAGTGGCAGCAGCATGAGTAGGCCAAAGAGGGGCACTATGACAGAGCCTGGAAGTGGCAGCAGCATGAGTAGGCTAAAGAGTGGCACAAAGAGAGACCCTGGAAGTGGCAGCACCATGAGTAGGCCACAGAGTGTTATAATGACAGACCCTGGAAGTGGCAGCAGTAATGGAAGTAGTAGTACAATTTGGAGGCCACAGAGTGGCACAATTACCTAATTTTGAGGTAGCGGCAGCCAGGAGACGGCATGTGGCTGCGGCGGCGGCGACACCAGCATCAGGCCGGAGTGTCCCGGGGGCCGGAATCGAGTGTCCCGGGGGCATCATCGCTGAGTGTCCCGGGGGCCGGAATCGTTCACTTTTAAAAATTTGAGTGTTCAAAACAAACAGGGTTTCCTGTATACCTGAGCTAGCAGCAGTGGAATCTTTGTCTGCAGATGACGATAATGACCATAAAGCCCTTGCTTCACCTGGCTCCCAAGTGTAATCGGCTACATCATCAACTACAGTTAGCTCTGTTTCCTGTATACTTGAGCTATGAATAATGGAATGGGACTACAGAACATACAAAAAATTTACGAATTACATACTGCCGAGCAGAAGGTCCAAAAAATTTTAATCAATTTTGAGGCCACTGAGTGGACCATAACAGAAGCTGCAAGAGTCAGCAGTCAAACAAATTTCAAGGCCACAGAGTGGCACCGTAACAGAAGCTGCAAGAGGCAGCAGGAGTGGTACTCATTTTAAAGAAACAGAATGGCACAGTGACATACCCTGGGAGAGGCAGCAGCAGTCAAAAAAATTTAAATGCAACATACCGTAGAGTGGCAAAATTACATACTTTGGATGTAGTGGCAGCTGGGAGACAGCGTGAGTAGGCGGCAGCTGGGAAGCAGCATGAGTAGGCCACAGAGAGGCACAATTACATAGTTTGGACGTAGTGACAGCTGGGAGACAGCGTGAGTAGGCTGCGGACGCAGCAGCATCAAGGCACAGAGTGGCACAATTACATAGTTTGGACATAGTGACAGCGGGGAGACAGCGTGAGAAGGCAGCAGCTGGGACGCAGCATGAGTAGGCCACAGAGAGGCACAATTACATTATTTGGACGTAGCGGCAGCTGGGAGCCAGCGTGTGGAGCCTCATGCTGGGATGCAGCATGAGTAGGCCACAGAGAGGCGCAATTACATACTTTGGATGTAGCGGCAGCTGGGAGACAGCATGAGTAGGCGGTGGACGCAGCAGCATCAGGCCACAGAGTGGCACAATTACATAGTTTGGATGTAGCAGCAGCAGGGAGACAGCGTGTGGAGGCGGCAGCTGGGACGCAGCATGAGTAGGTCACAGAGAGGCACAATTACATACTTTGGATGTAGCGGCAGCTGGGAGACAGCGTGTGGAGGCGGAAGCTGGGATGCAGCATGAGTAGGCCACAGAGAGGCACAATTACATAGTTTAGACATAGCGGCAGCTGGGAGACAGCGTGAGTAGGCGGCGAACGCAACAGCATCAGGCCACAGAGTGGCACAATTACATAGTTTGGATGTAGCGGCAGCGGGGAGATAGCGTGTGGAGACAGCAGCTGGGACGCAGTATGAGTAGGCCACAGAGAGGCACAATTACATACTTTAGATGTAGCGGCAGCTGGAAGACAGCGTGAGTAGGTGGCGGACGCAGCAGCATCAGGCCACAGAGTGGCACAATTACATAGTTTGGACATAGCTGCATCGGGGAGACAGCGTGTGGAGGCGGCAGCTGGGACGCAGCATGAGTAGGCCACAGAGAGGCACAATTACATAGTTTAGACATAGCGGCAGCTGGGAGACAGCGTGAGTAGGCGGCGAACGCAACAGCATCAGGCCACAGAGTGGCACAATTACATAGTTTGGATGTAGCGGCAGTGGGGAGATAGCGTGTGGAGACAGCAGCTGGGACGCAGCATGAGTAGGCCACAGAGAGGCACAATTACATAGTTTGGACGTAGCGGCAGCTGGGAGACAGCGTGGGTAGGTGGCGGACGCAGCAGCATCAGGCCACAGAGTGGCACAATTACATAGTTTGGACATAGCTGCATCAGGGAGACAGCGTGTGGAGGCGGCAGCTGGGACGCAGCATGAGTAGGCCACAGAGAGGCACAATTACATACTTTGGACGTAGCGGCAGCTGGGAGACAGCGTGAGTAGGCGGCAGCTGGGACGCAGCATGAGTAGGCCACAGAGAGGCACAATTACATAGTTTGGACGTAGCAGCAGCTGGGCGACAGCGTGAGTAGGCGGTGGACACAGCAGCATCAGGCCACAGAGTGGCAAAATTACATAGTTTGGATGTAGCGGCAGCTGGGAGACAGCATATGGAGGCGGCGGCAGCAGCAGCATCAGGGCACGGAGTGGCATGGTGACATAGCCTGGAGGTGACAGCAGTAGCATCATGAGGAGACCTGATTGTTGAGGTGGCAGCATCATCAGAAGGCTACATATTGGGTCAGTGACAGAGTGGAGAGGTGGGTGGCAATACCAGTCACTGGTAAAGATGCTGGGTGGTAGAAGGAGCAGCTTGTAGATGTGTGGCATTAGGAGGGTGGCAGCATCATAAGAGTGGCTGAGGCAGGTAGCCTGAAGAATACAGTCTCATTTGTCAAGGTTTGGGTGACGCATAATGGCTGATCTAATCTGATGCATCAGGTGTTGGTGGTTGGAAATCCTGGCTGCTCCACGCCTGATTCATCTTGACAAAGGTGAGTCTTTCTACATTTTGGAAGGACAGGTGAGTTCTCCTTGGGGTAACTATGGCCCCCGCCGCACTGAACACCCGCTCTGATGCCACACTACTAGCCGGGCAGGACAGCTTCTCCAGTCCAAACTCGGCCACAAATCCAGTTTGGCTGCCCAGTAGTCCAGCGGATCTTCAATGTGGGGTGGCAGGGTGCTGTCCAAGTAGGCCACCACCTGCTGGTTCAGGGTCTGCTCCTGGTCTACCTGCTGCTGCCACCACTACTGGTGCATACTTTCTGCACTTGGCGGGTGAAGAAAGCTGCTCATCAGCGACTCCAGATACAAGTTGCTGCTGATGGAGTTGGTACTGCTCCTAACCCCCAACTTCCCCACAGCAGCCTTGGCAGTGGTACGTGAGCACTGAGGGACCTCCCAGGCAGACCTGCGAGAGGATGGACGAGGACGCGGATAGTCAGCAGCCAACTGAGTACCTAGGATGTCTCTATAGTACTTCAGTTTGTCCTCCCTCTCAGTGTCATGAGTGGGCTTGCGTCTGGTATCAGACGTTCTGTGCGGCTTTCAAAAGTGACATAATTTGACATGTTTTCCCCTTGGTTTGGTTGCTGTTTACCACACCCCTTCCCCTCAGCTGTTGTAGGTGTGGTAATTTTCTCTCCTCTATTTATTCCTTCATTTCCCAGTATTCAATGCGGTTTATACTTTCTGCTCACTTAGTTGTTTGGAGCTGTTCTTGGCTGAGATCCAGTTGCTGCTATTTCTGCATAAAGATAAGTGTCATTTTCCCTATTGTGTTTATCCGTCGTTTGGAGTCTCCTATTCCTCCGTCCTGTTGGAGGAACGGTTTGACTCCTTCCCCTATCACTAACTACAGGGTCAGTTAGAAATTAGGTTCCTGTGTATGAACTCTCCTACCACTAAGGCCTGTTTATACTGGTAGTCAGCCAGGGCCTAGTCTCAGGGATTCCTGCAGGAGGTGACCATTTCCCTTCTCCAGTCTGTTACCTTCCCTCTTACACTTGGTGTGGCTATACCCTCCACACCAGAGTGTGACATTATAAACCGCCAAAACAAAAATTTATGTCATTTTTGTGCTGACATGGATGCTATTGCTGCGCTTGCTGAACGGCTGCAGGGACTCAGTTTGGAGGTGGCTGACATCCGCAACCAGATTCAGAGACCACAGGCTGGTGGTTCGGGGGTGCTGAGTGTCAGGCCTGTTTGGCGCCTAAGGTTCCCCTCCCGGATAGATTTTCTGGGGGAAGTGATAATTTTGTTCTATTTAGGGAGGCGTGCAAATTGTATTTCAGACTGCGTCCACATTCTTCTGGTAATGAGGAGCAGAAGGTTGGTGTGGTCATCTCTCTGCTTAAAGGGAATGCGCAGTCATGAGCCTTTTCTCTGCCGACCGGATCACAGTCTCTCCGGTCAGTAGATGAATCTTTCAAGGCTTTAGGGATTATCTATGATGACCCGGATAGTATCTCCCTGGCTGAGACCCAGATACGTGACCTTTGTCAGGGTGAGCGGCCGGTTGAGATTTATTGCTCTGAGTTTCGGAGGTGGGCGACCAATACTGAATGGAACAATCCGGCTTTACGTAGCCAATTCTGTCAAGGTTTATCTCAAAGGCTAAAGGACGCTTTGGCCTTTCAGGAAACCCCTGTGTCTTTGGAAGCCGCTATGTCTCTTGCTGTGCGCATGGATAGGCGCCTGAGAGAGCGATCTATGGGCCCCCGCTCTCAGGAAGTACTATCACATAGTGTACTGTCTTCCTATAACACTTTGGGTGAATATTCCCCTAGGTTGATGTCAGGGGACGAACCTATGCAATTAGGGGGGCCACTGTTTCCACTCGTAAACATTTTGGTAATAAAAAGGGTGTGTGTTTTTTCTGTGGTCAGAAAGGACACTTTATCAATGTATGTCCATGCTTTCAATCTCTAAAAGAGAGAAAAGAAAAGGGGGCGTTGAATTCTCATCTAACTCTTGGTGGGGTGGGTAGGGAGACTGAAAATGTGCATTTGTCTTCATCCTGTAGTACCCATTTTCTCCTGACTGCCGAGGTGTCGCTAGAGTCAAAGGTTGTGAAAATCAAGGTGTTTATTGACAGCGGGGCAGGGGTGAACTTGATTGATGCTCAGTTTGTCCGTATGCATGGATTGTCGCCGAGTTCTTTGGATAAGAGGATTTCTGTGTTTGCCATTGATTCTGCACCTCTATCTCAGAAGTGTTTGTCTCAGATGGTGCATGAAATTAAGAGTGGGTGAATTTCATCAGGAGCTTATTTCATGTTTTGTGTTGGAAGGTCTTCCTGCTCCTGTGGTTCTGGGTTTACCGTGGTTAAGCAAACATAATCCGTCCATTGACTGGCATACTAGACAAATTGTGGATTGGGGCGATTATTGTTTTGACAATTGCCTTAATACATCTTTTTCTGCTTTAACCACTAAGATTCTTCCTTCTTTTATATCGGATTTCTCTGATGTATTTTCTGAAGGTGGATGTCAGGATTTACCCCCTCACCGGGAATACGATTGTCCTATCAATCTTATCCCTGGAGCAAAATTGCCCAAATCTAGGCTGTATAACCTTTCTGGACCTGAGAGAACGGCCATGAAGGAATATATTGCTGAGAGTTTGGCTAAAGGACATATTAGGCCTTCCAAATCTCCGGTGGCAGCTGGGTTCTTTTTTGTTAAGAAAAAGGACGGAACCCTTAGGCCATGTCTGGATTTCCGTGAACTCAATAGGATTACTGTCCGTGATCCGTACCCCTTTCCTTTGATTCCTGACTTGTTTAACCAGATTGTGGATGCCAAGGTGTTCTCCAAGTTGGACTTAAGGGGGGCATATAATCTGGTCAGGATCAAGGAAGGGGATGAATGGAAGACGGCCTTTAACACTCCTGAGGGCCACTTTGAGAACCTGGTCATGCCTTTTGGGTTGACCAATGCTCCTGCTGTCTTCCAGCATTTTGTTAATGACATTTTTCATCATCTTGTGGGGAGGTTTGTAGTCGTGTATTTGGATGACATACTAATCTATTCTCCAGATATTGTGACACATCAGGTTCACGTGAGGCAGGTGTTGCAAATCTTAAGAGATAACAAGTTGTATGCAAAATTAGAGAAACATGTTTTTGCTGTACATGAGGTGCAATTCTTAGGATACCTGCTTTCATTTTCAGGTTTTCGTATGGATCCTGAGAAAGTCTGTGCTGTTCTGAACTGGGACCGACCTGAAAATCTGAAGGCTCTTATGCGATTTTTGGGGTTCACCAACTATTACCGAAAATTTATTAAGAACTATTCGACAATAGTTAAACCCTTAACTGACATGACTAAGAAAGGGATGGATGTCTCAGTGTGGTCTGATGCAGCGTTGCAAGCCTTCTCCGCTGTGAAGGAGTGCTTTTCTTCTGCCCCTATATTGGTGCAGCCAGATGTGTCACAACCTTTCATTGTGGAGGTTGACGCATCCGAGGTGGGGGTAGGAGCAGTTTTATCACAGGGCCCGTCACCTGGTAAATGGCGCCCATGTGCTTTTTTTCGAAAAAACTCTCTGCGACGGAGAGAAATTATGATGTGGGTAACAGAGAGTTACTGGCCATTAAGTTGGCTTTTGAGGAATGGCGTCATTGGTTGGAAGGGGCAATTTACCCAATCACGGTATTCACCTATCACAAAAATCTGGCTTACCTGGAGTCGGCTAAACGACTTAATCCGAGGCAGGCCAGATGGTCTTTGTTCTTCACCAGATTCAATTTCATTGTCACATATCGTCCTGGGGTTAAGAATGTGAAGGCGGATGCCTTGTCACGTAGTTTTCCCGGAGGTGATGATTTTGAAGTTCCGAGCTCTATACTGTCTGAAGGAGTGGTGATATCCGCTGTTTACCCTGATCTTGAGGCTAAGGTGTTTGAGGAGCATCATTCTTCGGTGCTTGCGGGACACCCTGGGAGTAAATCCACTGTCGACCTCATCTCTCGTAGATTCTGGTGGCCAGGGCTGTGTAAGTGTGTTGAGGACTATGTGTCAGCCTGTAGTGTCTGTGCACGCGCTAAGGTGACACATACTCGACCTTCTGGACCCCTACTTCCATTACCCATCCCGTCCAGACCATGGACTCACCTACAGTATCCATGGACTTTATCACTGATCTGCCTGAGTCATCTGGTAAGACAGTTATTCTGGTGGTTGTAGATCGTTTTAGTAAAATGGCGCACTTTATTGCATTACCCGGACTCCCCAATGCTAAAACTCTTGCACAAGTGTTTGTTGATAACATTGTCAAAATTCATGGCATTCCCACTGACGTGGCCTCTGATCGTGGGACTCAGTTTGTGTCCAGATTCTGGAGGGCGTTCTGTACTCGGCTCGGGGTACAACTGTCTTTTTCCTCTGCCTTTCATCCCCAGACGAATGGACAGACTGAGCGTACCAATCAGAGTCTGGAGACTTACTTGAGATGTTTTGTCTCTGAGAACCAGGAGGAGTGGTCCTCGTTTTTGTCGCAGACAGGACTCCACTGGTAAGTCACCATTTTTTGGTGCATATGGCTTTCACCCGCAGTTTGGCACATTTTCTGGTTCTGATACTTCTGGTATTCCTGAGGAAGAACGTTTTTCGTCATCATTGTCTTCTATATGGCGAAAAATTCAAAATAACTTGATAAATATGGGTAACAAGTACAAACGTGTGGCTGACAGGAGACGTATGAATTGTCCGGACCTAAGTGTGGGTGATTCTGTGTGGCTGTCTACTAGGAAGTTGGGTCCAAGATTTATTGGCCCATATAAGATCACGGCCATTATTAATCCTGTAGCATTTCGTCTTGAACTTCCTCAGGCCCTGAAAATCCATAATGTGTTTCACAGATCTTTGTTGAAGAGATATGTTGAACCTCTGGAGCCATCTCCCTTGCCACCCGCGCCTGTCTTGGTGGATGGTAATTTGGAATTCCAGATTGTCAAGATCATTGATTCTCGAGTTCTCCGTGGGACTCTTCAATATCCCGTAAAAAGGGGGGGTAATGTCACGAGTGGGCTTGCATCTGGTATCAGACGTTCTGCGCGGCTTTCAAAAGTGACATAATTTGACATGTTTTCCCCTTGGTTTAGTTGCTGTTTACCACACCCCTTCCCCTCAGCTGTTGCGGCTGTGGTAATTATCTTTCTCCTATTTACCCCTTCCTCTCCCAATATTCCTTGCGGTTTATACTTTCTGCCTACTTTGTAGTGTGTGGTGTGGATCTCGGCTGAGATCCGGTTGCTGCGATATCTGCTTTAGATAAGTGACATTTTTCCTTTTTGGTTTTCCTTCTGGAGTCTCCTGTTCGTCCTTACTCTTGGAGGAACGGGTTGACTGTTTCCTGTGTCACTAGCTGCAGGGTTCTTTAGGGTGAATTTATTATTAGGTTCCTGTGTATGAACTCTCCTACCACTAAGGCTTGTTCATACTGGTAGTCAGTCAGGGCCTAGTTTCAGGGTTCCCTGCAGGAGGTGACCGTTTCCCTGGTTTTGGTCTTTTCCCTTCCCTCGTACGCTCGGTGTGGCTATTCCCTCCACACCAGAGCGTGACATTCTGGTTCAAATATAACAGGGTTTGGAGTTACTCAGACTCCTAAAGTACCAAAGCCCTCTCTATGTTCTTACCCCCCCCCCCCTCCTCTGTTTCCCATTGACCTCCCTGACCCCTTTGCATTAAGGTAAGGGGATGGATCTGGCTGAAGTCTGAAGATAAACAAAGTAACCAGCCAGAGGAGGAGAAGGGGTGAAAGGAAAGGAAGCTGAAAAGTTAATGGTTGTAACAGCTGCAAAAAATTAGACTTTGGGACAGATAATTGCAGAGAAAGAGGGAAAATATTATTGCAACCCCTTCTGTGATGATCTGGATGGATTGAACAATTTAGAAGTCGGTTTCCACACATATTTCCAGGGGAAGGAGTTTTTAGACAAGCAACAATTTAGTCAGCTAAGGGTTGTGTATATGATCAGTGGGGAGGGAGATCCATGAATTTTGGTAATGTATGGAATAAGCAATTGTAATAACTGATTACCTAATTTAGCTTGAAGGAGCTGGTTTACTGTGTAATGTTTAAGGTGTAACTGACCTTTTGATGAATTTTGCAATAAGTAATACAGTGTATGCATTAATGAATAGCGAGACCACAGCAGTAAGTGTAAGTAGAAAGGGGATTGTATGTGGATTGTATGTGGATAAGGTCAGCGTATGCGATGCTAAGTGGGTATCATGAGTGCAGATATAGGCAAGAACAAACTAAATCTATAAACTGTATGTTATGTTACAAGACTCTTGAAAGGATTAAGGGTATGTTCAGGGGCGGTCTTGGCATTTCTGGGGCCCTAAGCGAAGTTATGTCCGGGTGCCCCCAACCCCCAATGATGCGTCACGCCCCTGATGACACGCCCTCTGATGACACCCCCCCAATGGCACGCCCCCCCACACATCAAAGACTGGGACTAGAGCATGCTCGGGTGGAATTTGCGTGCGCTTTTTCAAATCTGCACGTTAATTCATATGCATATTTTAGTATGTACACTAATGTGTATGCATTTTATAAATTAGTACGCATTAGTGTACTAATTTATAAAATGAGTACGCATTCGGACAAATGCAGTACGTGACAGCTGGGCGGGCGGTCTTGGACACCAGCACAAGAGCGGAGCGTGGGGGCCCCCTTGGACGTTGGGGGCCCTATGCAAATGCATAGGATGTGTGGTGCCCAAGACCGCCCCTGGGTATGTTGATTGGCATATAAGGCTGTATATACCCTGATAGTTGATTTTCCAGTTTACAATTGTGAGTGAGAGTGTCTGTGGAGTCAGTCAGGTGAAGCCAGAGGGGCTTCTGTATAGTCTGAGACTATAAGTAAGAGACTGCCCCCTCCCTTCCCCATTCTTGGAGAGTAGGGTATGTCCAGCATAGACAGAGGAAAGAAGGAAGCTGGTGAATGAGTGCTAACGGTCTTGAAATGATGACATAAGAAAAATGCCAAATGAAGATTGAAGCATGGAGATGTGGTGCTGGTTGTAGAATTGTAGTTTAACAGATGGAAATTGGAAAGTGGAAAGTGTAAAGAGAGAAGAGAGCAAATCTTCAGGGCTATGTTCTCTAGCAGGGAGTCAAAATATGAGATGGATGAAAGTAAGTGACGAGTCGACTTTACTAAAAAGCAAGGAATGAGAGTTAATCGGCTATAATGTGACATCTATGGATCTGAATCTAATGATATACACTGACATATTTGTTTTCTTTCCTAGGAGCTGTTGATGTGAAATTTTAACCCTTGTCTGTATTGTACACTGTGTAATGAAGAATACATGGCATGTACTGGGTGCGGTGTATAGGACTTTTCTAAAGTTGGGCATTTAAACAGAAAGCATTCTAATTGCAATACATTGTAATTTATTTAAAATTGGATAATAGAAATTCCATGTGGTAAAAAAATTGAGCTCATTTTTAAATGTAATATTGGGTGAATATGGTTCTTTAATTATGAAACCTGTTTTGTAAGTTTTACTAAACAGCTTTATCTGATGGATATCAGGAATGCCTGGAGGCTTCTAGCTAATTACTTTTTCTTTCTCCCAAATGTTTGATTAGGTGAATGTTTTATTTGTAGAAATAATGAATACCCTGACAGAATGTCTGAATAAAAAATTGGTTTGGAGCTCCAATTAATATTTTTATGTTGAAAAAGTGTCGTGTCAGAAGAGGCCCTTTGTATGTTTTATATTGGTATTGTGTGTTACATGTTGTATGTTATATATGTTGGGACTTCTATTTAGGACCAGTGCACTGAAGCAGAACTGATTTAGAAAACATGGTACATTTCGCCAAACCCCAGGGGGTATGGACAATTGATGTAAAGGGGAGGAGAAAAGGTGGGATATTGTAATGAGTGGACTTCCAATACCTCCTTGTTTCCAATACATGTTCCTATAGGCAGGAAGAAACAACTGAAGAACAGGAAGTTCAAACAATCTGTTGTATCTAACTCAAACACTAAGATTCTTCACATTTAATGATATCACACACAGTGAGTGAAACACTTGAACAAATTCACTGTAAGCATATGTTTGGTATTCCACAACAGTTCCACTTATGCTTTTGAGGCAAAGTTCCAAATACTGTATACATATATTTATTTGTTAGTTGAACGCAACATGGCCTTGATTGTATCTTGTCATGAAACTATATGAATGCCTCATAGAAATACAAGGTCATTATGACCTTAGGTTATGAAGAGCAAAATAACCAGGTTAGACAGGTTATGGCCAGTTTTCACACATGAATCTTAAAAGCAATGAAATGCCAGGGCCTATTTCCAGTGATTTTTATCTGTAATATAATCATTTATTTATATTACATTAAAATGAATGGTGCAATGTCATATTACACATATCGAAACTATCCAACAATTGTTTTAGTATAAAAAAAACTCCTGAGAGCTCCGTGCGGCCGATTCTTATCTATGTCCATCCGGGTGGTGGCTCACCTCCTTTTCATGTGTAGACCTCTGGAGGTCCTGGACTGCTCACCCTGTGGCCATTGGTCCATTGTTTTTGGTCTCAGGAGAGGTGAGGCCTAGTGGTGTGGAGCAGCACCTCCCTGAAGTACCGGCGTGGCGGCCTGCTTGCATCCGACCTGGGCACTTCATATTAAGTTTAGTCCCAGCGGACCCCTGCTCTGTGTGCTCCCTTGAGGAGGGTAAAGTGAGTGCTGAGCTGGCGTTTTAGTGCCCAGGGCGCCTGGATCGGTGTCCCTTGATAGGTGATAGCGCGTGGTCGCCATTATCCGGAGGCACGTCCCTACCTCTACAGCGCCTGAAAAGCACTCCCCTGTGGACACTGCCCTATATCTGGGGCACACTTTATACAGATGGGGCAATCTTCTAGCCAAAGAGGCTTACACGGCACCTCCTGACCACAGTGGACTTTCCTGGGCATAGGCACAGCTATTCCCTTTTTAACCCCTAGCTGAGGTCATTATTGTCTCTGCTGTTTTCTGGGACCTAGAGCACCATCTGCAGGTCCTCTTCTGTAATATTGCATATTTTTTTCACATTATTCTAACCTATAAACCATTATGGCATTTTCTTTTTGTGGAAATAATGACTATGGAATCTAACTTCTGCCGACCTACTCTACCCCATCCGGTTTTCTTTGCATTGCTCCTTTTTCTTCCTTTTGTTTCTGTTGAAATTTTTTTCCCCTATGGCCTAAATACATATCTATTCTAACCACCCGAGCGAAACACGCCTACAAAGTCACAAGAAAAGAAACCGCAAGGGTTTTTTTTGCCTTCCTCTGGATCAACTTGTAGGAAAACTGGATGGACAGATGTCTTTTTTCGGCCTTATAAACTATGTTACTATGTTACTAAGGGCAATCTTCCTTCTGACAAACTCGGATATGGAGCGTCATGATTCCCAAACAGGCAATACTGGTTTGCTGCTGCTATCTGAACTTTAGCCTGCAGCAGATTCTCCAGCTCCAGCCATTGATCCATCTAAACTCTTTACAAACATTAAATCCCTTTTTACCACAGAATTATCCAATGCAGTGGTGGACTTCACTAAGGCTACTTTCACAATAGCGTTTTATTTTTCCGATATTGAGTTCCGTCATAGGGGCTCAATACCGGAAAAAAACGCTTCAGTTTTGCCCCCATTCATTGTCAATGGGGACAAAACTGAACTGAAGAGAACGGAATGCTCTTAACAGCATTCCGTTCCATTCTCTTCAGTCTCCAGAACGGAGAGCAAACCGAAACATGCTGCAGTTTGCTCTCCGGTCTGGGCATCTGCACCAAGACGGATCTGGAATGTCCCCCAATGCAAGTCAACGGGGACGGATCCACTCTCATACTCCTCTCCTCTACAAGAATGAGAGTGGAAAAGTTCTGCTTGTACCGGGGGGTCCAAGAGGGTGAACACCCAGTAATCGGTGTTGTCAACAATGCTTCTAACGCGAGGGTCACGGGAAAGGCAGCCTAACATGAAGTCAGCCATGTGCGCAAGAGTCCTAACACGCAAGAATTCCCTTTCCTCAATAGGCTGACTCTCCATTTCCTTCTCCTCCAACTCCTCCTCTTCAGCCCATACACGCTCAACGGATAAGAAGGAATGAGCATAGGTACCCTCTTCAGTCTCGCCAACAGTCTCCTCCTCTTCCTCCTCATCCTCCTCCAATACGCGCTGAGAAACAGACCTGAGGGTGCTCTGGCTATCAAGCAATGATACGTTGCTTGATAGCCAGAGCACCCTCAGGTGCCCCCATCTCCTGTGAGAAGTGCAAAGCCTCTAACTTCATACTGAGCAGTGACTTTTTCAGCAGACAAAGCAGCAGGATGATGACGTTGATAATGGCGGCATCGCCGCTGACCATCTGCAGTGACTCCTCAAAGTGGCTTAACACCTGACAGATATCAGACATCCACGTCCACTCCTCATTGTAGACTTGAGGAAGCTGACTAACCTGACTACCTATTCTCGTGGAAGTTGTCATCTGGCAGTCTACAATGGCTCTGCGGTGCTGGTAAACCCTGGCTAACATGTGTAATGTGGAATTCAATCACGTGGGCACGTCGCACAACAGTTGGTGAGCTGGCAGTTGTAAGCACCGTTGCACTGCCCTGAGGGTGGCAGCATCTGTGGTTGACTTACGGAAATGCCCACAGATGCATCGCACCTTGGTGAGCAAATCAGACAAATTGGGGTAGGTATTGAGGAACCGCTGAACCACAAGATTGAACACGTGGGCCAGGCATGGCACATGTGTGAGTCTGCCGAGTTGCAGAGCCGCCACCAGGTTATGTCCGTTGTCACACACAACCATGCCTGGATTGAGTTTCAGCGGCGCCAGCCAAAGATCGGTCTGCGCCATGATGCCCTGTAACAGCTCTTGGGCAGTGTGCCTCTTGTCACCTAAGCTCAGCAGTTTCAGCACCACCTGTTGGCGCTTACCTATGGCAGTGCAGCTGCGCCTGGAGCTACCGACTGAAGGCGCCGTGCTCACGGATGGTAATTGAGAGGAGGAGGAGGAGGCATAATAAGCCTGAGAAACTGTGATGGAGGCAGGCCCCGCAATCCTCTGTGTGGGCAGCACATGAGCGGCCCCAGGGTCAGACTCGGTCCCAGCCTCCACCAAGTTAGCCCAATGTGCCGTCAGGGAGATATAGTGTCCCTGCCCGCCAGCACTTGTCCACGTGTCCGTGGTTAGGTGGACCTTCTCGGTAACCGCGTTGGTCAGGGCACGGATGATGTTCTCTGACACGTGCTGGTGTAGGGCTGGGACCGCACATCGGGAAAAATAGTGGCGGCTGGGGACCAAGTACCAAGGGACAGCCACCGCCATCAGGTTGCGGAAAGCCTCAGTCTCTACCAGTCTATAGGGCAGCATTCTCCAGGCTCAATAATTTGGAGATGTGGACGTTTAGGGGCTTGTGCATGTGGGTGGGTGGAATTGTATTTGCTTTTGCTCAAATGTCTGATGTAAAGACAGCTGAACGCTGCGCTGGGACACATTGGTGGAGGGTGTGGAGGATTGTGGAGGTGAAGGGATGGTTGTAGGGCAGAAGGCGCTCATGTCTGGGTCCTGGGCGGGGGGTTGACTCGCAGAGCCAGCATGTGACACAGGGGAAGGAGCAGTGGTGTGACCCGCAGGAGGTAAACGGCCTTGGTTCCACTAAGTCGGGTGTTTAGCACTCATATGCCTGCGCATGCTGGTAGTGGTTAGGCTGGTAGTGGTGGCTCCCCTGCTGATCCTGGTGTGGCACAGGTTGCACACCATAGTCCGTCGGTCATCCTCACTTTCTTTAAAAAACCTCCAGACTTGCGAACATCTAGGCCTCGGCACGGGAGCTTAACTCCGTGAAACAGTTGCTGATCTACCTGCTCTGGCCCTGCTTCTCCCTCTGGCCACTGCCTCTTCCAACCTGTTCTGGTGCTGCACTTACCTCCTCCTCAGAAGCACTGTCTTGAGTTGGCTCACCAACCCAGCTCGGGTCAGTCATCTCATCATCCACCAGCTCTTCCTCCGATTCCTCACTCTGCTCCCCCCTGGGACTTACTGCTCTGACAACAACGTTAATGTCTGACAACCGTGTCTCATCATCATCATCATCCGACACCTCTTGACGCACTACTTGCACTAAGTCTCATCACCCACAGACTGCGAAAGTTCTAAATTTTGGGCATCGGGACAGAGCAACTGCTCAGGTTGGTGTTGAGCAGTGGTTTGCATCTCTGGGTAGGGTCCTGAAAAGAGTTCCTGTGAGTATGCCGGATCTGAATCCATATTTTCCATGGGGGGGCAGGCTGGGGGGAAGGAGGTTGAGCTGGAGGAGCCAGAGGTCTACTCCCTTGGCTAGCGTGGGTGGACTGTGTGGAAGACTGGGTGGTGGATATATTACTGGACGCATTGTCCGCTATACACGTCATCACCTGTTCGCACTGTTGTGGTTTCAATAGTGGCGTACCACATGACCCAGTAAGTTGCGAGATGAAGCTAGGGAGCAAAAGTCTGCGGCGTTCCACTGCTCCCTCATCAGCAGGTATTGTGTCACCGTGCCCAGGACCACAGTCTCTGCCCCCTACACTACTTAAACGCCCACGCCCTCGTCCTCGAACCTTAGCGCTTGGGTTCAACATTTTGTATATTCACTAAACTGAAGAATTAATATATGAGGCTAAAACCGTATTCAGTAGACAGTAGAATTACTATCTGAGGCAAAAAAAACGTATATTTTCTACACTCCGGCTAGTGTGCAGCACACGGCAGAATTTTGCACTGCACTGTACTATATATGACTGAGAGGAAAAATGTAGTCTTTAAACGGCGGCTATTGCACCGCAAACCACTCAATTTTTCACTGCACTGTAGGATATATAACTTAGAGAAAAAACATATATTTTCTACACTCTGGCTAGTGTGCAGCACATGACACAATTTTGCACTGCACTGTAGTATATATGACTGAGAGGAAAAACGTAGTCTTTAGACGGCGGCTATTACACCACAAACCACTCAATTTTTCACTGCACTGTAGGATGTAAAACTGAGAGAAAAAACAAATATTTTCTACACTCCAGCTAGTGTGCAGCACATGGCAGAATTTTTCACTGCACTGTAGGATATATAACTGAGAGAAAAAATGTATATTTTCTACACTCCGGCTAGTGTGCAGCACACGGCAGAATTTTGCACTGCACTGTAGTATATATGACTGAGAGGAAAAACATAGTCTTTAGACAGCGGCTATTGCACCGCAAACCACTCAATTTTTCACAGCACTGTAGGATATATAACTGAGAGAAAAAGCGTATATTTTCTACACTCCGGCTAGTGTGCTGCACACGACACAATTTTGCACTGCACTGTAGGATATATGACTGAGAGGAAAAACGTAGTCTTTAGACGGCGGCTATTGCACCGCAAACCACTCAATTTTTCACTGCACTGTAGGATATATAACTGAGAGAAAAAACTTATATTTTCTACACTCCAGCTAGTGTGCAGCACACGACAGAATTTTGCAGTGCACTGTAGTATATATGACTGAGAGGAAAAAAGTAGTCTTTAGATGGCGGCTATTGCACAGCAAACCACTCAGTTTTTCATTGCACTGTAGGATATATAACTGAGAGAAAAAACATATATTTTCTACACTCCAGCTAGTGTGCAGCACACGACAGAATTTTTCACTGCACTGTAGGATATATAACTGAGAGAAAAATCTTATATTTTCTGCACTCCGGCTATTGTGCAGCACACGACAGAATTTTGCACTGCACTGTAGTATATATGACTGAGAGGAAAAACGTAGTCTTTAGATGGCGGCTATTGCACCGCAAACCACTCAATTTTTCACTGCACTGTAGGATATATAACTGAGAGAAAAAAACATATATTTTCTACGGCTAGTGTGCTGCACACGACACAATTTTGCACAGCACTGTAGTATATATGACTGAGAGGAAAAACGTAGTCTTTAGACGGCGGCTATTGCACTGCAAACCACTCAATTTTTCACTGCATTGTAGTATATATAACTGAGAGAAAAAACATATTTTCTACACTCCGGCTAGTGTGCAGCACACAACAGAATTTTTCACTGCACTGTAGGATATATAACTGAGAGAAAAAACTTATATATTTTCTACACTCCGGCTAGTGTGCAGCACACGACAGAATTTTGCACTACACTGTAGTATATATGACTGAGAGGAAAAACGTAGTCTTTAGACTGCGGCTATTGCACCGCAAACCACTCAATTTTACACTGCACTGTAGGATATATAACTGAGAGAAAAAACTTATATTTTCTGCACTCCGGCTATTGTGCAGCACACGACAGAATTTTGCACTGCACTGTAGTATATATGACTGAGAGGAAAAATGTAGTCTTTAGATGGCGGCTATTGCACCGCAAACCACTCAATTTTTCACTGCACTGTACAGATGTGTCCACACTTAACTGATCACTTATCTCAACATGTCCTGAGTTGTGTGTCACAAAGTGACGTTATAACTAAATTGGAGAAATTGTAATACAACTTTCAGACACCAGGTGGCGCATTGTTTTACTAGTTAATACCTGAATTTAAGGTATTCACTTCTTACATTTACCCTAAATAGCAAAATATATTGTATACATTAAACAAATCCCTCCGAAGGATTTTTTGTTTTTTAGTGTGCAATGATTATCATATATTTTGCCCGCTGCCATTGTTTACCACAAGTCTATATGCTGTATGCTATGAGTTAGGTAAAGTACACTTGGTGTCAGTATACAGTGCTAGTCTAGTATTATATTAGTTATATGCAAATTAGCACACACCAACCACAGTATTATGCATAGATAATTATACAATTTTAACAGTCCCATTACATGTTACAAATGTACATAATGCAATTCAGGGTGTCAGTATATACCTCAATTTTACCATGACATTTAATATTCCTTAATGATTATCCAATATGTGTATCTAATCATATCATGTGTGATACTGTCTGCAGAGCTATGTATCTAATCTTATTCTGGGTGACAGTGTCTGCTAAGCTGCGTATCTAATCCTATCATATGTGAAACTGTCTGCTAAAATGGGTATCTAATCCTATCATGTGTGATACTGTCTGCTGAACTGTGTATCTAATCCTATTCTGGGTGACAGTGTCTGCTAAACAACGTATCTAATCCTATCATGTGTGAAACTGTCTGCTGAGCTGTGTATCTAATCCTATCATGTGTGATACTGTCTGCTAAGATGGGTATCTAATCCTATCATGTGTGAAACTGTCTGCTGAGCTGTGTATCTAATCCTATCATGTGTGATACTGTCTTCTGAACTTTGTATCTAATCCTATCGTGTGATACTGTCTGCTGAGCTGTATATCTAATCATATCATGTGTGATACTGCCTGCCAAAATGGGTATCTAATCCTATCATGTGTGATACTGTCTGCTGAACTGTGTATCTAATCCTATTCTGGTGACAGTGTCTGCTAAACTACGTATCTAATCCTATCATGTGTGAAACTGCTGAGCTGTGTATCTAATCATATCATGTGTGATACTGTGTGCTAAGATGGGTATCTAATCCTATCATGTGTGATACTGTCTTCTGAACTGTGTATCTAATCCTATTCTGGGTGACAGTGTCTGCTAAACTACGTATCTAATCCTATTATGTGTGAAACTGTCAACTGAGCTGTATATCTAATCATATCATGAGTGATCTGTCTGCTAAAATGGGTATCTAATCCTATCTTGTGTGATACTGTCTTCTGAACTGTGTATCTAATCCTATTCTGGGTGACAGTGTCTGCTAAACTACGTATCTAATCCTATCATGTGTGAAACTGTCTGCTGAGCTATGTATCTAATTCTATCATGTGTGAAACTGTCTGCTGAGCTGTGTATCTAATCCTGTCATGTGTGATACTGTCTGCTAAGATGGGTATCTAATCCTATCATGTGTGATACTGTTTGCTAAGATGGGTATCTAATCCTATCATGTGTGATACTGTCTGCTAAACTACGTATCTAATCCTATCATGTGTGATACTGTCTGCTGAGCTGTGTATCTAATCACATCATGCGTGATACTGTCTGCTGAGCTGTGTATCTAATCCTATCATGTGTGATACTGTCTGCGTATCTGTGTATCTAATCCTATCATGTTTGATACTGTTTGCTGAACTCTGTATCTAATCATATTCTGGGTGACAGTGTCTGCTAAACTACGTATCTAATCCTATCATGTGTGAAACTGTCTGCTGAGCTGTGTATCTAATCCTATCATGTGTGATACTGTCTGCTGAACTGTGTATCTAATCCTCTCCTGTGTGATACTGTCTGCTGAGCTGTGTATCTAATCCTATCCTGTGTTATACTGTCTGTTGAGCTGTGTATCTAATCCTTTTCTGGGTGACAGTGTCTGCTAAACTACGTATCTAATCCTATCATGTGTGATACTGTCTGCTAAGATGGGTATCTAATCCTATCATGTGTGAAACTGTCTGCTGAGCTGTGTATCTAATCCTATCATGTGTGATACTGTCTTCTGAACTTTGTATCTAATCCTATCGTGTGATACTGTCTGCTGAGCTGTATATCTAATCATATCATGTGTGATACTGCCTGCCAAAATGGGTATCTAATCCTATCATGTGTGATACTGTCTGCTGAACTGTGTATCTAATCCTATTCTGGTGACAGTGTCTGCTAAACTACGTATCTAATCCTATCATGTGTGAAACTGCTGAGCTGTGTATCTAATCATATCATGTGTGATACTGTGTGCTAAGATGGGTATCTAATCCTATCATGTGTGATACTGTCTTCTGAACTGTGTATCTAATCCTATTCTGGGTGACAGTGTCTGCTAAACTACGTATCTAATCCTATTATGTGTGAAACTGTCAACTGAGCTGTATATCTAATCATATCATGAGTGATCTGTCTGCTAAAATGGGTATCTAATCCTATCTTGTGTGATACTGTCTTCTGAACTGTGTATCTAATCCTATTCTGGGTGACAGTGTCTGCTAAACTACGTATCTAATCCTATCATGTGTGAAACTGTCTGCTGAGCTATGTATCTAATTCTATCATGTGTGAAACTGTCTGCTGAGCTGTGTATCTAATCCTGTCATGTGTGATACTGTCTGCTAAGATGGGTATCTAATCCTATCATGTGTGATACTGTTTGCTAAGATGGGTATCTAATCCTATCATGTGTGATACTGTCTGCTAAACTACGTATCTAATCCTATCATGTGTGATACTGTCTGCTGAGCTGTGTATCTAATCACATCATGCGTGATACTGTCTGCTGAGCTGTGTATCTAATCCTATCATGTGTGATACTGTCTGCGTATCTGTGTATCTAATCCTATCATGTTTGATACTGTTTGCTGAACTCTGTATCTAATCATATTCTGGGTGACAGTGTCTGCTAAACTACGTATCTAATCCTATCATGTGTGAAACTGTCTGCTGAGCTGTGTATCTAATCCTATCATGTGTGATACTGTCTGCTGAACTGTGTATCTAATCCTCTCCTGTGTGATACTGTCTGCTGAGCTGTGTATCTAATCCTATCCTGTGTTATACTGTCTGTTGAGCTGTGTATCTAATCCTTTTCTGGGTGACAGTGTCTGCTAAACTACGTATCTAATCCTATCATGTGTGATACTGTCTGCTAAGATGGGTATCTAATCCTATCATGTGTGATACTGTCTGCTGAGCTGTGTATCTAATCTTATCATGTGTGATACTGTCTGCTGAACTGTGTATCTAATCCTATTCTGGGTGACAGTGTCTGCTAAACTACGTATCTAATCCTATCATGTGTGAAACTGCTGAGCTGTGTATCTAATCATATCATGTGTGATACTGTCTGCTGAGCTGTGTATCTAATCCTATCATGTGTGATAGTGTCTGCTGAACTGTGTATCTAATCCTATCATGTATGATACAGTCTGCTAAGATGGTATCTAATCCTATCATGTGTGATACTGTCTGCTGAACTGTGTAATCCTATTCTGGGCGACAGCGTCTGCTAAACTGTGTATCTAATCCTATCATGTGTGATACTGTTGCAGATTTGTGTATCTAATCCTATCATGTGTGATACTGTCTGCAGAGTTGCGTATCTAAGCCTATTGTGTCTACTGATACTGTGATACTGTCTGCTAAAATGGGTATCTAATCCTATCATGTGTGACACTGTTTGCACAGTTGTGTATCTAATCCTATCATGTGTGATACTGTCTGCTGAGCTGTGTATCTAATTGTATTAGGTGTGATACTGTCTGCTGAGCTGTGTATCTAATCCTACCTTGTGTGATAGTTTTCTGCTGACCTATGTATCTAATTCTATTAGGTGTGATACTGTCTTGAAGCTATTGTTGTATCTTTATAGAACGTGATACAGATACGGATAAGGAGTTCTCCTTTGTGTACATACTGTACACTCAGCCACTGCTCAGATAAGAGAGGTGGGGGAGGTGCTCATGTATTTCAGTCCCTGTATTTCCCTGTCTTGTGGATGAGGCCTGATTACCAGTTAAGTAAGGCTACTTTCACACTAGCGTTTTTAAATTCCGGTATTGAGTTCCGTCATAGGGGCTCAATACCGGAAAAAAACGCTTCCGTTTTGTCCCCATTCATTGTGAGTTGCGGCAGCACGGATTTAATTTCCCTGGGTTTCCTGTCTCTCTCTTACAATTCCCTCTAGAGAGGAAGGTTTTTATTGCAGAACAGATCTGGGCAGGAGGTCAGATGAGGGAGAGATAAGAAGTTCCTTGCTGGGTGCAGGGGTTTTAGGCCCCATTCACACGACCGTATATTTGCGGGCCCGCATTACTGCGGGCCCGCAAATATACAGGGGCCGCCCGGCGTGTGTTCCGCAGCGCTAGGAACACACGCCGTGCGGCCCCATTGAAAATGCCTATACTTGTCCATGCGCACAGACAAGTATAGGACATGCTTCAAAAGAGCCGCGGGCACGGAGCTAGCACCACAGAGGTGAATGGGGCCGCATCTATTCCCGCATTTTTGTGGATAGATATGGCCCCATTCATACGGTCGTGTGAATGGGGCCTTAGGCAGTGCAGGAAAATAGGGGTGATAGTTGTGGGAAGCAGAAACATTGTTTGCATTGAATATTTAGTTACAATTCTGGTATAATATGATTTTGTGCACTTAGAAAGTTTGCATTTTGGATGAAGACCAGTGTTTCAGAAGAACTAAAAGCTTACATTTACACGTCTAGGTTAGAACAATAGAGGAGGGGCTGTATTTCCCTAATCATGGACTAATCAAAGAACAGCAGGATACAATGGTGAACAGTCAGGTAATAAAGACACAGGGAATGGAGTGTGTGCATTATACTGTGAGAAGCTACAGTATAATGCTGAATGCTATATACCAGGAGCCAAAGCCAGAAGTATAAATCCTTCCTTTATAGTTCTAAGGGTACTTTCACACTAGCGTTATTGTTTTCCCGTATTGAGTTCCATCATAGGGCCTCAATACCGGAAAAAAAGGCTTTAGTTTTGTCCCTATTCATTGTCAATGGGGACAAAACTGAACTGAAGAGAATGGAGCGCTCCAAAATACATTTCATTCAGTTTAGTTGCGTCCGCAGGCCAGAGAGCAAACCGCAACATGTTGTATTCTGCTTTCCATCCTGGGGATCCGGAGCAAAACGTCATGACCCACAATGCAGGTCAATGGTGACGGATCCGTTCTGTCTGACACAATAGAAACCGGATCCGTCCCCCAATGACTTTCAATGGAGTTAATGACGGATCAGTCCCAGCAATGTTACAGATAATACAACCGGATCCGTTCATACAGATGCAGACGGTTGTATTATCAGTAACGGAAGCTTTATTACTGAACCCTGCCGGATCCAGCAATAACGCCAGTGTGAAAGAAGCCTAATTCCTTTCCAATCCGTTTCTGTTGTCAGGTCTGCTTCAAATCCTCATCCAGAAAACTTTGTGTATTTACCCTTAGTGCAGTCACATGACCATATTTTTGGTCTGCATCCGATCCACATTTTTTGAGGACCCATTCATTTCAATGGGGGCAAAAAGATGTGGACAACACCATGTGCTGCCTGAATCTGAATGTCTGCTCCATGGCCCCACCAAAAATATAGAACCTGTCCTATTCTTGTCTGATTTGCAGGAGGAATTCTCCATTGACAATACAGGGTGGGCAATATATATTTATTGGCAATGCAGGCAATATGAGGAGAGAGGTGGAAGGAGGATTATATATACTTATTATATACTGGCACTACAGATTTATAAGATCTGAAATAAGGCCAAGGACTAAGCAGGAGTTGATTGATGGGATACTTAAGTTCTGGGATGACGTCTTTACTGTACAACAATTACATTGGTCTGTATAAAGCCCTTCTATTAGTGATAGAAAAGAAAGGCAATACCACTGGCATGTAACATTCTGTATCACTAAAGCTTTTCATGAAAGAGTAAAGGGCAGCCCTAGATCCATGCTGTGGTTCTGGACTACAGCTGCCCGATGGTAATTCATTAGGATTGGGAGATGTAAATAAAAATGGTGCAATTGTTATTTTCTGCATTAAACCCATAATTAAAGTTTTTTCAAATTAAACCCTGAATCAGGAGTACTATAGTAATTTTTCTAAAGGTCCACAGACCTGGGTCTGCCAAAATAACTTAAAAAATGTAAGGGGGACAAAACCAGTGGCACCAGTGCTCTGTGGAAAGTTTTTTTTTTTTTTTCCTAAAAATAAGCTCCGCCTCAGGGACTGAAAACAATAAACATATTTTGTGCTATATTTTCCATTAGCAACATGAATGGGCTTCTATAACTTAGGCTACTTTCACACAAGCGTTTTATAATTCCGGTATTGAGTTCCGTCATAGGGGCCCAATACCGGAATAAAACGCTCCAGTTTTGTCCCCATTCATTGTCAATGGGGACAAAACTGAACTGAAAACAACAGAGCGCTCCTAAAAGCATTCTGTTCCGTCTTCAGACCGGAGAGCAAAACGCAGCATGCTGTCCAGGTATCCGCACCAAGACAGATCCGTCATGACCCCCAATAAAAGTCAATGGGGACGGATCCGTTCAGTGTGACACAATGGTAAACGGATCCGTCACCTGCACACATACATACATACACACATACAGACATACACATACAAATAAACATACACAGACATATACACATCCATACTTACATGCTCCCGGCAGGTCTCCACAGCGCAGGAGGAGCAGGACGGCGCACACATAGGACGATTCCACCCGGTGCCCAGCAGAGGGCACTGTGGGGAATTGTCCTATGTGTGCGCCGTCCTGCTCCTTCTGCGCTGTGGAGACCTGCCGCCAGCATGTAAGTATGGATGTGTATTTGTATGTGTATATATCTGTGTGTGTGTATATGTACTGTGTGACATGTGTGGGGAGGGAGCGCGGTTCTGGCCCCACACATGTCCCTGCGGCAGCACGGATCCGGCGGCACCCTTCACCTGCCGGATCCGTGCTGCCGTATGTGAAAGTAGCCTTACTTAACTGGCAATCAGGCCTCATCCACAAGCAGGGAAATACAGGGACTGAAATACATGAGCACCCCCCCTCTTATCTGAGCAGTGGCTGAGTTGTACAGTATTTACACAAAGGAGAGCTCTTATCTCTATCGTATCACACTCTAAAGATACAACAATAGCTTCAAGACAGTATCA
>ONZH01025328.1:0-56352 GCA_900303285.1 Rhinella marina | reverse complement strand
GAGCTCTTGGGGTGCATTTGATGTACAGTAACATGCAATGATATACCCTCTTGGTGCAATTACCTTTTAGTTTTCTTATTTATTTTAGTATTATTATGTTCATTATTATTGACATCACTTTTATTATTATTAATACCACTTTTACCAGTGTGGAGTAGTGAGGGAGGCGAGCTCCTGTTCAGCTTTTGGGATTGGGTTTCTGGGAAGGTTTTGATGTGGAAAGGGTTCTAATAAGTTGCTTGACATCTGAATCCTTGTATCTGTTCTTTAAATTCTGTGGATTGTCCGACATAGCTTGATAATGCCTTGTCTCACCATCTCAACTTGCATCGGAGCCAAGATTTTGATATAAAAGCTCACTTGATTGTCTCCTATACCTGGTATTCGTTCTACTGTTCAATTTGTTGGTTTATTGATTATCTCTTTTCTTACTTGGAGTCCCTCCTAAATTGATCTATATTGATATTAATGCTGTCATGTACATGATGTATAAGGATATGTACCTTGTAATACAATCATATGACTCTTTAATAAATAAAGATTTGTTAAAAAAAAAAACATCTGACCTTACTAAGCATTTTAGTAGCCTTTAGCAGATTCTTTAGGTCATCAGCATCATTCTGACACCGATGGGTCAGTAAAAAAATCACGGAGACATGCAATACTTTTGTCCATGATGTGGACCAAACATGCCCACTGAAGTCTATGGTTCTGCATTGCGTCCGTGGTGCATCTGTTTTTCAATGAAGACTGATAGGAGATGCTCTGGAAATTAATTTTCAGCTGAGCAATGTCCATGGATTACATATGACACAGGCAAGATAAAAATGGACACATGAACCAAACAAGGTTCCTTCACGGACATCTTCATGGATGAAACAAGAACGCTTTTTTCATGGACCTGAAAATAACATGAACATGTGAACGAGGCCTAAAGCTAAAAAAAAAATGACAGCAAAAATGCATCAAAAAGCGCAAAACCCCTTAAAAAAAACAGAAAAACCTGTATGACATTAGTCATAGACCTGTACAGTGGGGAAAATAAGTATTTGATACACTTCCAAATTTGCAGATTTTCCCACCTACAAAGAATGGAGATGTCTGTAATTTTTACCGTAGGTACACTTCAACTGTGAGAGACAGAATCTAAAAAAAAATCTAGAAAATCACATTGTATTGGATATTTAAATAATTAATTTGCATTTTATTGCGTGAAATAAGTATTTGATTACCTACCAACCAGCAAGAATTCTGGCTCTCACAGACCTGTTAGATTTTCTTTAAGAAGGCTTCCTACTCTGCACTCATTACCTGTATTAATTGCACCTGTTTGAACTCGTTACCTGTATAATAGACAACTGTACACACAATCAATCACACTCCATCCTCTTCACCATGGCCAAGACCAAAGAGCTGTCTAAGGACACTAGGGACAAAATTGTAGACATGCACAAGGCTGGGATGAGCTACAAGACAATAGACAAGCAGCTTGGTGAGAAGGCAACAACTGTTGGCGCAATTATTAGAAAATGGAAGAAACACAAGATGACTGTCAATCTTCCTCGGTCTGGGGCTCCATGCAAGAGCTCGTCTCATGGGATAAGGATGATTCTGATAAAGGTCAGGAATCAGCCCAGAAGTACATGGGAGGACCTGGTCAATGACCTGAAGAGAACTGGGACCACAGTCTCAAAGATTACCACCATGGATTAAAATCCGGCAGGGTATGCAAGGTCCACTTCTCACACCAGCACATCCCCAGGCCCATTTGAATTTCACCAATGACCATCTGGATGATCCAGAAGAGGCATGGGAGAAGGTCATGTGGTCAGATGAGACGAAAATAGAACTTTTTGGTATCAACTCCACTCGCCGTGTTTGGAGGAAGAAGAAGGATGAGTACAACCCCAAGAACAACATCCCAAATGTGAAACATGGGGTGGAAACATCATACTTTGGGGCTGCTTTTCTGCAAAAGGGACAGGACAACTGCACTGTATTTAAGGAAGGATGGATAGGGCCATGTATCACGAAATTTGGCCAACAACCTCCTTCACTCAGTAAGAGCAATGAAGATGGGTCGTGGTTGGGTCTTCCTGCATGACAATGACCCAAAACACACAGCCAGAGCAACTAAGGAGTGCCTCTGTAAGAAGCATTTCAAGGTCCTGAGTGGCCTAGTCAGTCTCCAGACCTGAACTAAATCGAAAATCTTTGGAGGGAGCTGAAACTCAATGTAGCCCAGCAACAGCCCTGAAATCTGAAAGATCTGGAGAAGATCTATATTGAGGAGAGAGCCAATAACCCTGCTGCAGTGTGTTCAAACTTGGTCAAGAACTACAGGAAATGTCTGACCTCTGTAATTGCAAACAAAGTTTTCTGTACCAAATATTAAGTTCTGTTTTTATAGTATCAAATACATATTTCATACAATAAAATGCGAATTAATTATTTAAAAATCATACAATGTGATTTTCTGGGTTTTGTTTTTTTAGATTCTGTCTCTCACAATTGAAGTGTACCTACGATAAAAATTATGCCCCTTTCACACGAGCGGGAGACTCGCATGTCTCCCGCAACGCATCTACAGGGCTGGACTCGGCACGGACAGGGATCGCAGAGCATTATATGCGATCCCTGTCAGTGCCGAGTCCAGCCCTGTAGATGCGTTGCGGGAGACATGCGAGTCTCCCGCTCGTGTGAAAGGGGCATTACAGACCTCTCCATTTTTTGTAGGTCGGAAAACTTGCAAGATCACCAGTGTATCAAATACTTATTTCCACCACTGTATATAGGGAATAAGAAGTTTGAAAAAAAAAGGTGTGAGACTAAAAAAAGTCACCCAAAAGAATGCTTCTAAAAAAATTAATATTTTCATTTTTTTTTATAAGCCAAATAAAATCAAGAAAAGGCATAGTGTGGAAGCACAGTTTTAATGAACTTTTGAAGGGGTTATTTAGGCACTATATGACATTATTATGTGTGCTGTATATGGCAGGACTATGACACTGTATGAGAGCATGCCATTACACAGCCTTGGCATGTCATTATTGAGGGGGCTGTAATAACATGAAAAAGTGTTAAAAATTACACTATTGCCCATCACCTGTTTTTGTATTTATTTATTTTTTATAAAACCAGACCTTATGACATGAATGATCAGAGAAGCCTATGCAGCGATGTATCCATACAGGGTATTAGTCTGAAAAAAACATAGCTGGCATGTCTTCAATCTTGTGGGTGACACATACTGATTGTCTGGAATGACAGCTTCACTGTTTAACTATTTAGAAACAAACAGCAGAAGACAAATAAGGAGAGATTAGAAGATTTGCCTTTGAATCCGAAGGTCACAATTTCTTTGCAGATTTTAATTAACTCAGGAAAGTACTATGTTTGCTGCAATTATCATTCATGTGGTTTTCATTCATTCATCACTTGTCTAGGGATGTTGGTGTTATAACACAATTAACACCACCAAGTGGTAGAGCTCCTATAGATATGGCCTGCAGAGGCTTCCATATGCTGTCCTATTCTGAATGCATACAATGCCATACATCCTCTTCAGATGGTTATCTAAAAGTGGAAAACACAGTAACAATGAATAAACTTCACAATTTAATGGATTCTTTTTTTTTCCATACTGATTTGGAAACGTTATCAGTAGCAATTCTGCATTGTCCTAATGGTCATCCTGGGTGAAGATAGTCAAGATTGGGGGCTATAAAGAAGGAAATTGCAAGTTGGTGATGAAATCCCTTATATAAAGCATGTCTAGTGATAATATGGGGAGGCCACTTAAGGCCCTTTTAGACGGGCCGATTATTCTCCCTGCCCGAGCGCCGATCAGCGATATCGGCGCTCGGGCAGGGAGCCTTTACACGGCCCGACGAATCGAGCGCCCGGCCGCACGAGTGATCGCTGTATCGCTCGTGCGGCCGGGAAGCTCCATACTGTCAGGCGCACATCGCCTGTTTACACAGGGCGATGTGCGCCCGACAGATTGGATCTTTTGGTTTCTACAAAAGATCCAATCAGCCGACGAACGAGCGTTTTGCTCGTTCGTCGGCTGATTAGGGCCACTTTTACACGGGCCGATTATCGGCACTAGCGTTCCTAGGAACGATTTTCGGCCGATAATCGGCCCGTGTAAAAGGACCTTTAGACAACACTCTTGGAAGTAGCATCAAGTTAAATCTGCTCAAGTGTCATAGTGGGGTTACACCCGCTGCATTGGGCATAATTATTAGAGAGACTGCCCTTGTTGCTGTTATGGGGCTCATGGAGAGTGGTGTTTCATTGACGAATTCTACTATGCTCCACTCATTACTGGATATGTATACCTGTGAAGGGCTCCTCTTTGCACAGACAAGGCAAGGAATTCAAGGGTGGATCAATTAACTTCTCTTATTCCATTTCTCATGTCCTCCCATTAGTAATAATCAGAAAAAATCAGGATATGCTGGACCATTGTCCTAAATTTTTCATCACCTACAAGATGTCTGCCTGCATTCAAATCCAAAGACAAGATACAGTTAGCTGATCTTATATATACAGTATTTTTTTTTTAGTTGATTGATAGGTTGTCTATAAAATCTGTGCAATCCAGAGTGTTATATTGGTGGTCTCTGTTAAAGGTGTTGTCTCACTTCAGCGAATGGTGTTTATCATGCAGTGGCCCGGTTTGGAGTGGCCCCAATGCTACGCTGCATCCCCTGGACACTGTCAAGGTGTCACTATGTGTTGATGCTCTCCAGAAGGTATAGTAAGGCGTGGTGCATCCCAATGGGAAATAAGTCCAGAGAGTGAGGGTCTGCTGTAAACCAGTGTGCTTCTTTACTGGTGGATTCAGGTGCAAAACAATACAGGCGAGGCATAAGTCTGGCTTCTCCAGTCTCCTTCCTGGCAGAAGAAGGGTTTTAGAAGGTTGGTACCCTGGTCAAAGGTTGGTGATTCAGGGCCTGTGACAGAGTATTCCCATCTCAGCGTCTTCTTCTGGTCACTCAACAGTCTGGCAAAATCCGCTCTTCTGAGCACTGTTCCCTAACTGCAGAACACTAGGGGCTCTGACTGTTCTCCTTTTATACAGTTTCTAGCTGAACTAGAACCTTCTAGTGGGAGGGATGGAGTGGAGAAACTCAGCACAAACAGATACATTGTTACAACTTCCGTCTGTCATAGACTTACATCAGAGCTTCAGTGATATTCAATGGCAATAACAGCAGTTGTTCCAGACACAAACCGGTTTTCAGACATAACAAAAGAGCTAAACCAGACATTCAAAATCTCAGGTGGTAAACAACATCTGTTTTTCTCCTCCAAAACATGCTCTTATTTAAACCCTATGGCAGCTGTGGAAAATTACCAGCTTCTCATTCAAAGTCCCAAAAGTCAGTATTCATTAACCCTTTCCACAGAGCCTCGCAAATACAGTGATAATGAACAGGATATATATGACAACATATAAAATGCAGTTACACAGTATTAACCAGTACAAGTTAACCCTTTCAAGTGAAATAATGTAAGAAGTTTATAACTTTGCATAGGGAAAATAGGCAAATGTCCACAAATATTTAGACTTCAAAGTACCCCTGATCCAGAGCACTAGAATCATATAGACAAAGTTAATACAAGGCACTCACTTACGTATTGTGATTGTCTATATTGCATCATTTGCTGGCTGGATTAATTTTTCCATCACATTATACACTGCTCATTTCCATGGTTATGACCACCCTGCAATCCAGCAGCGGTGGCCATGTTGCACTCTATAGGAAAAAGGAATGGGCAGTCTGGTAGCCAGGACCACGGTAGTGCGCACAGGCTGTCACTTTTTCCTATAGCATGCAAGTACAGCAACCACTGCTGGATTGCATGGTGGTTGTAACCAGAGGCGAACTGGGAACTTAAAGTGGCCCTGGTAAAACAGAATGGCCCCATGTTGAAGGCAAGTCCAAATTGTCAGAAGGCAGAGCACAAGTAGGCAGGGCCAACACAAGCCATAAATAGACGGGGCCACCAATACTGTAGTGTAGTACAAAATACCACCCCAGCAGAACCAAATACCACAGTGCAGCATAACATACTGCCCTATCACTATACTGAGGACAGTGACACAGTTGAATTCAGGAGGGCACCTGCAGATGCTGACCAGGTGCATAAGTACCTGATGCTCCCAGCATTAATGCTGAGAGCATCAGATCCTTATGTACCTGGCCAGCGACTGTGATATGAAGCTATACACCAGGAGATCCAGCATTTCCTCTTTCTTTATAGAGCATAAGTCTCATCCCTTCCCCTCACTTTATGTGACAGCTGAATAAATATAGATCCAACATGTCACTGGAAGTTTCTGTTCACCTCTTGCTCTCATTGACACTAGATTTCTGATTGTGCTCCCAAATAATGCACATTTATTTCTGATATGGCGTAGATTCCCTTTAAGAAAACTCTTCACACTGCTGAACACACCTTGGAAGCCGAAAGGCCTGTAAAATGAAATGTGTTAAAGTTAAATCATTGTCCATTGGAAAGTTATGGAACTTTCTGTCACAGATATAAAATACAACAAAAGATCTGGAATACAATGCTGGGCAACATGCAATATATCAGTATGTTGTAAGATGGGAAGTTCTTCAATGATAGACAAAAATACCAGTGAGGTAGTGAGAAGAGAAGGTCAAAAATATCATAAATACAATATCCTTCTGTAAGTGGTATAAGAACATAAGAAAGGAATACTGACATCAAAGAAGACAAGAAAAACAGGGGAAAATGGAAAGGCAAGTCCGACAGAGGGTTGCACAAGGAATTGATCAACGTCATTAACGGATAGTCAAGGTAGGTTGGAAAGTTAGAAGATGCTCCCAGGCAGTCCTGATATCATAAAATGTGTGGAGCAAATTGTTAAAGGGGTATTCCAGTTATAACAAGTTATCCCCCATCCACAGGATAGGGGATAACTATCAGATTGGTGGAAGCCCTGCCTATGGAACCCACACCGATCACGAGAACAGGGGCCCCAGCTATCTCTGGAGCACCCATAGAAATGAATGGAGAGTGTGCATTTCCGACCAGCTATTCTGTCCATCCCCTGCTGTGTATAGGAGGATAACTTATGACCGGAATATCCCTTTAAGGTCAAACCGTGAGATATTTCATAGATCGGACATCAGAAATATGATTATATAAATCTGAAGAAGTCAGAACATCTGATCTTTAAAAAAAACATGGCAATCCAGGTATAATTATCTAATATACTTGACAGTAGCTCTACTCCTAAGATAAAAATTCATGATTTAAAGGGTTATTCTCATCTTGGACAATCCTAGCGATATGCCCCCATTGTCCTATAGGTGCAGTTCCCACCGCTGGGACCCGCACCTATATCAAGAACGGGGCCCCGAAAGTGAAGGAGGGCGCACCACGCATGCGCGGCCACCCTCCATTCATTTGTATGGGGCCGCCGAAAATAGCCGAGCACTGGCTCGGCTACTTCCATTAGCTCCATAGAAATGAATGGGAGCTCACCGCGCATGCGTTTTCTTTTCACTTCACACATACTTGCTACTTTGTGTAGCCATCACATAAAATCACAATAAAATACATTTACATTTGTGGGTGTAATGTGAAAAAATGTGAAAAAGTTCAAGGGATATGAATACTTTTACTACTACATATTTTTTTCTTATTTTTAAAGAATCAACTTTTCTGGTGTTACATATGTGAACACTAGGGGACACTGTGGTAAAGCTGCTTTTAAATTTGTCTTATTTGATCAGCATTACATTGTACATTACCTCAGGTTTCCAATTTTTTTCCAAACCATACACAAAAAAAATCTCAGAGAAACGCAAACTGCGGTCCGCAATGCACGGGCACTGACCGTGAGGCCACCGCATGCGGATTGCGGACCCATTCACTTGAATGGGGTCCGCGATCCGCATCCGAGGGTCCGCACCGCAAAAAAGTAGTGCTTGCGCTACTTTTTTGCGATGTGGATGCACGGCCAGAAACACCACGGAAGCACACCGTAGTGCTTCCGTGGTGTTCCGATCCGTGCCTCCGCTCCGCATCTCCCGGATCGGGATGCACACGGCCGGTGCCCGTTTATTGACGACCCACCGTATGCGGCCCGCAGCACGGGCATGGCCGGCACACGTTTGTGTGCATGAGGCCTAAGACTGTTTTGTGGCACATCATACTTCATGGTAGTGGTGAATTTGAGTTGAGATGTCTTACCTGTATTTATAAAAAATCCAAAGTTTAAGGGAAATTTGGAAAAATTACCTATTTTCTCAATTTGAATTTCTCTGCTTTTAAGACAGTGATACCTCATAAACTCGATTTTTTTATATTTACCATATGTCTACTTTATGTTGCCATCATTTTGTAAATTTTTTTGTGTGAATTTGATGCGATTTTGCCGCAGATCTCACACTTCATTGGAAAATGGTGAAATCTGCAGCTTAAACCGCATAGTTGACATGCTGCAGATTTTTAAATCTGCAATTCAGGTCAATTTCCGCACAAAAAAAATCTCATGTGTAATCTCATATACTTTACTGGTACTATACTACGCTGTGGTTTTTCAGCACGGAAATTCGAAACATAGAAATCATGGAGCCCCATAATAGAACTCAGTATTGCTCTTCCCCCCAGTATAAAGTCCCTGACATTACTAAACAGTTACCTTGCACTAAAAGTAGTATGACAGCATGAATCATTATATATATATATATATATATATATATATATATATATTTACTGCATAGGGAACGCCGTAAAAACAAAACCCATAAAACTGTGGCGGAATTTTTTTTTTTTTAAATTCCACCGCATTTGGAATTTATTTTCCAGTTTCCACTACGCTGTATGCAATATTAAACGGTGACAAAGTACAATTTGTCCCGCAAAATAAGCCCTTATACGGCTATGAGAAGGAAGCGTTACTTCCCGGCAATCGTATGCTAGCAAGAGGAGGAGGCCGCTGTTATGACATGCAGCGATCTCCTCCTCAGTATAGGGAGGAGTGATCATTATACCATCGCTCTTCCCTATACTGAATCATTGTTTTTGGCAGCAGATCGTGATTAGACACCACAATTTGCCGCCTGCAAACGATGATTTTAACCTGTCAAAAGATTTGTATTCCCCGATGAACAAGCATTAGTTTGTTCATCGGGCAATCGGTGGCAGTATTACACTGCCTGATCATCACTAACTAGTGTTACTACAAACGCACATTAACGATCATCTGCCAAAAAATCAGCAGGTCTAATACAGGCTTTACCCTGCAGTATACATGCATGTTCCAGAAGCTGATCACTGGGGGGCTGTATCCCAGTAATCACCATTGGCAATGTTGCCACACCAATGGCCAATGTAAAGTTGGGACACTCCCGAAAATAAGATTAAAAGATGCGAACAAATCAACAAAATATAGTTGAGCATTTTGTATAGTTCCCGCCCTAAATCAACAGGATTAAGGGTGAAAGTGGGAATTGTTACATACTCTAGTCAACAATGTGTATTGAATGTCTTCTAATGTAAACGCAGGCAACACCTTTACTAGTATTATCTAACTGAAGAGCTCCACAAAACATGCCTTCACGATCTTGAAGATCTGCAAAGATAAAAGCTACAGCACAATACATTGTATATTGCACCAGAGAATCCTGAATGTAACCCAAAACATAATACTAAAGATCTCTGTTTAGACAGTGTGTATAACAATGCAAGAAATGTCATTGTATTAAGATTTAGGCACCTATTTAATCTCCAGCCTATGTAGCAATTGCTTAAGAGGGGTTATCTAAATTTTACATTTCCTTTTTTGATAGAAAGGTCTCCTGAAAAAAAGATCATCATCATAGGTTTTCTTGCTGCTTGGACCCCAACAATTAAGGGCCCTTTACACGGGCCAAGAATCTGCCAGATAATCGTTAATAGGAGCGCTTGTCAGTGATTATCTGGCGCTGTAAAGATGCTGCCGATTACCCAATGAACAAGTAATTGAATCATTTGTGTAGGCACCAAAATCGTTATTTTCTGGCAGAAGATTGTGCTGTGTAAACAGCCTCTGCTGTCGGCAAACAAGAAGTCTGTATGGGGACGATTGGTGGCATTAACGATCGCTTCTCCCCATACTGTGGAGGTCTCTGCATGGTCTCCTCCACTGACAAGCAGGTGCTTGCTGGGAAGGAATGCTTCCTTCCCAACAATTGCCTGCTGAATTGGCCACTGTAAAGGGACCTTTAGCTGTAATCTGCAAGGATATCTGGCAGTAAGTGTAAAATTTACTGGCAGCGCCCCCTCAGGGTAGCAATTAATGGGCTGTCTGGAAGGAACATAGACCTGACGAGTCCTTCAGAATTTCTTGCAACTTCTGAAACCCTTAAAGGGGTTGTCCTATCATAGACAATGGGGGCATATCGCTAGGTCCCAGAGGTGGGACCCGCACCTACAATGAGAACGGAGTAGGAAAATGAATGGAGGGCGCACTTGAATGGGGTCCGCGATCCGCATCCGAGGGTCCGCACCGCAAAAAAGTAGTGCTTGCGCTACTTTTTTGCGGTGCGGAGGCACGGCCAGAAACACCACGGAAGCACACCGTAGTGCTTCCGTGGTGTTCCGATCCGTGCCTCCGCTCCGCATCTCCTGGTTCGTGGACCCATTGAAGTGAATGGGTCCGCATTCCGTGATGCGGGCTGCACATGGCCGGTGCCTGTTTATTGCGGACCCGCCGCATGCGGCCCGCAGCACGGGCACGGCCAGCACACATTCGTGTGCATGAGCCCTTACTTGGTAGGTTTGTCATTTAGGTGTCTAGGAAAGCTGACTGATAACCCACGAGGTTATTAGAGCTTGTCGCTTATGGAAGACAATGAAGCAAGAAACATACCCTGTAAAGTGACTGATATATATTGTGTACCAAGGAGGTAGAGTTCAAAAATACTTGATCGTATTGTAGAAGTACACAGATAAAGCATAGAAAATCTAACTGCAGTTAATTGGAGAATTAAAAAAAAATTGGAAAAATAATATATGTTTCTATTGGTTCAGGTGATCACATCAAGTAATGATCAGATGGGGCTACCCAGGACAGTCCTAATAATCTAATATGGCTGATCTGCCCTGTAATTAGAGCTGCCATTTTAGTTTCCATTACAATCCATAAAACCTAAAAGGGACATGCTACAATAGAAAAAAGTACATCATAAAAATAAATTAAACAATTCACCAGAAAACCTCTCTCAAAATACATCTCATAAATCACTGTGTAGTCCCATTGCATTATGTTAAATTGGTAATATATCAAAATTAATATGATGGCTTAAATAGATAAAGGTGACCAAAAAAAAATTCCATACCCGCTAAACATATGCCAACTATACAAAATGAGCTGTATAGGTTGGAATCTTCAAGCCTCCTCCTCTGGATTCATCTAAGATAAGTGGTGACAGTGGGATTAATATGCAGCTCATGCAGTTAGCTAACATTCACAGATGTGTGATCAGGGGCAGATTGGCCATAGACCCTACAGGGAAATTTCCCGGTGGCCAAATGGCCAGGGGGCCACCATGCCCTCCTCTCTGCCACTGGCTCTGGGAATCAGGTTCTCATGTAGCTGGACAGCGAACCGACATGCCCTCCTGAATTCAACTGCTCTGGCCCACATCTCATCTCCTAAGCCCCCTGCTCTATATCTTAGAGACAACTGGGGGAGGAGGACAATAAATGGCAGAAGTTTATGGCCACCATAGAGGGATAGTTTTTGTGGCAATATATTTTTATGCACTGTGGTATATGGTTCTAACAGGAAAGTATTTTGCGTTAAGGTATTCCTGATCTCACCTACTTGTATTGCCCCACCTTCTGTCAATTTGGACCTGTGTCAGCATGGGGCCAATTTTACTTTTTTTTTTCCAGGGCCACTTTAATTTCCTAGTCTGCCCCTGTTTGTGATGGCCATTTTTTTAACAGCTGTCACACCACCATTATCAGAACAATGGTAGTGTATGTTTTTTTTTTTTACACAGCCATTGTATTGATGTCCCGTGAATAACGGCTGTCAAAAAATAGGACTGGTAGCCCTAGTGAAAAAAGGATGTTAAAAACAGACCATTTTACTGTTGTGTGAATGTAGCCGTAGGTAAGTTGTATGGCCATCTTTGTAGGGCAACAGCTTCCCAAGAGTTTCTGTGTATACAGGCAATCTTTAGGTTGATGGACAACAATGTGTTTCAGTAAATGCCCGGTGAAATTGTAGCACTCTTTAAAGTAACATATGGAAATGTCTCTTACCCTGGACAGTTTTATCGCCTATGTGTTCCATTACCTCCAACAGTGTGGAGATAAGCTGTATGTCTGTCGTTTCTGATTGCTCACCTGTCCAGAGAGTCATTTATATTCGTAAAAGAAGGGGCAGGACTGCAGTATAAGAGACCATTGCTGAGATGTTATGGATCATTTCCAGAAGATCTTACTTCCATCAAACAACTTTAGGAAACTCACAATCAGAACCTGTGAGTCACTTCAGAAAGGTAAGGGAGGCATTTATTTGACACCCCAGAACTGAGACTTTTTAAGGCAACTTTCACATGGTCAGTATTTTTTCAGTACTTTTCAGCAGTATTTATAAGACAAAACCAGAGAAAAAGTATAATGGAAAGATTTGTGCCCAGTATTTGTAACCCACTCCTCGTTTAAAAGATACTGACCAAATAATGATTGTATGAAAATGGCTTTAGGGGGAATTCGAAATCTGCAACTGAAAATCTGATTTTATTAAGGTTGTTTAATTTTTTAAAGACTTCATCATGTAGAGAAGTTTAAATACATTTGGACATGATTCCATGCTATGACACATTGCACTGTAGGTCTTTCAAAATGATGGCTACCACGACAGTTTCTTTATGTAAATGAACAGTTTTATTTATTAATTCTTATTTTTAAATGTTTTTTAATGTGGTCCTCTATAAAAAAATTATAGTAAGTGATATATCTGTTCGCAAGTTCAAAAACACGGAAGTTTAAAGGGGTTGTCTAAGATTTTTATATTGATGACCTATTTTTAAGATCGGTGGAGGTCTGACTGGAACCCTTGCCTATCAGCTGTTTGAAGTCACATTCATTGGTCATATGGCCTAGGCGCAGCTCAGTCCTATTCAAGTGGATGGGGCTGAGCTGCAATATCAAGCACATCTAATTTCCTAAACGTGTTCAATTTTTGTCTATTTGGTTATGTAAATATTTTTTGCACCATTTTTGGTAATACATAAATAGTCTGTTTTTCACATAAAAAACATTTTACTAGCAAAACTGTAACTAAAATACTTTTTAAAGTTATTTCACCTTTCCTTAACAGTTGTTTTGATATAGCGGATGTATGGTCATGTTCGCCAGGGGTGAGGTTAGTAGCAATTTTTCTCTTTGTGCCCCCCATAAGGTCATATAAAACTTTTGGGGGACATTTAACATTATATTTATTATTTGCCGATTTCTCCTGTAACTAGGGTTGACATATTACCTCCAGTTAAAGGGGGAATTCAGCCCCTGCACACTTTAACAAGGCCGTTCAGCCTTAGTGCAGAGCTGGTCTGGGCCTGCTAAGACCCAGCAGCTCATGTAGTTACCCAGGATCACTAGTACTAGAGCATAAAGCGTCATTGCCGATTCCTGATCTACAGGGTGGGCCATTTATATGGATACATCTAAATAAAATGGGAATGGTTGGTGATATTAACTTCCTGTTTGTGGCACATTAGTATATGGGAAGGGGGAAACTTTTCAAGATGGATGGTCACCATGGCGGCCATTTTGAAGTCAGCCATTTTGGATCCAACTTTAGTTTTTTCAATGGGAAGAGGGTCATGTTACACATCAAACTTATTGAGAATTTCACAAGAAAAACAATGGTGTGCTTAGTTTTAACGTAACTTTATTCTTTCATGAGTTATTTACAAGTTTCTGACCACTTATAAAATGTGTTCAAAGTGCTGCCCATTGTGTTGGATTGCCAATGCAACCTTCTTCTCCCACTCTTCACACACTGATAGCAACACCGCAGAACAAATGCTAGCACAGGCTTCCAGTATCCATCAGTTTCAGGTGCTGCACATCTCGTATCTTCACAGCATAGACAATTGCCTTCAGATGACCCCAAAGATAAAAGTCTAAGGTGGTCCGATCGCCACATTATGAGTGTCAGGTCCGAGCATTCCAAGATGAACACTTGAAAGTGGCTTGGTCGTCGTGGGCCATTTGAATGGCCCCCAAGGTCTCCCGATCTGACCCCCTTAGACTTTTATCTTTGGGGTCATCTGAAGGCAATTGTCTATGTACCTGAAACTATGGATACTGGAAGCCTGTGCTAGCATTTCTTCTGCAGTGTTGCTATCAGTGTGTGAAGAGTGGGAGAAGAAGGTTGCATTGACAATCCACACCAATGGGCAGCACTTTGAAGACATTTTATAAGTGGTCAGAAACTTGTAAATAACTCATGAAAGAATAAAGTTACATTAAAACTAAGCACACCATTGTTTTTCTTGTGAAATTCTCAATAAGTTTGATGTGTCACATGACCCTCTTCCCATTGAAAAAACTAAAGTTGGATCCAAAATGGCCGACTTCAAAATGGCCGCCATAGTCACCACCCATCTTGAAAATGTCCGCTAAAGGAATCTTCACCGCTGCAGCTACAATCACAAAATTTGGCACACATGTACATCAGGTGTCCTGGAAGGATTTAGAACAGTTTTCAACTCTCCAGGACCTACCGTTCCTGAGATATTCCCAAAAATGCATTAGCCAATAGTAGCCTGGTCACATGACCCTTATCAGCCAATAGAAGCTCACAGGCAGACATCAGGTTTCTATGACAACCTAGCCAGTTCACTTCTTTAGGTCTGCATTAAAGAGGCAGAGCACTGTGGATGACAATGTTAAATGGGTATTCCCGGTTACCATAACTATAACTTATGTTTTAGACTAACTCATCATCAATCATTACCTCATATAATGTAAATTTTACATATTTACTGTTCAGTAGTAATAAAAGATGTTTTCTTCCACTGCTACCCACCTTCCTCCTAAATCAGGCATCGACCTGTAATTCCGGCCACCGTCAAAAGAAGGACTTAAAAGCACCACCCCCAGATCCCACTAAGTCACGCCCCTGACTCAGTCAGGCCATGCCCCTTCCATGCTGTATTTGACCGGGATTAAAAATATTGGTAAAAATCACTTTCTGTCAGCTGCAGGGGTGGGGGGAGGGTGACTTTCTCCCTGCAGCTCATTGCTCAGACTGCACAGTGCTGCTGCTGAGAGTGCTGCTGCTGTGTCCTTCCAGGCCCTGCGCATGAAAGAGGACAGGGAGTCTGAAAGCCAGACCGTCCAGCCTAAAACAAGACCTCTGGCCACCCTAGGGGCAGGCTGATGTTAGGGTGGCCAGATGTCCGGCTTTAGGCTGGACAGTCCAGTTTTCTGGCTACCTGTTCTCCGTCCAGCGCAGTGCCTGGACAGACACAGGGATGTCCACCCTTTCAGTAGCTCACACTCAGACAGCTTCTCCTCGATGTCTTCACGGAGCCAGGGGGGCGTGGCCTCATGTTTAGTGATGTGTCTTCATGGGAACTGGGGGCGCTGTTTCACGTTTGGGGGAATGGCCGGTGAGGTCTGGCTTTCTGGGGTGAAGACAGTGGCCACTCTAGCTGCTGTGGAGGTCACAGTTAAAGGGGCGGGCTTCTGTAGAGGTCACTGTTAAAGGGGTGGGCAGCTGTAGAGGTCACTGTTAAAGGGGCAGGCTGCTGTAGAGGTCACTGTTGAAGGGGCAGGCTGCTGTAGAGATCACTGTTAAATGGGCGGGCTGCTGTAGAGGTCACTGTTTAAGGGGCGGGCTGCTGTAGAGGTCACTGTTTAAGGGGCGGGCAGCTGTAGAGGTCACTGTTAAAGGGGCAGGCTGCTGTAGAGGTCACTGTTAAAGGGGCGGGTCGCTGTAGAGGTCACTGTTAAAGGGGCTGGCTGCTGTAGAGGTCACTGTTAAAGGGGCAGGCACTGTAGAGGGCACTCTCGATATCTTTTAACGACACACACACAAACAGTAAAAGAAATAAATTAAATATACCTGGGCGAAGCTGGGTCCTTCAGCTAGGATATATATATATATATATATATATATATATATACACACTCACCGGCCACTTTATTAGGTACACCTGTCCAACTGCTCGTTAACACTTAATTTCTAATCAGCCAATCACATGGCGGCAACTCAGTGCATTTAGGCATGTAGACATGGTCAAGACAATCTCCTGCAGTTCAAGCCGAGCATCAGTATGGGGAAGAAAGGTGATTTGAGTGCCTTTGAACGTGGCATGGTTGTTGGTGCCAGAAGGGCTGGTCTGAGTATTTCAGAAACTGCTGATCTACTGGGATTTTCACGCACAACCATCTCTAGGGTTTACAGAGAATGGTCCGAAAAAGAAAAAACATCCAGTGAGCGGCAGTTCTGTGGGCGGAAATGCCTTGTTGATGCCAGAGGTCAGAGGAGAATGGGCAGACTGGTTCGAGCTGATAGAAAGGCAACAGTGACTCAAATTGCCACCCGTTACAACCAAGGTAGGCAGAAGAGCATCTCTGAACGCACAGTACGTCGAACTTTGAGGCAGATGGGCTACAGCAGCAGAAGACCACACCGGGTGCCACTCCTTTCAGCTAAGAACAGGAAACTGAGGCTACAATTTGCACAAGCTCATCGAAATTGGACAATAGAAGATTGGAAAAACGTTGCCTGGTCTGATGAGTCTCGATTTCTGCTGCGACATTCGGATGGTAGGGTCAGAATTTGGCGTCAACAACATGAAAGCATGGATCCATCCTGCCTTGTATCAACGGTTCAAGCTGGTGGTGGTGGTGTCATGGTGTGGGGAATATTTTCTTGGCACTCTTTGGGCCCCTTGGTACCAATTGAGCATCGTTGCAACGCCACAGCCTACCTGAGTATTGTTGCTGACCATGTCCATCCCTTTATGACCACAATGTACCCAACATCTGATGGCTACATTCAGCAGGATAATGCGCCATGTCATAAAGCTGGAATCATCTCAGACTGGTTTCTTGAACATGACAATGAGTTCACTGTACTCAAATGGCCTCCACAGTCACCAGATCTCAATCCAATAGAGCATCTTTGGGATGTGGTGGAACGGGAGATTCGCATCATGGATGTGCAGCCGACAAATCTGCGGCAACTGTGTGATGCCATCATGTCAATATGGACCAAAATCTCTGAGGAATGCTTCCAGCACCTTGTTGAATCTATGCCACGAAGAATTGAGGCAGTTCTGAAGGCAAAAGGGGGTCCAACCCGTTACTAGCATGGTGTACCTAATAAAGTGGCCGGTGAGTGTATATATGTATAGCATTTACTGAGCACTGTGTATACAGTGATGGAGAGGGTAGGTAAAAAAAAACATTGCTGCCTTCTGGATGGGGAGCCCTGCCAGCAGGTTCTCGGCTCCCACAGCTACACAATTAGCGTGCAGCTGCAAACTCTTAAAGGGGTATTCCAGTAAAGTAACTTAATTTTTGAAAAACTGCATTAAGGCTGCAAGCTGTGATACCACCAAAACCCATACCTATACATATAACCAGAGCTTCATTTTACCTTGCAATCCATTTGTCTAACTCCTGTGTGTTTATTGATTGGATGCCTGATATACAGTCCAGTCACGCCCCCTCTACTCAGTAATCACCGGCACACTAACACACCCTTTGTTTCACAAGACATTTAGCTAGAGAATTGATAGCAACACACTAACAAGGACTCAGAACTACAGGTCGATGCCATGGTAATTTATGCGGAAACAGTGGGTAGCAGAGGAAGAAAACTAATTTTATAACTACTGAAGGTAAATATGCAAAATTGACATTATATTAGGTAATGATTGATGATGAATTTCTCTAAAACATAAGTTATATTTATGATAACCGGAATATCCCTTTAAAGGATGTTCAGGAAAGTTGTTGCAGAGTTATATGCTGAACACCCATATGTTTAAAGTCTATGATGGGTGGTCAGCAAGTGAATAATAGAATGAAAAATAATAATCACCAGTAAAAATGTACCACAAACTTCTCACAGTTTTGACAGGAGAGCAGAAGTCTGACCATAGACATACATTACATTTTACATACCCATTTACATTCCCCAAATAAAGTTGGCAGCAGTCAGCTGCAGCCTCTTTGTTCTAGCTTTGACTTTGAGTTCTTTGATCCCCACTGGAATCTGGAATCTTCTACATCCATAGGATGCAAGATGGTGGTGGTCATGTCACTTGTTCACGTGTCTGCCTTCTCGAGCTGTTCCTGGCTTTGTCCACCATGGCTCAGGTGCTGAACAGCAACCATATGTGTGAAGCGTATGTACAGATACAACAGTCTATATGTGCGCATTCGTAGGATGTGGCCAGTTACCATTCAACGCCTACACCATAGTGTTGGAAGCAGAGAACAGCCTAAGGAATTGGGCACGTGAACAAGTAAGCCTAGGGAACTTCACCTTCACAGCTGGGGTACAATACAAAATCAGTTATGCTTGCATGCATGAAATGTTATGGTTTATGGCATTTTTTACTAAATTATGTATAGATTTCTCCCACTGACTTCCAAAGTAATTATTGTTCAGCAAAACAGATACAATTACAAATTGGGACATTATTAAATTAAATTATTTTATATGAATTTATTTTTTATTTACTAAAGAAATATAGCTAGCTAATAATTTTTACATAGACGTTAACAATTACTATGATTTAAGAAATGTATGTTTTCTGTGAATTACAGCATTTATGAAATGTGATCCTATTTGCAGGTACAGCACTTCCACGGTATACTCTTAAGGAGTATGGGCCGAGAAGAGTGGAGAATAGCTGCGACATTTCTAATCTTAATGTATTGTTTGACGGAAACTCAAGGTGCTAGTGTTCATCATCTCTGTGGCCCCGAACTTGTGCAGACTCTTCTGTTGGTGTGTGAAGGCAAAGGGCTCTATAACGGAAACTTAGGTAAAGCTAAGCATGGGTCATCTCATTCATATGATATGTGGTACTTTCCTGAACATATGGTTCCTTGATCCACCTGGACAAATGATTCCAAGAGCATATCCTATAGCTACACAGTGTCAACGTCAGGTCCAAATGGGGTTGTTTTCTGTTTTAAAGGGGTTGTCTGGGTTCAGAACCCAGACATACCTGCATTTTCACCCCTCCAGCCCCTGTGATATGAGCATTGCGCACTGCCGGGCTCACTGCCGGGCGGAAGCGTCTGCCTGGCAGTCCCTATGGAGAGCTAGTTACGTCACTGGAACTCCATAAAATGCCTTTGCCCTGCACGATTAAGCGCAGGGCAAAGGAGTGCATCGGAGCATTAAAAGCTCAGATGCTCATATTAGTGGGGCTGTCTGGGTGAAATTGTGGGTATGTCCGGGTTCAGCTCTGAACCAAAACAACCCCTTTAAGAGAAACTCATTAATGTGTGTCTAAACTTGGGTCCACTGGAGATTCATCTGATAATGTAGTGGGCCAGAATGATGATCAGGAGAGATAGCTGTTGGCCAAACAAGTGTTTATGTGACAGTTATCTTGTACATAGCCAGCTTTAGAATCTTCTAAAAAAACAAAAAAAAAAATCATACTCGCCTAACAATTTCTTTGCCATTTTGATTCCAAAGTTTACGATATCCCCTACCAGTCTCTGCTTTTTTCTCACTCATGACACAGACATGTGACCATGGTAGCCATTCACTACTGCGGCCAAATGTCCATGTCGAGAGGGAGCAAGAAATATAGACTGGTGGTAGACTCAGAAAGCATCAGAACAGGAATGGTGGACTATCACTAAGATGAGTATTACTTCATTTTATTCTTTTATTTAGAACATTCTAAGCTGGGCTCGTCTGGCTGGACAACCCCTTTAATCTCTGTCTCGGTAGCTAATTGCCAACTTCTATTAAGTTTGCTTTAAATTTAGTGCTATAAAAATGTTGGTGGTGTCATATGGTTACTTGAAAAATCTAAAACAATGGCTTAGGCTGGACGTAGGGGTATGAAGGGGGCATATGTCACCAAAGCTTTAGCTGCTAAGGGGGGTTTATAATATTCATGGCTGTGTCCATATAAGAAAAGGGGGTGTGGCTATGGAAATTACTGTAGCTATGTCATTACCATAACTCAGTTTAGGTCATATACAGTTAGATTTTATGCATAAAGTGAATGAAGTTCAGCCTCCATATTTTAGGCACCCTTTTCTAATGCAGGTCATTAGCAAATGAAAGCAAACATCATATCGATTGAGTGATTGATTACTTGTTTGTTTGATTGGATTAGCGATGAATTGACATGGAAATCACTTCCATTCAACACCTCCTCCAGTTTCTCTTAAGGTTATCCTAAAACTACTTATATAAACTCAGATCATTTTAATGTCATTCTTTCTAATGGGCCCTGAATCTCTCAAACCTAGAAAAAGAGCCATCAGTGCTTGGCTATGTGACTGAACTAAACACAATCATGTGCAAATGCAGTATTTAGGATGCAGAATTGGGATCTCATTACTCTACTCAATCATCTACCTAAGGACTGGGCAGGAGTTATATGGAGTAAGGGCAGGACATGCACACTGCAGCTCTAATTAACTCCATGGGAGTTGACTCTGGATAGGTTATCAGTATCTGATTGGTGGGGTCTGACACCCAGGACCCTTGTCGATCAGCTCAGTTTGAGGAAGTTTCGGTGCTCCTGTGAGGTATAGATTATGAAACATTCCTGGTTGCTTCTAACAATTATAATTTCTGGGGGTGTAAACTAATATGATTTGCAGAAGAATGAGAACCTGAGTAGAACTGCAAATCAGTGGGATCTCTCTGGGACCATTCTGATCCTTCACACAGTGGTCCAGCGTGATGTTCTGGCTTCTGTCATTAAAGGGGTTGTCTAGATTCAGAACTGAACCTGGACTTATATATTATTTTTCACTCAGGCAGCCCCTCTGATATGAGCATGCTCTGATGCTCTTCCTTTGCCCTGCGCTGAATCGGGCAGGCAAGGGCTTTTTCAGCAAATCCGGTGACGTATCGGGTCTGTGAATAGGAATGCTAGTTGGAGGCTTCCACCTAGCAGTGAGCCCGGTGATGTCACCGACACTAATAGGCAGGCTTTAACACTGCCCTAGCCTGTAAACCTGCCTAGCAGTGTAAAAAATATAAACAAGCATGCCTTCCCTTCGCTATACAGCCATAGTACAGATGAGAACAGATCCATTCATGATCCCTTATGTCATTCCCAGACCCCCTGCACCATCCCATAGCCTCGGGGATACTCTGCTGTTGATTATTTGAGTGCGGGGTACTTTAAGAACCATTGCAATGAGTGTTATTGGACACATTAGTGGAGATTTACAAAGCAAAATGTGGCTGAATTCTGCCACAGTCTGGCCCCCAAACCCAAACGGTGGAGTACTCGGCGTGCACCAAGTCTATTATAGGTTTTAGCAGTGAAGCTTCCAGAAAGATCAGTTAGGCTACTTTCACACCAGTGTTATTGCTGGATTCAGCAGGGTTACTGATAATACAACCATGTGCATCCGTAATGAATGGATCTGGTTGTATTATCTTTAACATCGCTGGGAGGGATCCGTCATGAACTCCATTGAAAGTCAATGGAGGACGGATCCGTTTACTACTGTGTCACACCGAACGGATCCGTCCCCATTGACTTGCATTGGGGGTCATGACGGATTCGTCTTGGTGCGGATCCCCAGGACGGAGAGCAAACCGCAGCATGTTGCAGTTTGCTCTCCGGTCTGGAGACGGAACGGAATGCATTTAGGAGCATTCCGTTCTCTTCAGTTCAGTTTTGTCCCCATTGACAACGAATGGGGGCAAAACTGAAGCGTTTTTTTCCAGTATTGAGCCCCTATGACGGAACTCAATACCGTAATAAAACAACGCTAGTGTGAAACTAACCTTAGCTCCCACTGGTGTCTGTTATCTGCGTTAGTGAATCTCCTCTCTTCCCATTGTTTGGAAATTCAGGTTGTTAGTCATTGAATGCCTGTGTCACATTGTCAAGTATGTGCTCCTTAATTTGTTTGACCACTCAGAGAATAGAAGAGCTTTGATATTTTTTCTTCCCTAGGTGAGAAGGGAGAGGGGTGGGGTGGGGGCTGCAAGGTTGGTGCAGTCTGACGTAATTGCAAATAAACTTACAGAAAATATAAGCCCTGTTCAAAGAGTGGGAAATTCACTCAATGCATAGACAAAGATGCTAACCCTGTAACCTAAACATTTATAACTGCATTCCGTACAGTTGCATATGTCACCTTTTGAGTCCTAAAAAATGCATACTACAATACTAATATTGCAGAATCCCTCTGTTCCAAAATATGCAGTCAACTTTGCTTTTCAATAGCATAAAGAAAAGTGAACCAAAAGAGATGACAGGTCCTCTTTAAACATATCTGTAACACCTAAGCTCTTGCAATGCAGTGGAAGGCATAGAGATAGTACAATGTCTCAGAAAAATGCTACATTTATTTGTTTAAAAAATCCTCTAATTTTAATGTAATTACACATATGTCTCTGACTGGCTTTTTGTATATAGGAGGGCAGAAGCTAAGGACTTCTCCCTTCAGTGATGTCACCATTCCTATGTAACCCTATAGTTTTCACCATTCTTGTCATTTAAACCTATAAAAACACCCTTGCAAGAGCTATTTGGTCACTAATGTCAGGACATGTTTCACACAGGCATAGGTTCAATCAAACACAATCAAACATGTTTGTGGACAGTGCCAGGGATGTGAGAGGGAAGCTCCTCTGACAGGGAGACCTGATAGAGAAGAGAAGGTTTCATTGATGACTGGGTGGCAGAAAAATTAGCTCAAAAGTATGACAAATGTAGGTGTCAGGCACCTATTGCAGATATGGATACAGGAGCACACTCATGTTTTCACTTTTGACTCCTCAAGGATTAATGGTTCAACTCCAACACTCCATAAAACATTTTATTCATCACATCATAAATATCAGGAAAAAAATGAGAGATGCTTACATGTTTTGGACAAGTAAATGTGTTTGTCCTTAGACATAGCTTAGTCTCCTGGGTTCACAGACCCATGTTTAAGACCAAACATTCCTGTTCAAGTTTGTTGATGCCCTCAGTGGTTATCGCAGTGCACATGCCAGGGCCTGGCGGTAAACTATGCATGCGCGGAATCTCCGTGCTGGAGAGGATGACATCAGATGATTACAGGGCTGGCCAGACGAAGCTGGGGAGGAGTTAGGAGCACAAAACGCAGAGAGGCCTGGGCACGTACAGCCAGAACACCTCCCCTGGGCACTTGCGAGCCTTCATTTGCATACCATTAAAACCTCATTTTTGTAGCTTTAGAAAATACAACTAAAACAACAAAGGTACCGTTATGATCATGTGTGTGTGTGTGTGTGTGTGTATGTGTGTGTGCAAGAAGGCAATATCAGCAGTGTAGAACATGAAAAGGTTATTAAAAGGAAATGCGAGGCAAAAGTCACTGCCATATGGGAAAAATGGATAGCTGCTGAGGATGGAACACCTGATCCTTAATATATTATCAATACAAGGCTGATTTGTTGTGTATAGCTCAAGATAAGATTTTGGAGCATTTTTGCAGTCTCTGTTGTGCAGTAGCCGTCTCCTCGCCAGAGTGTGGGGGGAGGGGGGGGGTAAGTAGGGTTTGTAATGCAAATTTCTATTTGTGTGATGTAACATTACTACCTCTATACAGCTTTTGTATAATTGCTTTTTTTTTACATGCAATCTTGCCTGTATATATGTAAATGAAGACATTCACACTTTATTTGTAAGTTTTGAAAAAATTTTAATAAAAAATTATCTGATTCAAAAAAAAAAAAAAGAACATGAAAAGTTGGTGACAGACTCCCTTTAAGTAAAATTAACATACATTCTTTAACGTACGCCCACTGTCTTTTGATGGAGGCGATGCAGGTCCTCAGTCGGCAGCAATGTCATTTGGCGTTGCTATACTTGAGGGAGCTTAAAGCTGCCTGGATTCTTAGTGTAGGCTCCACTTCACAGTCGGGGTTGGAGGAAGCTCTGATCCTGGCTGTTGACCCTTTGATCATGAAATAGCCCACAGAATGGCATGATCAAAGGAGATTCCCCCCAGGATCAGGTCACTGGCTCTCCCAGTGAGCCAACCAGAGATTGGAGGAGTCATCCTCAGTTAGACCTACGAAGGACCCTGGGGCTGTTTGTGCAGTAAGCTTGGCTTTAGGACACACTAGTGCTTGCTTTTTTTCTATATATCTGCAGCAAAAAAACCCAAAACATATATATTAATTAAACAGTAATTTATATGTACACCTGAACCATGCCAAAAAATAACATTTCTCCCACATAAAATAAGACAAAAATGGAAACATTTTGCCTGTCATTAAGGACTTTTTTGGCCGGGTCATTAAAGGGTCAAATACAGGTTAACTGATGGAGATAGCCAGATATTATTGTGCATATCATGTTGGTTACTCATTTTTGCCTACTGATAGAGGGAGGGATGCCAGGGATGGTGAGCAGTAGGCCCCCATGGCAAATTTGTACATGGACTGGTCGGAAGAGATAGACAGATGTAGTGCTATGAAAATTGATCAATGTCAATCTTAAGACAACCTCTTTAAACTGTTATCAGAATATTTATTTTAATTGATATGATTGCACAAGAAATCATACAGCAGGGTTAGTATAGTTAGTATTAGTATATGTAGCATACAATATCCATATTGTCGAAAATGTAAAAAAAAAAACCTTTATGGACAAGCATCTGTAGACAAACACTATGACTAGAACTTGCAGTTTATCAAATGACGATAGAAGAAATGGGCATTATTCCAAAGGAGTGCTGAAAAATGAAAGGTGGAATATCATCGGTTGCTATGGGCAGCTACGTCAGTTTTCCTTTAGAACAGTCTTGAATGTCTGGAAATATGAATGTATAATGTATGAAGTCACTGTGTGTTGACTCTTTGGATTCTCCTGTTGAGTCGTTGACATAAAATATCTTCCTGGCACCTGCATAGTAAAGCTGTTGCCAGCCAGTCATATCTGCCCCTTCCTGCAGTGGCTGTAGTTGGAGCACTACCTGTGGCATACATGCTGCTGCACAGTCTACAGTCTGCAGCCTTTCCTGTGCCTTTTCCTGTGTCTAAGGCTACATGCACACAACCACATGCCGGTTGGGCCCCTTGCTGCCGACGCGAGCACTGACCGTAGAGCCTCCGCATGCGGACGCGGACCCATTCACTTGAATGGGGTCCACGGTCTGCATCTGATGGTCCCCACTGCAAAAAGTAGTGCATGCACTACCTTTTTGCGGTGCAGAGGCACAGACAGAAACCCCACGGAAGCACTCCGTAGTGCTTCCATAGAGTTCCGTGCCTCCGTTCAGCACAGTCCTTCTGAATTGCGGACCCATTCAAGTAAATGGGTCCGCATCCGTGATGCAGGGTGCACACAGCCAGTGCCCGCTGTTTGCAGGCCGCAATAGGGGCACAGCCGGCACACGGTTGCTTGCATGAGGCCTTAGATTGACATCTTCCTCACAATTTCAAATGATTTATATAGCATTAGCTTCTGATGTGTTCTGGAAAAACTTCAATATATATGATTTATAATCACGGAACATGCAGCTACCATGTAGTTACCAGAACTCATTTCTGTAGATAGTGAAGATCAGATGATGGACAGAAGCTGGGTTTGTTCCAGGTCACAGAGTGGTAGGAGTGATTTTTATACAGTATATATATATATATGTATATATAGCAGGACTAACGTTACAAGGCTATAAATGTGAACACAAAAAAACTGTGTACTTCAACACTTGATTCCCAATCAATATTTGATTCTGGAAAATTTGGTTGGATCCCAAATGGAATCTGATCCTTCACCTAAATAGTCAAATAAAGTACGTGGTTTCAGATTAGCCAACTATATTTGTATATTACCTCCTGGAAATACTGTGTAACAAGCCAGGGGTTTAGTTTTTGGATGATGGGACTACAGCAGATTGTTCAGCTAAGGGCTCATGCACACAGCTGTCCGCAAATCGCAGATCTGCAAAACATGGTTCCAGCTGTGAACATGCCGTCTTTCATTTTTTTAAAATGTGGATCGGATGCGGACCGAACATACGATTGTTTGCATGAGCCCTAAGCCCTTTTCTGCTGAATATGATTTGAATCATGAATTCTTACTATGTTCAATTGGTTTACAGAACAGAACAAGGGGACGGTTGGAATTGTGGAAAAGTGTTGCCATCGGCGCTGCACCTTGTATGACCTCCAGACCTACTGCAATGCGTGATCTCTGTGACAAGATATACAAGCAGAACATTACAGGAAAGCCTGAACATTTTATATCTACACCTGTGTGCAGACCTTGTTTGTCCACTTGATCATCAGAAAATGTCAAATCGTGTTTTTATGTTAAATATTTATTTTAAAACATTTTGGTGGTTATTTTTTATTTTTCATGTCAATTTTTAAAAAGAAAACATAAAATCATGCAGTTTTTGCACTGGCCACTAGGCCTAATAATTGGCGCCACTTGTTTGTCTATACAGATCACATTACTGCAGTCATCTCCTTATCATTACAGGTAGGATTAGATTTCAGCGTATTAGGCTTCTTACACACGACAGTATATTTTGCGGGCTCTGAGCCGCAATTTTTGCTGATAAAATGCGGACCCATTAATTTCTATGGGTCCACAAAAAATACTGACAGCACACTGTGTGCTGTCCGCATCCGTATGTCTGTTCCGTAGCCACGCAAAAAAAAAATTAAAAAAAATAGAACATGTCCTATGTAACAATACCTATCCCGTTTTGCGGACAAGGATAGGCATTGTTACAATGGATCTGCAAAAAAAAAGATGCCATATGGACGTCATCCGTTTTTTTTTTTGCGGATCCACAATTTGCGAACCGCAAAACACAACGTTCGCGGGAAACTAGCCTTAATCTCATACTGAAGCAGGTGAAGTGGTTTAAACACCTTTCATTAATTCATCCCTACTTGTCTCTGTTTATGAGACAAGTAATCTGATGATGGCTTGTTATAGTTCCCTATGGGAGCTTTTTCCCCAAAATAAAAAAATTAAACGTAAATAAACATCATGGGCATCACCACATGCGAAAACGTCCCTACTATTAAAACCCGGAAAATAACCTATAATATATATTCAGCCATAACCTGAAATAGTCTTGACAACTAATGTTGAGCGCTCGCCCATCCCATGTTCTTTTCCCCAGACATTTTCAGTCCTGATTATTTTAAATGAACACAACTGGATGGAAGATGAATGTACTTTTCTACTGCCGTGTTTGCTGTGAATTGTTGCTTTTTGTAGCACTGACACTTGTGCTTGTTTAATGTACTTTTTGTTTGAGGTTTGCATACCTTGTCTTTCACAGATTGAAAATAATTTAAGGGTCTGTGTATCCTACTGTTGTTGTCTGAAAATAACTGTATAAAAGATTAATAAAAATTATTATAAAAAAAAACCCGGAAAATGAAAGTAGCAGGTCAGTTTTACTGCATAGGGAACGCCGTAAAAACAAAAACTATAAAAGTATTGTGGAATAGCGTTTTTTTTTTTCAATTTCACCCCTTTTGGAATTTTTTTCCAGCTCCGCTATACATCTTATGCAATATTAAATGGTGGCATTAGAAAATGTAACTTGTCCCGCAAAAAACAAGCCCTCATTTGAACAGAAAAATAGCTTAAATTTGTTCTTACCTGTAATTTTGCTTTCCTTGAGTCCGTAGGCAGCACAGAATGGGATATTCTGTCCCCAGTCTCCATACTAGGACCAGCCCACCTAGAATACTAAAGCAAAGAATTAGCATATAGAATTAGCATAATTGATTCACTCCTATAAAATCTCCTCCTCCCTGACAACACACGTGTAATAAATAGAGACAAATTGCTGCAAAACACACATTTATTGGGAGGGATATAGTTGTGCTGCCTATGGACTCAAGGAAAGCAAAATTACAGGTAATAACAAATTTAAGCTTTCCTCATCGTCCTACGGCAGCACAGAATGGGATTTGAATAGCTCAAATAATAAGGAAGAAAGGGGGGGTAGTTACGATTGCAAAACAGCACTTATGACTCCTGTCCCAAAAGCTGCCTCCTTTGAAGCCTTGCTGTCCAACCTATAATGGTTAATGAAGGTAGAAGGCGTAGATCATGAAGCTGCTGTGTAAATATCTTGCAAAGACACTTGAGCCCTTTCCGCCCAAGAGGTGGAGGCTGCACGAGTGGAATGGGCCCATACCGGAAAAGGAGGTGACAATCCATCTGCTGAATAGGCATCAGTAATAGTGTCCTTTACCCACTTGGCCAGGGTTCCTTTACTCGCTGTTAGGCCTCTTCTAGGGCCAGCAAAAAGAATGAATAAGTATTCTGATTTTTCCTTGGTTCTATTCAAGTAAATTTCAATGGCCCTCTTGACATCTAACAAATGCAACTCCTTTTGTTGTTCGTCCTGAGGGTTAGGAAAGGTCGGTAGAAATGACTCCTTGTTCACATTCTGCACGGAGGGAACCTTAGGGCGAAACGTAGGTATTGTACGCAACACGATACCATCAGGCAAAACTCTTAAATAAGGATATCTTGAGGATAACGCTTGTACTTCCCCTAGCCTCTTTGCTGACGTGATCGTCACTAAAAAGAGAACTTTCCGAGATAACCACTTGAAGTCCACCTCCACTAGAGGCTCAAAAGGAGAATGAATCAAACTCCTCAAGACTAACCCTAAGTCCCAAGCAGGTAAAGGTTGCTTAATTTCCGGTTTTATTCTCTTGATGGCTTTAAAAAACCTCATTATCAAGGGGTGATTAAAAAATACACCTTCCGTCATTGCATTGATTGCAGACACATGCACTTTTAAGGTATTCATTTTCAGACCTTTTTGGAACCCTTGTTGCAGGAACACAAGGACAGTTGGCACATCAATAATTGTTCGGGATGTCTGCGCCATCCAACAGGTAAACTTTTTCCACAGATGTGAATAAACTCTATTTGTTGATGGCTTTCTCGCCTGAAGTAACGTATTGATTACCTCAGCTTCCAATCCTTGACCTGTTAATCTTCGCCTCTCAAAATCCATGCTGTTATGCGTAATCTGTTCAGCTGAGGATGGCACATGCCCTTCTGCAGGAGGAGATCTTCGGAAAGAGGCAGTCTCCAGTGATCTCCGTTTGCCAACCTCCATAACAACTGGAACCAGGCCCTCTGAGGCCAAAACAGAGTTAGGATGATTAGGGAGGGTCTGTCTAACAGGTATTTCCGTAACACTAGAAGGATCATTGCCACCGAGGGAAAGATGTACAGGAACTGATGTTTCCAGGATATCGACAGGACATCTACTGCAAATGGATGGTCGTGGGGATTTAGGGAACAGAACTTCTCGATCTTGCGATTGCACCTCGTGGCCATCAAATCCATCTCTGGAAGACCCCATCTCTGCACAATTAGATGGAAGTACTTTTGGTTCAATTCCCACTCAGCTGGAATCAGTCTCATCCGACTGAGACGATCGGCTAAGGTATTCAGAGATCCGGCTACATGCGTAGCTCTTAAATCGCAAAGCCACCTTTCTGCCCACCGAAGAATTCTCTTGCATTCCTGAAGCAGTATAGAGGACCTGGTACCTCCCTGCTTCTTCAGATACCATACTGTTGCTAGGTTGTCTGAGCGAATCAGGACTGACTTGTTGATGATCCATGGTTTGAAATGTAGATGGGCGAGACGAACTGCCTTGAGTTCCTTGGAAGACTTCCACTTGTCTTTCCGCTTGGAAATTGGAAGACTTCCACTTGTCTTCCCGCTGCCATGTATCATGGACCCCATGTGCTCCCCATCCGGTTGCTGAAGCATCCGTTGTTATGATATATTCTTCTTGCAAGACAAATTTCTTCCCTCTCAAGAGATTCTCTGACACTAGCCACCACCGAAGATCTGCTCTTGTGGAAACTCGAATGTAGATGTCCAGGATCCCGGTCCCAAGAACTGAGGATGTCTTGCTGCAGTTCTCTAAAATGAGCCTTTGCCCAAGGGATAGCCTAGGCACTTCATGGCAGTGAGGATGGATACTGAGCTGGCCATTCTTAGGTATGAGATTATCTTGAGAATAGCATTGATTCTCTCCACTGGGAGAAAGAGCGTCTGTGTAGATGAGTCTATGATGAACCCCAGGAATCTCTTCCGGGTTGCAGGGATTATGTCTAACTTCGACCAGTTTATTAGGAATCCTAGCTTCCCTAGCAGCTCGATGGTAAGGGACAGATGAGTTAGAAGAAGATGTACTGACGGGGCTAACAGAAGCCAGTCGTCCAGGTATGGCACAATTTGGATACTTTGGAGCCTCAAAAATGCGACAATAACGATGGTGACCTTGGTGAATACCCTGGGTGCTGGAGAGAGCCCGAATGGCATGGCCCTGAACTGCACATGCTGGACCCGACCTTGATGTAGATAGGCCACACGAAGACATTTCCTGCAGGCTGGATGTATTAACACATGAAGGTAAGCGTCTGAAAGGTCCAATGATGCCGTCTCCTTCTTGTAAAACATTGATCACAGATCTTATGGTATCCATCTTGAATCTGAATTTATTCAGATGTCTGTTTACATAGCGGAGATCTATAATTAATCTCCATTTTCCGTCGGTTTTCGGAACTGGAAACACCCGAGAATAAACACCTAGGCCTTTCTGTTCTTGAGGTACAGGTTCTAAAGCACCCTTTTCTAGGAACTCGTTTATCAACTGTAGCATTCTTGCATCTTCTCTTGCATCCATTCTGTCTGGGGGAGAATTTAGAAATTCGAGCCAGTATCCGTTTTTTATTATTTGAAGCACCCATCTGTCTGAGGTAATGTCGCACCAAGCAGAATAAAAGTTTGTAAGTCTGGCTCCTATTGCCCCTGAATTGCCTCTGGCGTCATAACTCACTCTACGAGGATGCTGCTCCACCTGTATTTCTCCTGTATTTGTCCTGAAAGGAAGACTGGTGTCTACGATCTGTTTGTTTTGCTCTTCTTCTATATCCTCCTCTGAAGTTGAAACCGGAACCCTGGCGGCCACGAAATCTGGAGGTCTTTTATGCATATTAGGAAACGTCAAGCCTTTCCCCTCCTTATTGTCTTTCAAAATGGTGTCCAATTGCCCTCCGAAGAGACGCCCAGGCTCAAATGGAAGGGCACAGAGATTGCTTTTAGATGCAGAGTCACCAGACCAGGGCTTTAGCCAGATTGCCCTTCCAGTTGTATTAGCTAATGCCATATTCTTTGCAGATATCTTTAACACGTCCAGGGGAAAATCACATAAAAAGTCCACAGCCAATTTTAGAGATGATAACTGCTCATACAGCTGCTCTCTAGAAACACCCTCCTGAATGTCATCTCCTAGATGAGAGAGCCAGAGTCTTAATGCCCTGGAAACCGGAATGGAAGCCATGGCAGCCTTGCTCATAGCAGCAAGATTACTGTAAGACCGTTTCAAAAGAGAATCTGCTTTACGATCCATGGAATCTTTCAATAGAGATAAATTGTCTCCTGGAAAAAAGCACGTCTGGAAAGCTTTGCAACAGCTGGGTCTACTTTAGCCAGTGTATCCCAGGCCTCAGATTCTGATGGATCCACTTTATAAACTGCTTTAAAGAGGACCTTTCATGGGTCCAGACTCTGTCTACTAAGTACCAGGTTATAGAGGGCATGTGGGGTGGAGGCCAGATCACTTACTACCTTTTCAGGGCGCCGCTCCGTTCGGAAAGCGTCACAGCCAGGGAGGAAACCTTGTCCCTGGCTGTGACACTCTCCACTGCGATTGGACAGCGCTATAGCCAGGGAGAAGGAGACGCCCATTGAGAATCCCTGGCGTCTCCTCCTCCCTGTTCCGATGCTATGCATTAGCATAGCGCGCGACCAAACTTTGGAGGCGCAGAGCGGGTGAACGGAGCGGCGCCCTGAAAAAGTAGTAAGTGATCTGGCCTCCACCCCACATGCCCTCTATAACCTGGTACTTAGTAGACAGAGTCTGGACCCATAAAAGGTGCTCTTTAAATCTGGACCAAAAGTCCATTCTCTTATCAGGGAATTACCACTCCCATTCCATTATTGATTTCAACACCTGATGTGCTGGAAAAACTCTCGCTTTCTTTTTGGGGAAATAGAAGAGATTATCTGTATGCTGATTTGATGTTGTGTCTTTTTCTGTCTCCATTATCTTCTTAACCTCTTTGACCAAACAACCAACATTTTCTATTTTAAATAAAAAGTTGTCCTCAGAAATTGGTACATCTGAGTCATCATCAGATGAGAGGTCAGAAGATTGAGATGAGGATTCAGGAGAATGCGACGGTCTTCCTTCAATGTTTTGAGCTGCGCTTGCGTTTTTTTTTAATCTCAACCAAGAGTAGAATTTTACAGCTTGTTGTTTCAGATCGAAATCTTCATTCACCTCTGACACCACACAGCCCTTACATACATCAGTAGAAGAACCATTTGACATAGGCTGGATGCACAAGATACATCTTCTAGTCTTTTTCTTCCTGCGGTGAGATACAGATAATTCCTGTGCCTCTGGAACCTGGACTGAACAGACATAACAGATATCCTGCATGAAGTCATCAGATAAAGGCTGCTGGCAACTGACACACATTCTGTGTTTAGACTTCTGCCTTTTCTTAGTTCCCATCCTAATTGAGCTATGACTTGACATCTGCACAAATAAACATAACCTGAGTAAGAAGAATATATAACAGGACAGAACCCCTGTCCTGAACATGCTTCTGCAGATCCACAATTTTACCTTAGGAGCCTTGGAAGGCTGCTGCTTAGGCACATGTCCACCAGAATAAATAGCCTGCCAGGAAATACATCAATAAGCTCCGCCCCCTGGAAATTATGTTAGTGGAACACAAACTACCTGGAAATGATGTCAGTGGAACACACACCAACAGGAAATGACGTCAGTGAAACACACACCAACAGGAAATGATGTCAGTGGAACACACATCAAACAGGAAGCAATATCAGCTTGCTCAGCCAAATAACTTTAAGCCAAAGTGACGAACCACACCACTGTACCAACCACAGGGCAAACAGCAAACATGACGAACACCATGGCTTGCTATGCCCTCCTTCCTGCAAGATCAAGGTAACAATTGCGTTGCCAGGCAATAACCCAGAGATCCCCTCTGGAACAAGGGAGTCATTTATCCCCTCTGGCATTAAAAACTAGAGAACTCCTCTAGTATGTAATAAAAATCCTGAAGGATTACCTGAAAGAGAGAAAAGAAAGAGATTAGCGTGGGCTGGGCAGATGCACACACATCTGCAATGAGGACAAAATAAAACACGTGTGTTGTCAGGGAGGAGGAGATTTTATAGGAGTGAATCAATTATGCTAATTGTATATGCTAATTCTTTGCTTTAGTATTCGAGGTGGGCTGGTCCTAGTATGGAGACTGGGGATAGAATATCCCATTCTGTGCTGCCGTAGGACGATGAGGAAAAAAAAGTTATGGCCCGGGAAAGGCAAGGATTGAAAAATGAAAATGCAAAAAACTAAAAAACCTCAGGGGCTGAAAGGGTTAAAAAAATGACATAAGCAATTAAAAAATAAACATCATAGGCAAAAACGCCCAAACTATTAAAATATAAAAATATCTATCCCATACAACAAATGACATGGAAAAATAAACATCAAAATCGCTGATTTATCATTTTTTTGTCACTTCATCTCCAAAAAAACGGAATTAAAAGTGACTAAAAAGTAATACACACACAAAATTGTACCAATACAAACTACAAATAATCCCGAAAAAAAAGAGCCCTCACACAGCTCCGTATATATAATAGTAAAAAGTTATGGGGGTCTTAATATGGTGTTGCAAAGAAAAAATTAGTTTTTTTCCAAAAGTTTTTATTTTTTTTTTCAGTATTAAAACGCAAGAAAAACTATATAAATGTGGTATTGTTGTAATCATACTGACCTAGAGAATGAAGGGCAAAGGTCAGTTTTACCACATTGAAAATGCTTTACAAACAAAACCAATAAAACTGTGGCAGAATTGTGTTTTTTTAATAATTCCACCCCATTTTAATTCCTTTTCTAGCTTCCCACCACATTGTATGCCACAGTAAATGGTGCCATTAGAAAGTACAACGTGTCCTGCAAAAAACAAGCCCTCATATGGCTATGTGAATGGAAAAATAAAAAAGGTATGGCTCTGGGAAAACTGGGAGTAAAACAAAAAAATGGCCCAGTCCTGATGGAGTTAGGCTAGATTCACACTAGCGTAATTGCTGGATCCGGCAGGGTTCAGCAATAACGGTTCCGTTACTGATAATACAACCATGTGGATCCGTAATGAACGGATCCGGTTGTATTATCTTTAACATCGCTGGAACGGATCTGTCATGAACTCTATTGAAAGTCAATGGAGGACTGATTTGTTTACTAGTGTGTCACAACGAACGGATCCGTCCCTATTGACTTGCATTGGGGTTCATGACAGATCCGTCTTGGTGCGTATGCCCAGGACAGAGAGCAAACCGCAGCATGTTGCGGTTTTCTCTCCAGTCTGGAGACGGAACGGAATGCTTTTAGGAGCATTCCGTTCTCTTCAGTTCAGTTTTGTCCCCATTGACAATGAATGGGGACAAAACTGAAGCGTTTTATTCCGGTATTGAGCCCCTATGATGGAACTCAATACCGGAATAAAACAACGCAAGTGTGAAAGTACCCTAAAAGGGGTTTTCCAAGTGTTTTTTTTGTTTACTGATGACCTATCCTCTAGATAAGTCATCAGTATCTGATCGGTGGGGGTTCTAAACCCAGGAGCCCTGACAATCAGCTGTTTGAGAAGGCACGAGCGCTAGAACTGCAGCCTTCTCTCTGCTTACCAGGCATAGCGCAGTCAGTGGCGTACCACCAATGTAGACAGACCACGCCACTGCTATGGGGCCTGTAGGCATAGGGGGGCCCAGAGAGCACTGAAGGCCCGCCCCCTACTCTGTCTGCACACCACGCCTGTGAGTTTTATTGCCAGCATCATTCCGATGCGCCGCCGATATCCCTGACCCCAGTCCTACCCCTCCCCCTGTCTGACCTTTCCATGATCCTGGGGCGGGTAGCTGCACGCTCCCTAGTCCAGGACCCAGGCGCTGTGTCTGCTGCACTTCACTGGCCAATCAGCATTTAGCAGTGTGCAAAGATCCTGCTGCTGATTGGCCAGTGTATCGCTGGCAGGCAGCAGACGCGCACCCAGCCTGGAAGGAAGTTATCCACATGCTGCCTGTCTCGCGAGTCGCCACCTGCCTCATCAGCCACCCCTGGCCCTAGCGCTCCGGTCCGGTCTCTCTATGAAGTGACTATGAATCCCAGCCACTCCACAATAAACACTAGTGGTGTGCCAAGCCAGCTGCCCGCCTGTCCACAGTAAGAAGAACAACACAGTAAGCAGGACAACAAAACGGTTCATATATTGATATATGGGTGTTCCTGTTGGGGGGAGGGCAGCAGCAAGAAGAGTTCCTGTGGGGGTGGGGGGCACAGAGTTCCTGTGGGGGTCTCATAGAAGACTCAGGACAGTATGTCCCCCCAGGTCCCCCCCATGAACTCTGCTTCCTGATAAAGGACAGTGTATCAAGCAGCAAAGATTGGTGGGCGGCTATGTGCCCACTAAGCATCAGCGGCAGCCAGCAAGGTGTTAATGCCCCCCAAAATGCCGGGCACTTTACTTGCCTCACTCCTCTGCACCCGTATTGCAGTCCTGATGCATGCACAGCCGCCACTGCATCCCCCCATCATATGGATAAAAACATCCAGCGACGTGGGGGGTAGTCAATAGCAGGCCACGATGGGAATTCCTCCACCATTTTACAGGTTTTGTTCCTACGGCGTTCCCTTTGCAGCAAATGGGGGTGTGACAGGGGAGGAGCCAGGGCAGGAGGTGGGATGGGCTAGGGGTGGGTACTGGGCGTTAGGGGGTCCAGTTCAGATTCTTGCTATGGGGCCCAATGATTTCTATGTACGCCCCTGAGCGTAGTACATTGTATAGCGGCTGTGCCTGGTATCGCAGCTCAGCCCTATGCACTTCAACGGGGTGGAGCTGAGCCTAGCCATGTGACTAATGAACATGACATCACATGGCTTAGGAAAAGCTAGAGAAGGCTGCTGAGCTGCTGATGTAACTGCTTTAGGGTAACTGCATACATTGCGGATTACGTATGTTTTTTCCACATGGATTTTTGTGCAGAAAAACCACAGCATAATAGAGTACCAGCAAAATGAATGAGACTTGACAACTCTCATTTACAGTTTGTGTATCTTTTACTTGTGGAAATTGACCTACTGTGAAAATTATAACATAGTATGTCAATTGTATGTGCGATCTGCACCTATGTAGTGTTTTTCCCTATGGACTTCAATGGGGTTGTTAACACAAACAAAAAATCTGCAACAAAAACATAAAAATGTTGGTTAATGTGTTTTTTTTAGTGTTTTTTTTCCTTTGTAAAATATGGATTGTCCATTATACCAAGAGGTTCTTGATGGGGTCACTTACTAATAATGTGAGGCACACTAAAGTCTAAATTGATAAAACCATGTGCCTCACGTTATTAAGGACGGGTTCGCATGGCATTATGGCATTCCGTTATAGGTTCCGTTATAACAGAATTAGGCCTCATGCACACGTATTTTCTTTCCATGTCTGTTTCGTTTTTTTTTGTGGACCGTATGCGGAACCATTCAGTTCAATGGGTCCGCTAAAAAAATGGAAGTTACTCCGTGTGTATATGTCTGTATTTCCGTTCCACAAAAAATGTCCTATTATTCTCCTATTATAGACAAGGATAGGACTGTTCTATTAGGGGCCATCTGTTCCATTCTGCAAAATACGGAATGCACACGGCATCATCCATATTTTTTGTGGATCTGTTTTTGCAGATGGCAAAATATATACAGTCGTGTGCATGAGACCTTATAGTGGAATTTTAGGATGGAATGCAAAATGGAAGCCTTTAAGAGTCATTCCGTTTTGCCCCGTCCTAATACAAGTCTATGGGGACAAATAACAGTTCTGTTATAAATGACAGAAAGAACGTATTTTCCGGGTAAAGCGACTTTTACCCCTAAAAATACTGGCAAATTGGGGGCGTATACGCCGGTAGTCGTCTTATACGCGGCTCAGCTTAAAAAAAAAAATATATTACCTGTCGGCGGCTGTACTCGCTGTCCGCGTCATGTCTCCCTGGCGCGCATATACTGACGCGCGTCAGGTCTAGTGGCGCCGCGGCATAGAATGGAGCGGGAACGAGGACAGCGGCGGCCAGAACAGGTATGGTAAGTATGATTTTTAAGTGGCTGGGACCTGGTGGGCTGATCTGAGGGGGCGCGGGGGCACAAGACACTGACCTGAGTCTGCTGGGGCACAGAGGCAATGTTTGGGGCATAATGCAAGTCCTATGATGTTCTGCTGGGGCACGGGCGACTTGCGACTTCTGCTGATGCGAACAGAGGCAGAGTTGCTGGGGCACAAAGATCCATGACCTGAGTCTGCTGGGGCAAAGAGGCTGACCTGAGTTGCTTCTGCGACAATCACGTGACGCAGTGTGCAGCTATGTCTGTACATGTTGCAGTGCGACAACGCATGACTGACATTATAAAGGACATTGTCACCGCGAAGCATTATTCGCAACATCAATGTGCGCTGACAACTGTTGTCGTGTGATTTAAGGCTTGTACAACTATTTGGTTCGTGTGCAATTTCCATATGCAACGCTCATGTCCCGTCATGGGTGTACCAGAGATTGGCATCTAATTATAGCTCTTTAGTCTCAAGTAAACTAAGGACAGGGCAACAATCCAGTCCAGACCTGTTCAGTGTCCGTCTAGGCTGAACACAAAAAAAATGTGTACTTGATTTCAACACATGGTTCCCAATCAATATCTGATTCTGGAAAATTTGGTTGGATCCCAAGTGGAATCTGATCCTTCACCTGAATAGTCAAATAAAGTGGGTGGTTTCAGATAAGACAACTATGTTTGTATATTACCTCCTGGAAATACTGTGTAACAAGCCAGGGGTTTAGTTTTTGGATGATGGGACTACAGCAGATTGTTCAGCTAAGGGCGCATGCACACAGCTGTCCGCAAATCGCAGATCTGCAAAACATGGTTCCAGCTGTGAACATGCCATCTTTCTTTTTTTTTTAAAAATGTGGATCGGATGCGGACCGAACATACGATTGTTTGCATGAGCCCTAAGCCCTTTTCTGCTAAATATGATTTGAATCATAAGAAGTGATATCTAGATGGTCTGCTCACCCTCCTATTGCACTGGGTGGGTGGTCTGTTTAGCGGATATACCTGCTATATCCAAAGTATAGAATTGAGTAATGAATGGCTTATTGAAAATAGGCACTCCTACCTTAAACATGTGCAGGTCAGTATATAAAATTTATTAAAAACAAAACCAAAAATACAACCAATAAAATACAAACTATAAAATCTGCTCACTGATGCATATAATCTGAATACATACCTGTGTATTACGCGGAGTGTGATCATGTGGTGCCGGCTACCAATCACATCACAAATCTCTGCTGAATATATCAATTAAACATTGAGGAACGCTATTGGTATAGTATTGTACCATTAGAATCAATATCAAATAGCCTATAACATCATAAATATCGTGATTGTTCTATTGGCACACTTATATATATTCAAATTGGATAGTCCTCCAAATACGCCGATTATTTAAGCAGGCTAGTTGTCATTTTGCCTATAACGATGTTGAAAAGTTCCACTGTAGATGAAATAACAGGACTTGTAATTAATGAGGCAGCCCGCAAAGTATATGGCTGTATGCAATGTTCAATAGATCTAATGTCCACAAACGCATATAGTTGCTAAAACCTCTCCAAATGGGAACTAGGTCCTTTACTCACTGTTGGCTGGCATGTACTGATTGTGCCTGAGTCACTGTGGCATCCCATGTGGTACTTCTCAGGACTGTAGAAGTCGTCCACTAATGGACCTTACTCACTGTTGGTATTGGTAGTTGATGTGAGTTGAATCCGTGTAAGCGCTGGATCAGAAGAACGTCCGTGTGTATCGGGCTGTATACCCGAGAGGCTCGGCATCTCACGTGGCTCGCTGTGTCTCACGTGACTTTTGCTTACTCCAGCGAACAATTTTCAGACTTGCGATCCCGCTCTATAATGAGTACTTCACTGCCTTTTGCATAAAATAAGCAAAGGGGTTTTGGTGGATGATATTGTCTTATGCCATAAACGTTTCGAGGTCTCCAACCTCTTCCTCAGTGGCCATCTTTCAAGTGTGTATATCACCCACTATTTATGCCCCTTTTGTCTCTGCTACCACCAAAACCCTTGCTGGATTCCTTCCGCATATTGGATTCTTTCCACATATTACACAGCCTGACAACCATACCATCCTTTCTTCCATATAGTGATATTAAATCAAACTCACAATGTTCCTAAAATATATGAAGGTAAAGAGAGATATAATGGGGTAAAGACGTTCCCCCAAATGCCATCTTCAAATCACCATGCGTTTTTTGGTTATTGCGTTTTTTACATAATTGATCGCTTCTCCTAATATATATGTGCCATAATAGACATTTATGTTCTTATATGAATCCAAACAATTCAAAGTCGGCATTTAGCCCTCCTGGTACCAAAGATGCAAATTCAAATATTCTTTTTGATTCCTGTCTCGACATTCTCATGATGTGATTCCCCCCCCCCGCCAATGAGGTTCTATCCTCTCCAAGGCGGCAAATGTTAAAGGGGTTGTCCGAGTTATGACAAAAAATATATAGCACTGTAAATCTGATGGGCAGCAATATATAACTAAGTTAAGCAAGTTGTAGGCAAAAAAAATCCATATTTCCTAATTTCCCTGGTTCTCTTCTGGTCTTTGTTTACATGCAATAACAACAATCTCAGCCCCTCCCCCTTCTCCCCCCTCTCTGCAAAGGGAATGAATACAAGTGCTGAGTGACATGTCTGCCTGCTGGAATACTCAGCAGCATGTTGTATGTGTAGGACTACAAGTCCCAGCTGTACAATGACACTGCTAATACATACAGGAATTTCTCCCTACCTGTTCTTGTACAATACAATTCCTCTACAGCTCTTGTGCCCAGCATTTGTCTCCTCTCACTGCTGCAGCTACTGTTTGTTATAAAGCCTTGAGCCCTCAGTGTGTTCTGGCTGAAGGGGTTAATGTTTTATTTGAAGGAAACCAGGGAGAGCAGATAGCAGCCGGCAAAGAAAAGGGGGCGTGGCCAGTGACTTCTCGTGTACAGACTGTTATCTGAACTCTGAGGCTTGTGAACGAAACATCACAGAGCAGAGAGATAAGCTGACATCACAGGTCATGTGACCCTCAGTCAACTCTGAGAAACCAGCAGCTTTAGAAACACAAAGTATGTGGGAAAGTTGTTATACCTGACAAGTTAGAAACATATAAAGAACAAAAAAATAACTCGGACAACCCCTTTAATTGTCTAGGGTCCCTATTGTGTCGTTCTCTGAAGTGTTTCGATAATGTATGATTTGCATATCCCTTTCTAATATTTGACATATGCTTCGAGACTCTCTTCTTTAACGATCTCTTGGTACGTCCCACATACTGTTTTTTACATGTACACTCTATAATATAGATTACATTAGTTGTACTGCAGGTTAAGAACTCCTTTATTTCAAGGGAAAATGTATTTTGTGTGGATTTTATATTGGTAATTTTTTTAGGAAATGTTGTAGTCCTACAACATATGCATGTTCCAAAGCCCTTCAGATTACACCATTTCTCTATAGAGGTAGTTTCCCTTTTTATATATTTGATGGATGGAGCAACTTTAATAGCCAAATTGGGGGCCCTTGTATATGTGATGTTAGGTGTTGGAGGTATATATAAACCTAATAGTTTATCTTGTTGGAGAAAATGCCAATGTTTATTTATTATTGATTCTATCTTCTTATACTCTGCACTATATGGTAAGATAAGACGTATGTTGTCATCCCTCTCACCATGCTCTCTCATAGATGTTTTTTTTACTTTCAAAAAATTTGTCTCTGCGTACTTTATGCAATGTTGGTTCTATAATTGTCTCCAGATAGTCCTTGTCGAGGAATTGATCTCTCATCTTGTTGGCTTCCATTACAAAATCCTCATTATTAGTGCAATTACGCTTGATGCGTCTAAATTGTCCTGCTGGAACATTCAACAGCCAATTGGGTAGATGACAGCTCGAATGTAAGATAAAACTGTTCTTGCTGACCGGTTTTTGATATGGTTTACAGACCAGTCTACTGTCTTGTACCTTAATTTGAAGGTCCAAGAATTCCACTTGTTGCTGACTCACACTCGACGTGAATTTCAAATTATATGAAATGTAAAGGGTTTTGGTGGTAGCAGAGACAAAAGGGGTATAAATAGTGGGTGATATACACACTTGAAAGATGGCCACTGAGGAAGAGGTTGGAGACCTCAAAACGCGTATGGCATAAGACAATATCATCCACCAAAACCCCTTTGCTTATTTTATGTAAAAGGCAGTGAAGTACTCACTATTGAGTGGGATCGCAAATCTGGATTGTTTGCTGGAGTAAGCAAAAGTCACGTACGACACAGCAAGCCACGTGAGACGCCGAGCCTTTCGGGTATGCAGCCCGATACACACGGACGTTCTTCTGATCCAGCGCTTACACGGATTCAACTCACATCAACTACCACCACCAACAGTGAGTAAGGTCCATTAGTGGACGACTTCTACAGTCCTGAGAAGTACCACGTGGGACGCCACAGTGCCTCAAGCACAATCAGTACATGCCAGCCAACAGTGAGTAAGGGACCTAGTTCCCATTTGGAGAGGTTTTAACAACTATATGCGTTTGTGGACATTAGATCTATTGAACATTGCATACAGCCATATACTTTGCGGGCTGCCTCATTAATTACAAGTTCTGTTATTTCATCTACAGTGGAACTTTGCAACATCGTTATAGGCAAAATGACAACTAGCCTGCTTAAATAATCGGCGTATTTGGAAGACTATCCAATTTGAATATATATAAGTGTGCCAATAGAATAATCACAATATTTACGATGTTATAGGCTATTCGATATTGATTCTAATGGTACAATACTATACCAATAGCGTTCCTCAATGTCTAATTGGTATATTCAGCAGAGATTTGTGATGTGATTGGTAGCCGACACCACATGGTCACACTCTGCGTAATACACAGGTATGTATTCAGATTATATGCATCAGTGAGCAGATTTTATAGTTTATATTTTATTGGTTGTATTTTTGGTTTTGTTTTTAATAAATTTTATATACTGACCTGCACATGTTTAAGGTAGGAGTGCCTATTTTCAACAAGCCATGATTTGAATCATCAATCCTTACTACCTCCACAAATATTTCTCTTCCGGTCCAGCTCCCAGTCCTTCACACCGGTTCACAGAATGGAACAAGAGGAAGGTTGGAATTGTGGAGAAGTGTTGCCATCAGCCCTGCACCTTGTATGACCTCAAGACCTGATCTCTGACAAGATCTCTGTGACAAGATATACAAACAGAACATTACAGGAAAGCTTGAATGTTTTATACAGCGAAGGAAATAAGTATTTGATCCCTTGCTGAGGAGAGCAAGTTACTTCACAACACTGAGATAAAGAGCTGCCTCATCCTCCTCTCCTACTTGGCAGAGATTAACCCTTTCAAGACCAAGCTATTTTTTACCTTGGTGACCAGGCTAAATTTTGCATATCTGACATGTGTCACTTTATATGTTAATAACTTCGGAACGCTTTTATTTATCAAAGGCATTCTGAGATTGTTTTCTCGTGACATCTTGTACTTGATGTTAGGGGTAAATTTGGGTTGATAAGTTTTACCTTTATATTATAAAAAATCCCAAATTTACAGAAAATTTGGAAAAAAATGTAATTTTCTAAATTTGAATTTCTACGCCTCGCAGACAGACTGTGGCATCTCATTAAATAGTTTTTACTTAACATTCCCCATATGTCTACTTTATATTGGCATCATTTGGAAAATTAAAGTTTTTTTTTTAGGACATTAGAAGGCTCAGAATTTAAGAAGCAATTTTTCAAATTTTCTACCAAATTCTCGAAACCGACTTTTTCAAGGACCAATTCAGTTCTGAAGTCACTTTGAGGACCTTACATAATAAAAAACCCCATAAATGACCCCATTTTAGAAACTACACCCCTAAAAGTATTCAAAACTGGTTTTACAAACTATGTTAACCTTTTAGGTGTTCCACAAGAATTAAAGGAAAATAGAGGTGAAATTTATAATTTTCAGTTTTTGTGCAGATTTTTAATTTTAATACAATATTTCCTATAACATATCAAGGGTTAACAGCAAAACAAAGCTCAATATTTATTACCCTGATTCTGCAGTTTACGGAAACACCCCATTTATGTTTGTAAACAACTTTATAGGCACATGGTACTTCTCAGAAAGAAAGGAGCACCATATAAATTTTGGAGGGCAGATTTTGCTGGAATGGCTTATTGGTGTTGTGTCATATTGGAAAGCACATTAAGGCACCCCTACAGAAGAAACCCCCCAAAAGTGACTCCATTTTGGAACTACACCTCTCAAATTTTTGGGTACATATGACATTTTGATTGCTTTTTATTTAATTTTTTTATGAGGTGAAGTGGGCTAATTTTGCAATTCTGCCAGTGTTTTTTATTTTTATTTTTTATGGGGTTCTCCATGTGGTATATTTGATAAGATAATTTTATTCTGTGGGTTGATACGGTTATGGTGATACCAAATTTATATTGTTTTATTTATGTTCTACCACTTTTTTTTATCATAAAATCACTTTTTATTAATTTTTTTTTTTTGCATCACCAAAATCTAAGACCCCTAACTTTTTTATTTTTCAGTAAACATACCGGTAGTTATATGAGGGCTTATTTTTTGTGGGATGGGCTGTAGTTTTATTGGTATCATTTTTGAGATGCATATGATTTTTTGATCAATTTTGTATTTATTTTTTTGGGGAGGTGAGGCAAAACAACAGCAGTTCTGGCATTTTTTTAAAATTTTTTACAGCGTTTACCATGCGGGGTTACCACATCCATTTTATAGATCACATAATTACGGACGTGGCAATACCAATTATGGGTAGCTTGTTTTTTTTTTCTTTTATAAATGAGCGTATGGGAAAAAGCTATTTATTTTATTTGTAATTTACATTTTTTTATTTTTTTAACTTTTTTTTATTTGCACACTTTTTTTTATCAAGTCCCACTTGGATCTTGAAGATCCAATGGGGCTGATGGCTTTATTATACTTTGCAATGCTCTTGCATTGCAAAGTATAATACTATCAGGTTTCCTGATAGATGGCGACACTGGACGCTTTAGCAAAGCGTCCGGTTGCCATGGCAACCATTGGGCTGCTGCCATCGCAGTGCGGCAGCCCGATAGTTGAGAAAGGGAGCCCCCTCCCTCTATTAACCCCATGGATGCTGCTACCGTGGCATCTAAAGGGTTATTGCAGTGTGTCAGCATACAGCTGACACTCGCTGCTGATGGCGGTGGCGCAGGAACTGAGCCGCCGCCATAAAAGGAGGACCAGCAACAACAGGGGGCAGAGATGGGGGCACAGGGCTCAGATGACGGCAGGGGACACAGGCGGGCACATTTAAATGTAAAGGCTGGAACGTGCAGAGCACGTCCGGCGATGTTAAAGGCAGGACGCACAGCAGCAGGTGCGCTGATCGCGCACAGAAGCGCTTCCCTTCCACATTAGGGACACAGATGGGGGCACAGACCCTGGAAGAGGACCCAGGTGAGGGGCACAGATTCGGGGCACTGATCAACTAATGCCTGATTTCAGGCTCTGATCTGCAGAGTGCAGATCAGAGCCTGAAACAGGCATTTTTACACTGCTGCGATCCGGTTGGTTAGTCTGCACAGACTAACCAATCGGAGCGATCATCAGCAAGGGACCAGCCTGATTGGTCCTTTGCCGGCATTACTGAACTCTACACTGTCCGTGACAGTGGCAGTTCAGGGGCAGAAGCTTTAATCCAAGCGTTTTGCAGCACTTGGATTAAAGAGCAGCCAGAACGTTTATATACGTGCTATCTGCACGGGGTATGTGCAGATAGGACGTATATAGTCGTATGGCTGACATCAAGGGGTTAAGATCTTCAGCTGAATCTCTGGGTAAATTAGTTCAGAGGAGACATGAAATACAAAGGACGGACAGGACAGATTGTGGTGATATGGAGCTGTGCTAATGGAGACTGCATGCAAGCACTGCTGCTCATTATCCCCACCCTCCTCTCTGTACTTCATGTCTCTTTAATATTTCCATTCCCACAGAGCAGAGGGGAGGACTAGGTACCTCTTTAGCTCAGTGTTGTGAAGTAACTTGTCCTCCTGTGTAACTAGGACAGATTTCGTGTATACTAATAGGACGGAGGCCATTTTATTTCTGATAGTGATTGCTCCGTAGGCAAAACAAGCCATTATATATTAGGTATTTGGGAATTTATTTATCATAAAGTAATATTAAAGTGTTTTCATTTTCTTAATTCCCAGAGAACCCCTTTAATGTACTTCTTTTTGAGCCACTCATTTGTTGCTTTGGCTGTATGATTTGGATCATTGTTGTGCTGGAAGACCCAGCCACAAACCATTTTTAATGTCCTGGTGGAGGGAGAGAGGTTGTCACTCTGGATTTTACGGTACATAGCTCCATCCACTCTCCAATTGATGAGGTGAAGTAGTCCCGTACTGAACGGGAGTTACATCGCATTATACTGATTTATGATGCTATGCAGGGGCGGACTGGGAACCTAAAGTGGTCCTGGAAAAAATACTAAAAGTGGCCCTGTTTTGTACTCTGGTCCAAATTGATGGAAGGCAGGGCCAGCAATACCATATTGTGGCACACTATACCACCCCAACAGAGCCAAATACCACAGTCCATCATAAAATACTGCCAGCAGCACAAAATACATCCCCAAAAACATCCACTGGCCGGCCGTGAGGAGGGCCCAGGCGGCCCTCTGGGCATTGGCCCACCGGGAAGTTTCCCTGTAAGGTCTATGGCCAATCCGCCCCTGATGCTATGCAACCCTTACAGTTCTGGAATGTGTTGGATAACACTGTCAGCATTATCCAACACATTCCAGAACTGTAAGGGTTACATAGCATCATAAATCAGTATAATGCTATGTAACCCCCGTTCTGTGCCAGGAGTTCAGTACAAAGCACACGATGCGGGAGAAGTCCGAGTCTCCCGCTCGTGTGAAAGGGGCCTAAAACGGCTGTCTTTAATGCAGCTAAAAAGTTGATTAGGAGCGTCTAACTGGTCTGGTGGAGCCTGAACTCTTAAGGCCCCTTTCACACGAGCGAGTTTTCCATGCGGGTGCAATGCATAACGTGAACGCATAGCACCCGCACTGAATCCTGACCCATTCATTTCAATGGGTTTGTGTACATGAGCGTTTTTTATCACGCATCAGTTCTGCGTTGCATGAAAAATGCAGCATGTTCTATATTCTGCGCTTTTCACGCAGCCCTGGTCCCATAGAAGTGAATGAGGCTTCAGTGAAAAATGCATTGCATCCTGAAGCAAGTCCGGATGCAGTGCGTTTTTCACTGATGGTTGCTAAGAGATGTTGTTTGTAAACCTTCAGTTTTTTCTCACGCACGTGAAAAACACATCAAAACGCATTGCACCCGTGCAGAAAAAACTGAACAACTGAACGCAATCGCAGACAAAACTGACTGAACTTGCTTGCAAAATGGTGCGAGTTTTCCTGAACGCATCCGGACCTAATCCATCACGCTCGTGTGAAAGAGGCCTAAATTTTACAAATTGTGAATTTTTCCAAATTTTCTGTAAATTTTGGAATTTTTTTATAAATAAAGGTGAAACATATTGACTCAAATTTACCTTTAACATGAAGTACAATATGTCACGAGAAAACAGTCTCAGAATCGCTTAGATAAGTAAAAGTGTTCCAGAGTTATTACCACATAAAGTGAAACATGTCAGATTTGAAAAATGTTGCTTGGTCCTTAAGGTGAAAACTGGCTTGGTCTTGAAGGGGTTAAAAAAGAAGTGGTCTGTGAGAGCCAGAAATCTTGCTTGTTTGTAGGTGACCAAATACTTATTTTCCACTATAATTTGCAAATAAATTCTTTAAAAATCAGACAATGTGATTTTCTGGATTTGTTTTCTCATTTTGTCTCTCTCATCTTTTTAAGTGGGAGAACTTGCACAATTGGTGGCTGACTAAATACTTTTTTTCCCCACTGTATGCAGATTTCATTAAATTGAACAAATCTCAAAAAAATATATATAATTCCAACCATGTGGAAAGTGAATATATGGAAACGGACAAATGAGGCCTGATTCTTAATTCTTTGCATCTCATCAATTTTTTAGACCCACACCTTCTTTGTCTCTGACTATGGTAGGGGATCAAATACTTATTTCTCTGTGCAAAATGCAAATAAATATATATAATTTAGACAATGTGATTTTCTGGATTTTTTTGATATTCTATCTCTCACTGTTAAAATTAACATACCCTAAAAATTATAGACTGTTCATGTCTTTGACAGTGGGCAAACTTACAAAATCAGCAAGGGATCAAATATTTATTTCCTTCACTGTATCTACACCTATGTGCAGACCTTGTTTGTCCACTATAAAGGGAATGCATCATCAGAAAATGTGAAATCATGTTTTTATGTTAAATATATATTTAAAAACATTTTGGTGGTTATTTTTTATTTTTCATGTCAATATCTAAATAAAAAAACATAAAATCATGCAGTTTTTGCACCGGCCACTAGGCCTAATAATTGGCGCCAATCTTGGTCTGTACAGATAACATTACTGCAGTCATCTCCTTATCATTACAGAAAGGATTAGATCTCAGCATATTGATCTCATAATGAAGCAGGTGTAGTGGTTTAACCCCTTCACGACTGCCATATGGTTATATACCTGTACATCCTATCTGCAAATAACCGTTGCCGCCGCCATCAGCAGCTAGTGTCTGACACTCTGTATGCTGACACTCTGCTATAACCCCTTAGATGTCGCAGTAGCGGCATCCAAGGAATTAATAGAGGGAGGGGGCTCCCTCTCTCAACCAACGAGCTGCCGCACTGCGAGGGCAGCGGCCTGATGGTTGCCATGGCAACCGGACGCTTTGCTAAAGCGTCCAGTGTTGCAATCTATCAGGAAACCTGATAGTACTATACTTTGCAATGCAAGAGCATTGAAAAGTATAATAAAGCCATCAGCCACACTGGATCTTCAAGATCCAAGTGGGACTTGATTAAAAAAAAGTGTGAAAATAAAAAAAGTAGAAAAATAAATGTAAAAAAATAAATAAAAATGTAAATGATAAATTTTATAATATAAATGTATAAATTTATAAAAGATTAAAAAATTAGAAAAAATAAAATAAACTACCCATAATTGGTATTGCTGCGTCCATAATGATGTGATCTATAAAATGGTACTAACTCCATATGGTAAACGCTGTAAAAAAATTTTTAAAATGGCAAAATTGCTGTTTTTTTTTTTTGCCTCACTTCCCCAACAAAATGAATAAAAAGTGACCAAAAAGTCATATGTATCCCAAAAATGATACCAATAAAAACTACAGCCCATCTCACAAAAAATAAGCCCTCGTATAACTATGTTTATGGAATGATAAAAAAGTTATGGGTCTTAGATTTTGGTGATGCAAAAAAAAAAGTTTAATAAAAAGGGATTTTATGATAGTGGTAGAACGTGAAAAAACATACAAATTTGGTATTGCCATAACTGTATCAACCCACAGAATAAAATTATCATATCTAATATACCACATGGAGAATCCCATAAAAAATAAAAAACACTGACAGAAATTTAATTTTTGCCTGATTTACCTCCTAAAAAATGGAATAAACAGCACTCAAAAAGTCATATGGACCCCCAAATTGTACCAGTAAAAATTACAGCCCGTCCTGCAAAAAAACAAGCTTTCACACAGCTTCATTGATGGAAAAATGAAAAAGTCATGGGTCTTTGATTTGGTGATGCAAAAAAAAAATGTTTAATAAAAAGTGATTTTATGATATAAAAGTGGTAGAACATAAATAAAACAATATAAATTTGGTATCACCATAACCGTATCCATCCAAAAAAATTAAAATATACCACACGGAAAACCCCATAAAAAATAAAAAACACTGACAGAATTGCAATATTAGCCTACTTCACCTAAAAAAAAAAATTAAATAAAAAGCGATCAAAAAGTCATATGTACCCAATGGTACCATTAGAAAAAAAACTACAGCCCATCCTGAAAAAAATTAGCCCCCACACAGCTCAGTCAACAAAAAAATAAAAAAGCTATGGCCCTTAAAATCTATTTCAGCAAATTCCATGTTAGAAAATGCAGATGCCGCTCCGTTTCTTTTGAATTCTGCCGTCTGCTCATACAGCAGTTTACCACCACATATGAGATGTTGGTGTATTCAGGAGAAAATGGGTAACAAATTATGGGGTGCATTTTCTCCTGTTATCTCTGCTAAAGTTAAAAATGTTGGCTTAAGCGACTTTTTCTTGTAAAAAATATAATTTTTCATTTTCACAGCTATGTGTTTCTAAATACTATGAAATGTCTCTGAGGTAAAAGTGGACTGTATACCCCTCAATAAATTCTTTGAGGGGTGTAGTTCCAAAATTGAGTCACTTTTGCGGGGTTTCTTCTGTAGGGGTGCCTTAATGTGCCTTCAAATATGACACGACACCCATAAGCCATTCCAGCAAAATCTGCCCTCCAAAAACCATATGGTGCTCCTTTCCTTCTGAGAACTGCTGTGTGCCCATACAGCTGTTTACAAATATAAATGGGGTGTTTCTGTAAACTGAGTTTCGTTTTGCCGTTAACCCTTGATGTGTTATAGGAAAAATTGTATCAAATTTAAAAATCCGCACAAAAACGGAAAATTGAAAATGTCACCTCTATTTTCCTTTAATTTCTTGTGGAACACCTAAAGGGTTAACATAGTTTGTAAAACCAGTTTTGAATACTTTTAGGGGTAGTTTCTAAAATTGGGTCATTTATGGGTGGTTTGTATTATGTAAGGACCTCAAAGTGACTTCAGAACTGAATTGGTTCTTGAAAAAGTCGGTTTTGAAAATTTTATAGAAAATATTAAATTAAATTCTAATGTCCTAAAAAAATAAAATGTAATTTTCAAAATGATGTTAACATAAAGTGGACATATAGGGAATCTTAAGTAAAAACTTTGAATTTCTACGCCTTTAATGCGTAGAAATTCAAATTTAGAAAATTCTATTTTTTTCCAAATTTTTCTGTAAATTTTGGATTTTTTATAATATAAAGGTAAAAGTTATCGACCCAAATTTACCCCTAACATGAAGTACGAGATGTCACAAGAAAACAGACTCAGAATGGCTGGGATAAATAAAAGCCATTCCAAAGTTATAAGCACATAAAGTGACACATGTCAGATTTGCAAAATTTAGGCCTGGTCACGAAGGTGAAAAAATGGCTTGGTCTTGAAAGGGTTAAACATCTTTTATTCATTCATTCATCCCTACTAATTCATTGGAGTCTATGAGACAAGTAATCTGATGATGGCTTGTTATAGTTCCCTGGGAAAAAAAAATGTGTCAATGCAATTTAGGATAAGTCCCAAATTGGACTTAATACTCAGTTGTCTATGGTGTTCACATTGTGTTCAATTTCCCCCTTCATGGTAAGAGGGTGCGGCCACAGCACAAGAAATGCACGTCCAGTCGTCTCATTGCTGATCATGCATATCTCTCCTGGTTACACCCAGAGAGCTAATTTTATTAGAAATACATGTTGGTGTAATCACACCCCCCTTTGTCATCAATTTTAATATATCCAACCACAATCATACAAGTATACATGTAACATCAAATCAAATCAAAAGAATGATGATGGTAGCCGCCCAATGCTAATGAGGACACGTACACATTACTTCATCTATCTGGGAAATTCCATATGCATATTTCAACTTCTGCTAAGTTCCTGTTTTCCTACAGACATATCAAGTGATTATGAGTCATTTTTATTTTTAAGCATATGTGACATCTAATGGAGATTAGAGATTATAAAATATAAGAGATATGTATATAAGGAGATGGAGACCACCTGATAATGAAATACAACCCTAGCACAATTGTGTTCATCCAACTAACTAAATTTCTTTAACATTTTCCTCCTCTTGAACATAATTTGCTAATAATCTAAAGAGAGTTTCCCAATAGACTATATTCAGTTCAAACCAGGCCTATGGGCCATCCATTAACTGAGGTGTATCGATCAGGACAGACCCTATAATCATCAATGCAGATCTTATATCTGTTCGTTGTCCGATGGGATGGAGAAGGAGACACAAGTAAATAAGTGTCTTCCTCCTCTTGTACACAGCCTGCTTAGGTATCCAGAGGACTCCCCCAATGACTACATTCTGACTGGATTCCCCAAATCAGGGCTGATAAGCCATTTATCATCTATGGTAGACTCCACTGGACACTCAGCATTTTTCTTTTCCTGCACTTTCACTTTCCTTTAAGTTATTCCAAGTTATTCCCTGCACAGCACAGGGGCACAATCAGAAGCGAGGCAAATGTCCAATAATCATCAGAGTCAAAGTTGTCATGTCTAGGATTCCATAGCTCTCAGCTGAATCATCAAGTTCAGTATTCATAGGCTGGATTGATATATATATATATATACTCCTCTTTTGTAGATTCTCCATGATTCACATTCAGTATACAGGTTATTATTACAGTCAGGTGATGATGATAATATCTTCTTTCTGACCTTACTGCCAATTTAATCAGAAACAACAAATTTAGTATCCTTTTACAAAGGGAGCATCAACCATCAACCTATCATTTTACTTAACTAAATCAGTCAATTGGGTTCAGTGAACACAGCAAATCAGTCTAATCAATGGACAATTCTTTCTTAGAATTAGTGGCTCTATAAATCTCCCTTAACCTCTTAGCATGTTCCACATCAGCAACCACTCAAACTATACCATCCTTATCATGACATGTGCATAGTATGATCTTTTCCTTTTTCTCAATAAAATCTACTCCGGTACACGTAATGGAACCTATAAAGGACCTCTTTTCTTTTTCTTCAAACTCAGAGATGGTTAGCTAAGGTGCAGACCACTGAGCGGCGAGGAGTCAGCCATCTATATGCATCCGTTTCACATACCACATACACATCATTTTTCGATTGCTTGATACTTGCCAAGTGGGTTGCTATTCTTTCAGTATGTTATAGACCAGCCAGTTTTTAAATCTGTTTAAACCTTGTTAGTGAAGTTAGGACACAAATTAGAACATAATGAACATAATGGGGCAAAGATGTAATACTCAGACTTTACTCAATAATCCAATCCTGATTAAACAATATCCAAGTGAGTCCACACCACCTTTCCTCTCACTGTGTGGATTATTTGCTAATTCTATAATCTCTCATTATTTTGCAAACTTCATAAGCATTAAGTATATTATCAATGTAAATATGTTTGGCTTCACCAATGTTGGAATGGTGAACACAGCACTCAGTAGGGACCATCAAATCTGGGATCCAAACCTTTCCTTTATATGAACTAGTTACTAGTCTTTAAGCCCAGATCTGAAAAGGAATCACACACATGTTTATGTTCAACAGTCAGAGCTTGACCTGTAAGGGCTCCTACCACTTAGGAAAGACAAAAGTGTCAAAAGGCTTGCTCTACATCCAGTATTCCTCTACTTACTACCTCAGCCAGTATCTTCTTTTTACTCTTGCTTTTACTACAGGCCACTTGTCCCTGAAAAATAGATCAACATAGACAAGGACATATTCATGCTGCCCCTCCTTTGGAAACTTAATGCAGTCCATCTGCAATCTCTGAAATAGGCAAGATGGCCTGGGTATATGCCTTTCTGGAACTCTCAAAGTTCTTCCAACATTATTACAGGCACACATCATATAACCTTGGACAAACCTGGTGCAGCGCTGCTGGACCCCTGGAATTCCCACCATCTCTCCTCCTGACACATACATCAACCCATGTGCTGAATTCATCATCAACGGGCAGAGTGCACTTGAGAAGGCACCATTTTACCTACCCTCCAGAGCTTGTCATCACTCATTGCTCTTACTTTAGAGGTCTTCTGGGCCTGGGTTGGCCGAGTCATGTAAACCTTAGGTTGGCTTCAGGTAATGGCTGGAGGTCTGCAGTTATAGCAGTTTAATCTCCCAACTTGTCTTTTTTTTTTTCCTTCTTCTGGACAGCATCAGGGCATAAAACAACTCTCACACACTCAGCACCTTCATGGGTTTCCCATGGATCCAACAAAACCTCTGCTCCACCAGAATCAGACCATAATCATGGAAGATACCCAAAGGCATATATGAACTCTATATAAATGTTAGTTATCTGACCACAACCATCTTACCAGCCTCAGTGAGTGCCTTCAGCTCTACCTCCTGTACTCACATTACAGAAGGGAGTGGTATTTAGGTGACAACATCAGTTTAGGCACTGACAGCATAATCCTGTCTTCTGTGTGATCCATCTATACCATTTGTGAGAGAAAACTCAATATTCGACAAAGTTATCAATCAGATCTGAATGTACTTGCTCCATGGTTTATATGACATCTAAACCTTTATGTAGTCTGGTAACTCAACCTCTTATTAAAATGCAGAAAATCTTCTGTAGACTCAAGATGCTCAAAGTGCTGTATCTCCTCCAGAACTCCGTGTTCATGGCCCACGTGACTGTCATAAAACAATTCTCTTAATACTTTTCAAATGCTGTTATTCTTTCTTTTTTCCTGTCAAACAAATCAAACGCTTCCATCATGTTCAGAAAATAAAACAAAATAATCAGAAATAAAAAAATGATCGGAAACCTTTATCTATCATCTAGTTTTCACTGACAGATGAAATATTTGGTGACACAGTTACTTCAGACATTTCATTTGATTTAACCACATATTATTATACTTATTTGATGATTTTGCTTGTAGACCTCTTATAAACACACTTGTTTGAATACACATATTAATAACATTTTTTTTATAACAAACCAATCTTATTGTTTATTTTTTTTTCCACTTGCATGCTTATGCGACTGTTAAAATTAAATGAACCAATTTCATTTTTTTTTCGTCTTTCTCAACTCTAGTGACATATCACACTATACGTGTTTAGGGAGGAACACAAGAGGCTGTCTCTGTAAATATAATTCTATGTCACGTCACCACCCCTCTGTCGTCTGGCAAGGTACTTCTCCTTTTTGATCATTTCTAGCTAGATGTAACAAATAACGATTACGAACAAAGACAGACACGGGCCCATCACACCACTTCACGCACAAACAAATACAGTATGCATTGGAGCTTAAAAATGTATGCATGACTCATGAAACGTTTTCAGCACAGAATCAATGAAAATGATATTTTGTGGCAGATCTGCCGAATACATTAGGATTTCTTGGTCTTTTTCTTCACTCCTAAAAAACAGATTAGGACAATCCCCACCAATTAAACATTTGGGAAAAACAACAGGCTTCCTTGACGTCCATTAATTCTGGCTGCCAAAATAGAACTCACAAAATCTTTAGTTTGCAAACAAAATGAAAAATAATGTGCACATAATATCAAATGTAAGAATGAGCTCATCTTTTACCACGTGGATTTCTTTTGACTCAATTCTAATTTTTTCCTTTCCTGGATATTATTATTGATACTTACTTTAAATTCTAAATTCTTATAGAAAATCTACTTTCAAAGAAACAGACATCATCCATACTTCCTCTTTTTTTCACGAACCCGCAAAGTCTGGGAAAGAAGCCAAGCATACTCAAGCAAATCAAAAGTTTGAAACTTTAAACTACACTTTATAATTTTTTTTCTTTAAAGACAGGTTTTTTTTTTTTTACTAATCCACTAATGGCAGCAGTATAACCAACTGACACATTTCAATACTACCACTACCAGTATCACTACCACATCTGCCAACAATATCTGAAATGGGAACTATTGCAATTCTATGTTATCAAATAATCAGATTCTGATTAGAATCTGATTCTTCGCGGCTCATCCTCCTCTTCTACAGAAATGCATACATTTATGACTATCGGGACCCACAAAGAGACGGAAGACAAAGAAAATGTCGTTTAAGTCCTCTCAAGCAGCAGCCAGTACTTCCCCCTTTTTACCACTCCACTCATGTTAACTCTTTCCTTTGCTTTTTAAAAGTAAAAACATATATATATTATATATATACATACACATATATGTGTTCCCTTCCCAATTTTTTCTCCATCATTCTTTTATGCATCTTTGACCACTTGCTCCCAGCCTCTCACGTTCTCACCTGCTCTTACCTTCTTCACCTGCCTAACCTTCAACGATGCGCTGCTTCTCTCACTGTGGAACTTTCCAGATTTAAACCATCTAGATTTCCAGATTAATCATCTTTTGACATGCCTGCTCTTTTGAATATTCTGCTTATATCTCACTGCCGCCTCCTACTCTTCTGCTCTCCATGATATCCCACTGCAGTCACCTCCCTCCTTGAGTGGATCCGTCCCTTCTCCAACCAGACACACACCTTTTGTGTCCCACTACACTACACGTGAACCCGATGATTCACGTACAGCTGGTTGCTCATACCACGCAAAGCGTAACTAACCAGCCCAGTTGCTCATACCACGCAAAGCGTAACTAACTGGGCACCAACCTGCTCACACGATGCACAAAGCAAAGATACAGGTCGACTTACAGGATCCCCTGTGGACCTCACAGAGAGGTGGGCACTTTAAATACTAACTAAAAGCAAGCATTGAAATCTCTTTCTTGATTTTCTAACTTCCTCTTTTTTCCAGTTCCTTAATTTCTATCACGGCATATTATAAAACACAGGCAATCTCTATCACTCTATTCATACACCTTAGGTTTCAGACACATTCCATTCACCTCTACTATAGACAAGGAGGTGTTCTTTTAAAATCCCAAAGATTCCGAAAAGGACAATACTTGAACAGTGGTCATAACAAGGAAGGCACAAAGAAAAATTTTACCTGTGTATTGAAGGTG
>ONZH01025327.1:0-136059 GCA_900303285.1 Rhinella marina | reverse complement strand
AGAAGGTGAGTAGGTACTGTGTGTGTGTTTTGTTTTTAACACAGAGAGGGCACAGGTGACATTTCTATTACAAAGGGGACAGAGAGGAGAGGACATTAATGCTACAGAGGGGCAAAGGGGGCACAGTGGGCATTACTATTACAAAGGGGGCACGGTGGGCATTATACCATAAGGGGACACAGTGGGCATTACTATCATAAGGGGGGCACAGAGGGCATTACTACTTGAAAGGGGGACACAGAGGGGCATTACTACTACTACAAAGTGGGCACATGGGCATTAACTACCATAAAGGGGCACAAAGGCATTACTACTATAAAGGGGCACAGAGGTATTTACTACTATAAAGGGGCCACAGAGGGGCATAACATTATGTGGCACAGAGTGGGCATTAATACTGTGAAGGGGCACAATGGGCATTAATACTGTGAAGGGGCCACAGAGTGCATTACTACTCTGGAGGGGGCGCAGAGAGTGCATAACTACTGTGAGGGGCTATAAAGAGGGTATTTCCACTGTTAAAGGGGCACAGATGTTTATGTCCCTCTGTGTCTCTGTCCCTGTGTGTCCCTGTCCGTGTGTGTGTCTGTCCCTCTGTCCGTGTCACCTTCACCATGCCCACAGTGTTATGTCTTGACGCAGCTGCATCAAGACGTTCTGTGTGGGGCAAGAAGAAGATGGAAGAGGAGACAGCGCCACCAGCATTGAGTCCACGGGAGAGGCACAGGGAGGCACACTAAGGGACGCCAGGTAACCTACACATGATCTTACACTAGTGTTTATCTGTGGTTTTATATAGGACTGCAGGTAACAGTATCACATAATCTACACTAGCGTTATCTGTGGTTTTACATAGGACTGCAAGTAACACTACCACATAATCTACACTAGCGTTATCTGTGGTTTTACATAGGACTGCAAGTAACACTACCACATTATCAGCACTAGTGTTATTTGTGGTTTTACACAGGACTGCAGGTAACACTACTGCATTTTCTGTACTCTGCCATCACTGTGTTAGGTGTGCTGTTGCCCCCATTGTCTTATAGGTGCAGGTCCCACCGCTGGGACCCGCACCTATATCCAGAATGGAACCCTGCAAGGTGGTGGTTGGAGGACTCCGGTCCAGCCACCACCAAGTCGGCTCCCATAGAAGTGAATGGGAGCGTACTGCACATGTGCGCCCCCGCTCCCATTCATTTTTATGGAGCCGACGAAAATAGCCGAGCCAGTGCTAAGCTATTTTCGCCGGCCCCATAGAAAGTGATTGGAAGGCAGCTAAGCCTGCGCCCTCCTTCACTTTCGGTTCTACGTTCTGGATATAGGTGCGGGTCCCAGCGGTGGGACCCGCACCCATTAGAGAATGGGGGCATATACTAGCAATATGCGCCATTGTCCAAGATGACACAAACCCTTTAATGGGGGGGGGGGGGGGGCGCCATTTAAATTTTTGCCTCAGGCAGCAGAAGAGCTAGAATCGGCCCTGAGTCAGCTGATTGGTTTTCCTGGGTGCACGACGCCTTAAAAAGTACAGCGACGCCTTAAAAAGATTAAAATAGACAAATCGCCAGGACCAGATGGCATGCAGCCCCGTATCCTAAGAGAATTAAAGGGGTTGGCCACCCTAAGTATCAAAAATCCAAAGTTCCCCCAGACAATAGCCAACACTATGAAGTATTTCTCAGGTGACATGTACTGGCTGTACGTCATTTATCTAACCTGTTCACCATGACACACTTCCCTGGAGGAGCTCCCTCAGACAGGCTGTGTGGGAGGAGCAGCTGAAAAGTGAAAGAAACAATGCCAGCATGCACTGCGGCAAGTGTGTTCAAAGGAGCAGTCACATGACCTCCCCGCCCACCTGTGTTCCCATAGAGACAAGAGCCCCTTAGATAATATCAATAACTCAGTTATCAGTGAATAAACTGTTGTACAGACATAGCAATAGAAAGAACGCCCAGTCCCAACAGTAAAGGAGGGGGGGGGGTGTTACCCTTTTCATAAATTTGCTGTGGGGCCCAGTCATTTCTAGTTGTGCCACTGGATGTAAACCAAAAACAGAATGAGGGGGGGAGTTATCATTTCCCTTGTTCCTAAAAAGTGGCGTTAAAAAGTTGCAAACTATGGGACAAATTTATCAAAACTGGTGTAAAGGAAAACTGGCTTGGTTGCCCATAGCAACCAATCAGATTCCACCTTTCATTTTTCAAAGCTCCTTTGGAAAATGAGAGGTGGAATCTGATTGGTTTCTATGGGCAACTAAGCCAGTTTTCCTTTACAGCAGTTTTAATAAATCTCCCTCTATGTGTTTGCAAATTTTTAACTGCACTTTTTTTTTTTTTTTAAAGGGCGTGACAATGGGAGAGACAGGGCGTGACCAGTCACCCCAACAAATTTATGTTCATTTTCACCAGTTTTCTGACTCAAATGAAGCCAGAAATCTATGGCAGCTCTGAGCTGTCATAGATTTCTGTTTAGGTGCATGGACTGCACAAATCGATCTGCTGACATACAGAGGAGCCTCCTGTCTATCATCATACGATCTGCTCCCAGCTGACAGCCCATTAATCATCTATGAAAAGTACAGGGGGTCACACATCACTATATATAATGTACAGGGGGTCACACATCACTATATATAATGTACAGGGGGTAACACAACATTATATATAATGTACAGGGGGTCACACATCACTATATATAATGTACAGGGGGTCACACATCACTATATATAATGTACAGGGGGTCACACATCACTATATATAATGTACAGGGGGTCACACATCACTATATATCATGTACAGGGGGTCACACATCACTATATATAATGTACAGGGGGTCACACATCACTATATATCATGTACAGGGGGTCATACATCACTATATACAGTGTACAGGGGGTCACACATCATTATATATAATGTACAGGGGGTCACAAGTCACTATATATAAAGTACAGGGGGTCACACATCACTATATATAATGTATAGGGGGTCACACATCACTATATAATGTACAGGAGTTCACACATCATTATATATAATGTGCAGGGGGTCACACATCATTATATACAGTGTACAGGGGGTCACACATCACTATATACAGTATAAAGTGGTGATCACATATCACTGTATTGGGGGCATCATATATCACTATATACAGTGTGCAGGAAGGAGAGGGCACATATTTACAGATGACATCAGTGACTGCTGCTGATATCACTGACCTCAGCCATACTGACAGCTCAGAAGGGGTTAAAGCTCCTGACCTGTTGGTCTGGTTGGAATAAACATGTATGTCATAAGATCACATTGCAGAGTGGTCATAGACAGGACAGACACTAGGATTGCTCACACTTTGTTATCCACAGCACCTTCCTGGCTCTGCTACATCACTGCAGTCAGTGAGGTCCATCACAGATTCTCCTCAGTCTCTCTTCCTCTTGCAAATTTTCTTTATTTCAGCTTCTAACAAGTTTCTCTGCTAAGCCCCTTCAGCCCTGTATAGTCAGGACCGCAGTCACAGCAGAAGGAAACGTCTCTGACACAAGCAGGGTGCCTTTAGGACCCAGGAGCAGCACACTCCTTCCATGGACTAGTGCACGTGCAGGCATGGACAAGACAAGCAGCTATGAGAGCAGGACTGAGGGGGCGTGGCTTCCAATAGCAAAAGAACCAGGCAGATCTGCTGCAGAAGATATATTAGGAAGTTTATTATCTCCCTGCTTTCTTTAGAGTTTGAATAAGTGCTAACAAAGTGGTCAACCCCTTTAACTAATGTCATAGCCAGACCCTTATTTCTGATATTTAAGGACTCTATACTGACAGGGAGTGTTCCACAGGATTGGCGCATAGCCAATATTCAAAAAGGGTCCAAAAACAGAGCCTGGAAACTATAGGCCGGTAAGTTTAACATCTGTCGTGTGTAAACTGTTTGAAGGTTTTCTAAGAGATGCTATCTTGGAGTACCTCAATGAAAATAAGCAAATAACTCCATATCAGCATGGCTTCATGAGGGATCAGTCATGTCAAACCAATTTAATCAGTTTCTATGAGGAGGTAAGTTCTAGACTTGACTGTGGCGAATCAATGGATGTCGTATATCTGGACTTCTCCAAAGCATTTGACATGGTACCACATAAAAGGTTACTATATAAAATGAGAATGCTTGGACTGGGAGAAAATGTCTGTATGTGGGTAAGTAACTGGCTCAGTGATAGAAAACAGAGGGTGGTTATTAAGGGTACATACTCAGATTGGGTCACTGTCACTAGTGGGGTACCACAGGGGTCAGTATTGGGCCCTATTCTCTTCAATATATTTATTAATGATCTTGTAGATGGCTTGCACAGTAAAATATCAATTTTTGCAGATGACACTAAACTGTGTAAAGTAATTAACACAGAAGAGGACAGTACACTGCTACAGATGGATCTAGATAGATTGGAGGCTTGGGCAGAGAAGTGGCAGATGAGGTTTAACACTGACAAATGTAAGGTTATGCACATAGGAAGGAATAATGCAAGTCACCAGTACATACTAAATGGTAAAATATTGGGTAACTCTGACATGGAAAAGGACCTAGGAATTTTAGTGAACAGCAAACTAAGCTGTAGAAACCAGTGTCAGACAGCTGCTGCCAAGGCCAATAAGATAATGGGTTGCATCAAAAGAGGTATAGATGCCTGTGATGAGAACACAGTCCTGCCACTTTACAAATCACTAGTTTGACCACACATGGAGTACTGTGTACAGTTCTGGGCTCCTGTGAACAAGGCAGACATAGCAGAGCTGGAGAGGGTTCAGAGGAGGGCAACTAAAGTAATAACTGGAATGGGTGGACTACAGTACCCAGAAAGATTATCAAAATTAGGGTTATTTACTTTAGAAAAAAGACGACTGAGGGGAGATCTAATAACTATGTATAAATATATCAGGGTTCAGTACAGAGATCTCTCCCATGATCTATTTATCCCCAGGACTGTTACTGTGACGAGGGGACATCCTCTGTGCCTGGAGGAAAGAAGGTTTGTTCACAAACATAGAAGAGGATTCTTTACGGTAAGAGCAGTAAGACTATGGGTCTCTCTGCCTGAGGAGGTGGTGATGGTAAGTTCAGTAAAAGAGTTCAAGAGGGGCCTGGATGTATTTCTGGAGTGTAATAATATTATAGGTTATAGTTACTAGAGAGGGGTCGTTGATCCAGGGAGTAATTCTGATTGCCTGATTGGAGTCGGGAAGGAATTTTTTTCCCCTAAAGTGAGGAATATTGGCTTCTACCTCACAGGGGTTTTTTTTTGCCTTCCTCTGGATCAACTTGTAGGAAAACAGGCCGAACTGGATGGACAGATGTCTTTTTTCGGCCTTATAAACTATGTTACTATGTTACTATTATTATGCCCTTTTTCAAGCACTCACAAAGCGCGCTGCGCTGATTCTTGGACGCTGGCCACCACCATGAAATCAGTATGCATTTGTTATAGCCTCTTAATAGTCACCTGTCCCTCATTCTCTTCCACACTGACAGAGGGGGGAAGCTGCTTTAGCTGCTCATATATCTGGTTTGGTACCAGAAACATGGGCTCTGTATTGTCTGAAAGCTGACATTCCAATCTTTTAGACAATACCAGAATGACATAAATCTGTTCAGTACAGGGGAAGAAGACATCACTCATAGAAATCAGGATGAATGAAAGTATAAGCAGATTTTACTCACAATTTTTCCCGACTCAATTTCTAACAGTGATTTCTCCTCTGTTGACTAGAGCTGTCATTATGGTATGAAAGCCTGGACTGTCAGCTTTCAAACAAGGCCAGTTGCATTTTTCTAGCTGGTACCATTCAGGATATATCAGCATGTAAAACAGCCCACCCTTCTCCACTTCCTGCAGCGCAGGCACTCAGGGCTGAGCTCCTCCTACCAGTGCTGATCCCTCTCTTGTTTATAGTACAGAGAAGATGACCTGCACATGGCAACACTCTGAGAAGAGAGCTGCTGAATAGGAAAGTAGCACACATTTCTGGGAGTTATTAGCAGGTAAAACTGAAAATGATTACATTTTACATTACTTATACAACAGGGTGTGCTATACCATTAGGGTATAAAAAATGAAACGGCAATTACACTTTAAACAGTAGGCAACTATCTCCTAAGCTCCCCCTAGAGGTGATAGTTGACAGTCAGAATTTTATCCTTAATTATAAGACAATAGGATTTTTGGAGCTCTTTATCAGAAAAAACATGATAAACATAAAGTATATTAAGACAATCATGAGATAATTTTTGACCTCGTTAGATAAGAAAATTGACTTCAAGGATGGACATCAATTAAAGTTAAATTCTAGCCTGACACGGACAGCAATAATAAACTGATACAGAACGATATACATGTTGGGAGTACTCACGGTATTCCAATCTCAAACAAGTTGTTCTGAATCAGCTGCTTTCCCAACATAATGATACTAAGCTGGATACACAGCTCCATCAGACATCCACCGGGTGCGCACTGCCAAGAAAAACAGAGCAAGATGTTAATGTAATTTACACATTTTACATAAAAAGATTACATAATAAATCTTGGTATTGGAGTTTTTTTTTTTTTGGGCGGGGAGTGACAGTGGTACTGTTGCAGTATATCTGACATCTGTGGAACCTCATACTATTCATGAATCTCAATTACACTTGATTGACGCTTTATCTGACTGTTACTTGAATTATTGTAACCATGGGATTTAATAAGAATGCAGCCATTTATAAATGCTTTATGGATTTATTTAAAGTCTATAGCTATTTAAAGGTGTTAACCGAGTTATATTAATTGATGACCTAACCTCAGGCAGGGGCCTCGTTAGGCTAAAACATTCGGGGCCTGGGCCCCGGATGTTATGTCCCAGGCCCCGAATGTACTGCCTGCTAGTCTTTTACTGTGCAGCACAGCTGTTATCAGGTGCTGGACTGCAGCGCTGGCACACATTTTACTTTGGGGAAAGGGACAGCACCAGGGGTGTAGCTATAGGGGGTGCAGAGGTAGCAGTCGCTACCGGGCCCAGGAGCCTGAGGCGGCCCAAAGACTCTTGTGCCACATAAGAAGACACACAGAGCACTGAGGGAAGGGGGGCCCAAGCTGAACTCTTGCACCAGGGCCCATGAGCCTTTAGCTACGCCCCTGGACAGCACAGTACCTTGCAGGGCAAGTTCCTTTCTCCAAAGTAAACTTCACAGACCCCACATAAGCAGACAGCTCCCCCCCCCCCTCCTCTGTGCAGTATGATATTCCATCCTGTGTGAGGAGGAGGCGGAGCCAGAGGAGCCGAGGCAGCAGCAGAAGATAATGGAGAAGCTGCTCCTGCTGACCTCCTACTCCACACAGCAGCAATGGGGTAAGTTATTGTGGGAGGAAAGCTAGGAGAGTCCTGAAGCTACTGCCCCTGCACATCTTGTGTCCCCCCTGGTGTTCCAGCCCCTCACAGACCTCTGCCCACTCACTATCTCAACTTTACACAGAGCTTCTAAGAAGTCATGTCTCCCAGTGACCCCCTCAACTCCCCCCCCCCATTCCCTCTCATCAGTGGCATTCCAAAATTTCCCAGCCCCTCATCCCCCACATGTGATATAATGTCTCTGGAGGTTATATCTGCGCTGGAGCATTATAAGAGGAGCGGCTGATATGTCACATAGGATGTAAATGTCTCTGGAGGTTATATCAGTGCTGGAAGTTATAAGAGGAGCGTCTGATATGTCACATATGATGTAAATGTCTCTGGAGGTTATATCAGTGCTGGAGCGTTATAAGAGGAGCGGCTGATATGTCACATATAATGTAAATGTGTCTGGAGGTTATATCAGTGCTGGAGCGTTATAAGAGGAGCGGCTGATATGTCACATATGATGTAAATGTGTCTGGAGGTTATATCAGTGTTGGAGCATTATAAGAGGAGCGGCTGATATGTCACATATGATGTAAATGTCTCTGGAGGTTATATCAGTGCTGGAGCATTATAAGAGGAGCGGCTGATATGTCACATATGATGTAAATGTGTCTGGAGGTTATATCAGTGTTGGAGCGTTATAAGAGGAGCGGCTGATATGTCACATATTTGATGTAAATGTCTCTGGAGGTTGTATTAGTACTGGAGCATTATAAGAGGAGTGGCTGATATCAGTCACATATGATGTAATGTCTCTGGAGGTTATATAAGTACTAGAGCGTTATAAGAGGAGCGGCTGATATCGGTCACATATAATGTAATGTCTCTGGAGGTTATATCAGTACTGGAGCATTATAAGAGGAGTGGCTGATATAAATATAAATACTGGGGGCACTTCAGGGTGAGCAGTATAACAGTAGGGGACAGTATAAATACTGGCGGCACTACAGGGTGAGCATTATAACAGTAGGGGCAGTATAAATACTGGTGGCCCTGTGGGGGGAATTTTAAATCCAGGGTACATTATAGGCGTTCTTATTACTACTGTGGTCTCTATAGGAGGGACTTATAGATCCGCCTTATTTCTACTAAGAGCACTATGGGGGGCTTATTACTACTAAGGGGGCTGTAGAGAGCTTTATTACCACTGTATTTCTACTGTGGGCTGTGTGAGGGCATCATTAATACTGGAGGGCTCTTCTACTAATGGGGACACTCTTGGGGAGCATTATCAGTACTGGGGTCACTGTAGAAGGGAAATACTATTGGTGGGACTATGAGGAGCACTGATATTTCTTCAGGATAGTATTTGGAGGTTTTGGGGGGCACAGCGAGCAGCAGGATAAGGCTGTGAGGGCTCCAGGTTGGGGGTGATGATAGAAATGTGGGGAAGCTAAGATGTCTGTGTGTCACACTCTGCAGAGACAAGGCGGCTGAGAGAAGTTGTCCTGACCAAATGGATAAGATGATGACAGAGAAGATCTACATCAGAGGAGACGTCACCTGGGAGGCCTGGATGTATGGGGTATGTGCTGCTGCAGAAGGTGGAGGTGGTCGGTCGACGTATGCATTGGTCCATATGCACTGGGGCTTGGGCCCCGGATCTTTTGAGACCCTAGCAACGCCCCTGACCTCAGGATAGGTCATCAATGTCAGATCGGCGGGGGTCAGACACCCGGAACCCCCGCCGATCAGCTGTTTGAAGAGGAGGCGCGCGCCTCCTCTTCATTGTTTACCTGCTCGCCGTAACATCAGTAGCGGTGAGCAGGTGTAATTACACCTAACCGCCCCATTCATTTCAATGGGACAGCTCGTTCCCATACACTTGTATAGGAGTGATCCGCCCCACTGAAATGAATGGGGCGGCTTGGGTGTAATTACACCTGCTCACCGCTACTGATGTTACGGCGAGCAGGTAAACAATGAAGAGGAGGCATCGCTGGCACGGCGCGTGCTTCCTCTTCAAACAGCTGATCGGTGGGGGTGCCGGTGTCGGACCCTCGCCGATCTGATATTGATGACCTATCCTGAGGATAGGTATTTAATAAATATAACTCGGATAATCCCTTTAAGTCTGAGTTCAAACTTCAGTCAGTTATTTTCACCAATTATTGTTAGCCAAAACCAGGGGCGGTCTTGGGCACCACGCATCCTATGCATTTGCGTAGGGCCCCCGACGTCCAAGGGGTCCCCCACGCTCCGCTCTTGTGCCGGTGCCCAAGACCGCCCGCCTAGCTGTCACTTACTGCATTTGTCCGCCTCGGCACGCAGACCGGCCTCACTGCGGACTTAACTTCGCTTAGGGCACCAGAAATGCCAAGACCGCCCCTGGCCAAAACCAGGTGTGGGTCAAAAACACAGAACAAGAAGAAATCTTTCTATAATACCTTATCTCTGAATAGGCTTCTCTGCTGGTTTGGGATCAGAATAACTAATTGAAATAACTGACCAAATAAGAGAAGTGTGAACTCAGACTTAGCTTATTGAGCTTATTTTTGAGATACAGTTTGAGGCCAAAATAAGGAGTGAATCAGAAAAAGATATAAGGTAAAGAGGACGTACAACTTTGGCTACGAAAGGAAATCTGACCATATGGCCATACCCCTATGAATCCAAAAACAACATGGTTTTTCCAAAGTGTCCAGTATTATCTCAATCTTTACATGCTTGGGCCAATAAAGCTCTTCTTTGATAATAGCCTGATCATGTAACGCACACGTCAAGTAACTTAGGCATGTATACGGAAAGTTGATGTTCCTTTCAAAAGGTGAGATCATATAGTAAAAATAAATCAAATGGGTTATAGATAGGGCATGCCTGAAGAGTGAGATCTTCCCATAAATGTCTTGACTAAGGGCACACGCACACGAACATTTGCAGCGCTGACGGATGTAGACCCATTCAACTTGAATGTGTCCATGATCCGCCTGCACCGCAAAAAAAAATAGAGCATAATTAATTTTTTTTACAGTGCGGAGGCATGGACCAACATGCCTTAGAAGCTCTCTGTAGTGCTTCCGTGGCCTTCCGCTTCAAGCTTCCTCTCCGTATCTTCTGGATTGCTGACCCATTCAAGTAAATGGGTCCAAATCCATGATACAGTGCGCACAGTTCCTGTACATTTGCATGTACTATGTTTATATTGTTATTACATTTTTTGAAATGACTATGATTTGACCTACCTCTTCAACTCTGTAATCATTGAAGATATATGCATAGCTGCCAGGCCTTCCAACAAACCTAGGGGTAAAAAATACCAGTATTAATCGCTTACCTTTTTCATTTAACTTAGGTGTACTTACAGGGGTGCACCTAGCCTTTCTGCTGCCTGAGGCAAAAACTGAAATGCATGTCCCCCGAAACGTCACGTCAGAAGACTGAGGACTGAGTAAAGAAACTCTGGCACTTTGATGTACCTCATGGTCATGAGTAATGAACTGGTGCTCACTTTGAAACATAGAATGAACAAAGTGATTTCTGGGCTGCGTCAGTTATATATTGTGTGAATAGGAGCTCAGTGAGGCTTTGCGTCAAACAGCCAAAGTTTTATCTGTGTGTTCATATTGTGGATTTGGACTGTACATGTCCTAATAGGACATACCGTACGGACAGAGTATATTCATGAAAAAAAAACATAAAACCTGTAAGCCCCTTTAAAGAGGACCTTGCACGACTTTGAAAAAATGAAACCGCACTATCTACCTGTCCAATCAGAGCGGACCGCTCACAGCAGGGCCGAAGGAGTTCAACCCTGCTGTGAGCGGTCCGTTCTGATTGGACAGCGCTCACAGCAGGGCAGAAGCAACGCCCATTGAGGAACAGGGAGTCTCCTCCTCCCTGTTCCGATGCTTGCTAATTAGCATAAAGTCCGGCAGAAGAACGGGGGGCCCGTGTGAAGCCACCGGGGGACCATTTTGAAAAAAAACAACGCCGCTCGCATCAGTGTCGGACGCACTATCAGGTACATAGTGCAGTTTCATTTTCTCAAAGTCGTGAAAGGTCCTCTTTAATATAACTTTTGGAAACATTTTGAAACTTTTTAAGCATTTGAAATGGAATACTTTTGCACTGAATGGACTAGAATATCTGGTTCAGACATAATTTATTACCGATAAAACTATTTCTACAATCTCATTTTTCTTTACAATTTTGCTTTAAGGTACAGCTTACCTTCCTTTGAAAAAGGCCACATAGAATATTGAGGCATAGGAGTTCACAAACTTCAGAAGGAATGCCTTGAGTATCAACCGTTCTTCAAAGGTTTTTTCTGTTTTGGGGACCTCTGCATTAGATTAAAAATTAACCCTTTGTTGATGAAAACTGTCAAAATCATCTAAGATACGTAGGGCATTTTACTGAATAGCATGATATATAATGTACATATTGTTCATAATTATTATTTGCTTGTTAATCAACCATTAGAAGTAAACCACCACCAGAGGCTTAACTTGAAGCTCCATCTCCATCCAAGGTGTATAATTCAGTGAGGACTACATTATTGTGGAATTATTTTTAATGTGTATTTCTTGTGATTTGAGTTGCCCAATCTATGAATATTAATGGGAGTCTTTCACCTGTTTTTCACCTATATAACTAACAGCAGTGCCCCACAGAAGATTGCAAAAACATCCCAGACATACCTGTGTGCACTTTGTGTCTGTATTACATGTCCAGGAAAAGCACTTTTATTCTGCAGGAAAACAGCTCCCAAGTGCCCGGCTCTGCGGCTGCAAACCAGACTGAAGAGGGGAGGGCTGCTTTAGCTGCTCATATCTTGGGATTGGTAGCAGATAGAAAAATGGTTCTGACCTTCTTTGAAAGCTGTCATTCCAAGCTTTTAAATGATGCCAAATGACAGCATTTGTTAGAAATCAAGTCAGGAGAGAAAGCTGTTTTTACTTTAACTTTTAGCTGGGCACTTGGGAGCTGTTTTCTTGCAGAATAAAAGTGCTTTTTTCCTGGACATGTAATACAGACACAGAGTGCACACAGGTATGCACAGTAATTGTCAGCTATCAGTAAGCATGACACTTATAAGTGATTTTTTCTGCTGTTTTTTTAACATGAAATAAAGTATGTGTTTTCTAACTTTATTGCATTTTTGGATGTTGAATTTCCCTTATCTTCAATGCTACATTGCTGGCTTATGGGTCTCGAAGCTAATCTGTGCATATATGGAGACTATGGGGGAGATTTATCAAAACTGGTGTAAAGGAAAACTGGCTTAGTTGCCCATAGCAACCAATCATATTCTACCTTTCATTTTTCATAGCTCCTTAGGAAAATGAAAGGAGGATTCTGAATGGTTGCTATGGGCAGCTACACCAGGTTTCCTTTACACCAGTTTTGATAAATCTCCCCCTATGTCTTTGTCTAGAATAATGCTACTGAAGATAACATCTACCAAACTGAGTGAGCCATAAAGCTTCTTTACATAATGTCATCCATGAATCAGAGATGCTCCAAAATCATTGCTGCTAAATAAATTTGCTGAATCTCAAGCAATGCCAGCCTTAGAAAATCAGGTCCTGTGGTGCTTCTAAAGCATTTGGCACTGCATTACAGACCCATACTCCTTTGGTTGGAGCATGCCACATTATACCTTATACATTCCATATACATAAATCAAAAAGAGAAAAAAAAATTCTATAGGGCGCTCTTCTTAATAACCACTGTGCTGGTGGTAGATCCGCAGAAGTTATGAAGAGGTGCCAACTTCTAATTAACTTTGGTGCATCCACCGCCGCTTCCAAATGTAAGACAGCTTCTTAGCTAGTTTACCTGTAGACCCTTTTCTATGCCTAAAACAGGCGTAGAAAATGAAGAATAAGATGGGACTACCAGCCCGCTCCCTTCTCACCCACACCATGCCCACTTTTTTTAGACCTGGCGTAGGTGGGGAAAAGTTACAGATTGTGGCGCAAATGACCTTTGCACCAGAAATACGCCTAATATAGGCGTATTTCTGATCGTAAATGACCCCTTATATGCTTGAATTTCTACTTGGAAGAATAGAAAGTACAGTATGGCCTCATTTTGGCATCATACAATTCAGAAATTGCATGCAGCCATCATATAGCTGTGGACATGAGTATTCTCACAAATCGATTATCCTGTAGTAATAGCTTTGTTAATTATTTCTGACAACTACTGAATCGGTAAGAAGAGACTGAGAAGTTGTCAAAGCCCCCCTCTGGTATTAGGTAGACCAAATGTAATCAGACTGTCCACATTCTGCCCTCCCCCTTTGCTTTTAATATGAGATATAGCCCCTCATGTTTAATATAATCTTCCATCTCACTTTCCCACTCCTAATATTCTTCATATTAGCTACTTGACAAACCTGTTGACAACAGCAAAGGGCTGACTTTAGAAAAAAGGCAACTCCAGCAATGTTGTATTAATAAAAAGGGCATCTGTGTTACATTCATGTTTGCTTTTGGGAAATCTGTTATACTTTTTTTAAGAAAAAAAAGTCTCAAGGGTCAAACGTTTCAATCCCTTTATGAGTCTCTCCATCCCCAAAAGCTCAACTTTAAGAAATTCAGTGGAGGTATCTATTTCTAACAAATATTTTAACCACATACATGAGCAAGCAAAGATTCCAAATTTTTAAGTTTCTAATGCTTTGTTCAGACAACTTTGTAAGCGCAGAAAGGGTGCACTATAGAAAATGCTCTAAAAACAGATATTATTAGAAGACTTTCTCTGTATTGCACCCATCTGGAAAAAAGCTCATCTCCAGGTCTTTGGTTGACAGCCACAGTGGGTCATCTGCCTAGTTCCTCCATGTCTTAACAAGAATGGAGCATCATTACTAGGATTATCATGGGCCTCCCAAGGCCAATGGCTTCTGGTAAATACCAAGATTTGCTAGTGCCAGCTCATAGACAGAAGTTTTCCAATCAGCACTCCTCTTCCATTAGATGGGGGCTCTATCAAATTTTACTCTTAGCTTTAATGGCTGCTCTCCAAAGCTATGAAAACAAGCACTGGCACATTAGTTCCCCTAGAGAAAATGCAGTATGCTGGGCCACAGGGGATGAGCTAGAGAGGATGGGAGTGGTGGCAGTGGCAATAAGGGTTGTAGTAGTCCTCAAGGTGGCTAATCCCTCTCACACTAGCACTCGCTGGGCCATGCATGTAGTGAGTGGAGGGCACATCTTTTCTTCCCTTGGTGCACACTCTGGACTTTTTGGGGCTCCTGCCTGGTGTTAGGTGGGGTGCCCTTGATGTCACGTAGATGGGTGCAAGGCAGGAAGGCAGACATAACGACTGGTAGATGGATGTTGGAGTTAAAGACTGGGTCTGTTTGGTTTTAATAAAGTCTGTTTCTTTACTTTGCAGATGCTTGGAGTTGTAGTACATATAGCAGTAATGGGCACAGTTCTGAAGGTATATTACCAAGTAGGCTTCTCCCAATAGCTGGGTATAGGGAGTATCAATGATGGTAGTAATCCTCCCTGAATCTTTATCTAGATACACTTTGTAATCTCCCAAAATAACCACAGTGTGAAATCACGTTCTCCTGAACTCTTTCTGTGATTTCCAGATCCAGATCTCAGATCCAGATGGCCAGTCTGTTTCAAAAGTGTGGTGGGCGACAAAGCAACATACTGTCCCCTTTCCACAGCAATAAAGCATTTTGCCATAAATGAGTAACCTTATAATCTATCCAAGCACTGCCTTGAAAGTGGCCCTGGACAATCCAGAAATGTCTGTTCTCCTTCTCTCAGGGGTAGTCTTTCAATGCTTTCTGGCAGTTTTTCTGGCAGGGATGGTGTTTCCCTTGACTAGACCTAGTTCTCAGGAGCTCTCAATAGACATGTCCTCACTTAAGCTCTGCTTGCTACTGTAACCAGGGGGCAAGACCAGCCCATCACCCCGGCAAGATAACCATGACTGCCAGATTAAACTTATTTTTGCTCATAGACAGCCATGTGGCATACACAGTGCATACATAAAGAATACTTTAACCATAAATCACAACATTAACAGCAGTGATACTTGTCGGATTTAACCCTTTTGCAGTGATCCACTGGACCACTGCACTAACAGATTAATGCAAGGGTTGCTAGCAAGATCGCATATAATCAGATCTAAATTTTTAAAAGCTATATCTATCGATAAATATAATTAGGTCTAAGAGGCAACTATAAAGTGGCACAAAAGAGACATTTAGTTCTGTATAGAGAAGTAGAGAAGAAAGTTCAAGTTGACTAAACTATCACCAATTATCATGGGATTTCAGATGGGAGATATTTTCAATTAGGTATTCTAATGCCCTCTTCTACACCTAAATGAATGCAGAATTGGTCATTCGTGCTTTGCAGATACATTTTTCAGTCTAAACTTCACCACGTTTTTCACAATTTTCTTATCTTTGAAAGCAGGACCAGTGGTGACAGATGTCTTTAAGTAAATCCAAGAGACGTGAGCAAAAACACAAGAGATCACAAAACTTCATGGCTTTTCTTGTAGGTGGAGTGAAGGTGATTATTATCAAACTTGTGTACTAGAACATAAATACTCTTGTATGCGGAAGACACAGAGATGCATAGTCATCCAGTTATCTACAGTTACTGCATACTTGTAGACCTCTCAGGATTCCAGAATAGTAGGCAAATCCTTTGAGTGCGGCATCCTGAAATATCTCTCCCCATTCCCACCATCATCTTCAATCCTGTACACCACCACAGATAAGCTCTTGATACCAGCCCCATGAAGAGGTGGTGAATAGAAGTGGATGTTTCAGTAACAATGAGAGGTGGGTATCTGCAGAGTATGGACTGGTATCTGTATTTATTCATGGTGGATTTATTACTGGTGGATTGTAGAGACACATAACAAGAGAGTTCTCCATGATGAAATCATGGGCCCTAATAATGTTCTTGCACATGGGCCCACAGCTCTCAGTGTCCCATTCTGTATGAATGCATAGAATATGAAGTTCTTACCTATTTCCGTGAGCCATTTTGCAACAGATCCATAAATTTCATCTAGTATAAGAATTACAACCAAGTTGATGATGACAGCAGTGGCCGTCACGGTCACACGAACATTTGATCGGGTGCCTTCATTTGCACTAAACGCCAACGCTGCTGCAACAGTGATCCGATAGATGATGACTCCAAACACTGCTGAAAATGTGAGGGCAATCTATGGAAAATTAGGATGAAAGCAAGTTTATAGGTTAATATTTTAATACCTATTGTATTGCTAGAGACTAGATGAGAGAGGAATGAGAGTGCACACATATTCTGCTGATGTATGCAGGACTCTATGGCATTCTGCTCTCAAAGGAAGGGCAAAACTACCACTCAATATCCAAACTGGAGTGTTTCCATATATTTTCCTTAAAACTTGAGTCATTTTGTAAATACATGTACATTCATTAATCCTGAATTACAGTCTACTGTACGTTCCAAAGCTGCATTCACAATTTGATAGGCTACAGAGCTGAAGTTTATCCTAATAGTCCTGGCTGGGTCAGTGCCTGCACAATTTGCTTTGACGCTTTGCATTCTGGGATCCGCAATCTTGAAACCAGAAATTGTATACTAATCTGATGTAGGAAAGTCTAACTACTCTTCCAATGACAACCAGCAGAATTGTAAATGCAGCTCTGAATATAATACAGGCTGCAAATCAGGATCAATACAAAATAAATCATGGATGAAATGCGGCTATGTTGAGTGTGTAGATATATTTATCGCTTGTAGAATTATTTCTAGAGGTGAGCACACCTTAGAGGGGCTTACTAAAAGTCTCTCTACGGACACACTTTCCCAGCTAAGCCATTATTATGTGCTAGTGGCTCCAAGTTCTCAAATAATGGCCCACAACTGAAGGTAAGTACAATGTTACCTACCATAAATAAAATTGCTGCAAAATTGACTAAATATGCAGGAATTCGATCTCTCCATGTTAATTTCTCCTTTTTCTGAAAAACACATAAGCAAATAAGAAAATGTCAATTCATATAAGTAAGGCTGCTACAAAAAATGGACAGCTAAAATTGTACTCTAGTTATTTGGTCATTAACCTGTGGCCCCCAACCATTATGGAAATACAGACCTCACCTGTCTTGATAGAAGCAGATTGTTGTAGTTTTGCAAGGGCTAGGGAGCCACAGGTTCAGGACCATTGGTCTAATGTATAATGTATTACAGTATGTGTAAAAGTTGATACACTAATGGCGGATTTACATGGGACTATTAGGCTGAGTATCTGGAATGAACAGTTGTACCAACATTCACTCTTGATAATTGGCCCTTGTAAAGGTGCTGCCTATCACCCGATGAACAAGCAATCGGTCTTTTATTGGGTGAATTCATCATTTATGCCTGTATATTATTATATACCATGTACATTAATTCATTCTTTCTGGGCAGTAGATGGTGCCCACAAACAATGAATGTGTATGGGGACGATGGTTGCAGTAGTCATTGCTCCTCCCAATACACTGGAGGTGATTGCTGAAGGTTTATGCAGCTCTTACCTCCTCTGACAAGCAGGCAGTTATGGGGAAGGAATGGTTTCTTCCTGATATATGCCTACTTGATCTACTCATGTAAATGCACTTTAGGGCTCTAGACACTGACAGCCTTTTGTGAGAGGTAAACATTGGGGACGTTCCTATTGGAAGGATCTGACGTATACCACTGTATAGGCATACAGTGGCATATATAACCTATTGATAAAATGTATACTGCATGGTATAATGCCCTGATAAAGGACAAAATGTCACTCTCTTGGCCTCTTATGGGTGTGTAGGCCTATGGATATGTTTAATTCATACACTGGGATCTGTTTCGGATGTATATGCCAAAGATAATGCTTGGATGCAGTCTGCATAGAACCTAAGTGACACATTGGGCTTCTCACACATTAGTCTTTTGCTGCTGAAACTATGACCTGATTAAAGGGTTTTTCCAGGATTTACACATTGATGGGGAATTTGAGTCTCTGGAATCCTACCGATCACCTGTACAAAAAGGCCACAGCGCTCGGAGAGCACTTAGGCCTTTTCCTAGTCCATGTGACGTCACATTCATCAATGACATGGCCTAGGTGCAGCCTAGCCCCAACGTGGCTGAGCTGGGATACCAAGAACAGCCGCTATAAAATGGATAGCACTGTGCTTGGTGAGCTGCGAGGAGGCTGCAGCACTCATGAAAGCTCTGGTGGGCACAGCAGTTTTCTTAAACCGCTGATCATTGGGTATGCCAGGAGTCGGACTCCCACTGATCTTATATTGATGACCTATGGTGAGGATATGTCATAAATCTGTAAAGCTTGGAGAGCCCCTTTACTTATTGAGTGCCCTGTTCTGAATACGCATGACTTCATCCTCCTAGTGTTCAGTAGAGGACTAGTAGTCCGTTTATATTGGTGTTTCCCTGGAAGTGAAGATGTCCTCTAAGTTTTTTTTTGCCCATATAATATAGTACTTAAATGGGTTGTCTCACTTCAGTAAGTTGCCTTTATCATGTAGAGAAAGTTCACCACTTCAGATCTGGGACATTTACCCCCATGTGTGACTTCATGTGGTAATAACTTTGGAACGCTTTTACTTATCCAAGCGATTCTGAGATTGTTTTCTCATGACACATTGTACTTCAAGTTAATGGTAAATTTGAGTCGATATGTTTTAATTTTATTTATAAAAAAATCCACAAGTTAACTAACATTTGAAAAAATTCACTGTTTTCTAAATTTGAATCTCTCTGCTTTTAAGACAGATAGTGATACCCCATAAAATGCTTTTCAATTTACATTCCCCATATGTCTACTTTATGTTGGCATCATTTTGGTAGTGTCATTTTATTTTTTTAGGACAGTAGAAGGTTTAGAATTTTAGACGCAATTTTTTCAAATTTGCAAAATCAACTTTTTTAAGGACCAGTTCAGTTCTGAAGTCAGTTTGTGAGGCTTACATAATAGAAACCACCCATAAATTACCCCATTTTAGAAACTACACCCCTCAAACTATTCAAAACTGATTTTTACAAAGTTTGTTAACCCTTTAGATTTCCCACAAGAATTAAAACAGAAGGAAGGTGAAATTTAAAAAAATATATATTTTTTGCAGATTTTCAATTTTTACTTCCTTTTTCCTATAAGATAGCAAGGGTAAACCGCAAATCAAACCTGAATATTTATTTTCCTGATTCTGAAGTTTGCAGAAACACCCCATATGTGGTTGTAAACTGCTCTGTGACCGGCAGTAATGAGAGGGAGATAGTACAAGCATTTGTGATGGCTTTGACAGCTTGTCAGAGTGATCAAAAGCCTGGAGGCCAGGAAAAAAGGTCTCAGGTTAAAGCTCCATGTTGTTGGCTGTCAGGAGGCAGCTGAGTCATGGAGCTTCTATGTACAGGTGCTGCACAGAGGGGGCAAAGCTCAAGGACGTTTTAAAACGTCCATTCAGAGATAGAGATCCACTACCAGGACGTTTATAGTCAATGGGCAGACTGGAAGTGGTTAATACAAGGCACTTACTAATGCATTGTGATACCATTGTCCATATTGCTTCCTTTGTTTGAATCATTTTTCCATCACCTTATACACTGCTCGTTTCCATGGTAACAGACCACCCTGCAATCCATCAGTGGTGGTCGTGCTTGCACACTATGGGAAAAAGCATCAGCCTCTCTGGTGGCCGGGACCATGGAAGCGCAAATAGACTAGTGCATTTTCCTATATTGTGCAAGTACGACCATCACTGATGTATTACAGGGTTATCTGTTACCATGGAAATGAGCAGTGTATAACGTGATAAAAAAATGAATCCAACCAGGAAAGGAAGCAATATGGACAGTCACAATACATTAGTAAGTGCCTTGTATTAACTTTCTCTACATCATAAATGGCACTTACTGAAGTGGTAACATCATGGGCATTGCCACTTATGAAAGCACTAGTACTACTAAAATATAACAAAAAACTGATTCCATACGGTGAATGGCTTAACAAGAAACAAATGACTGCTTTGCCATTTTTACATCACTTTACTTCCCAAAAGAATTGAAGAAAAAGGTGATTGAGAAGTCATACACACCCCACAATGTTGTTAGCAAGAACTACAAGTCATCCGGCAAAAAAATTAGCCCCTACTCATCTCTGTAGGCATAACTATAAAAAGGTTATGGGGGGCTCAGAATATGGCGATGACAGGAAAAAAGAAACTTTTAAAAAAGTTTTATTTTCTTTTCAGCATTAAAAAACAAGAAAAACTACAGAAGTGAGGCATCGCCGTAATCATACTGATCTGGAGAATGAAGAGCACACGTTAGTTTTACTGCATAGTGAACACTGTAAAAGCAGAACCCATTTGGAATTTTGTTCCAGCTCCCCACTACATTGCATACCATTTTAAATGGTGGCATTAGAAAGTACAACTTGCTCAGCAAAAAACAAGCCCTTATATGGCTATGTGAACAGAAAAATAAAAAAGTTATGGCTTCAGGAAGACAGGGCGCAAAAAAAACAACTCAGAAAATCTCTCCATCAGGAATGAGTTATGCAGATTTAGGAAATAACTGATTAAAAAATGGTGATAACTTTTGAACAAATGAAGCAGTTTTCCAGGGTTAGGTAAACCTGGCTTTTTTCTACCAGAAACAGTACCACACATTGTCCCAGCTATTGCAGCTCAGCTCCACTAAAGTGAATGGGATTGAGCTGTTATACCACACATAATCTGTGGACAGGTATGGAGCTGTTTTTGGAAGGAAACAGCCATATATTCTGAACAGTTAGAACTGTTGGCAGCAATGGAAACAAGTTCAGTCAACATTTGCACCATATCTGATTTTATGCTGAGTGTCACAGCCAGTTGGCAGAGAACTTACATCATTTATACATATCACGTTTCAGTCTTGGTTTAAAGAATTTCTAACAATTCTGTTCTATTTACTTATTTTTTACCTTCTTAGGTTAAGTCTCGACTGACCAAGAAACTTAATGTGGTCAGAGGGAGATAAGGATGTATAATTTAAGCGCTGGTCTTCGTTACAAGGCATGGTACACATAGACAACATTATTATGCTTGAAATGAATATCTTATAAAATCTGAAACAATTCTAAACCTAATGTTCCTCTCCTCTACATTTGCACAGCGGGTGAAAGTAAATTATTGGTCTCGAGTGATCACCATGTGGTATCTTGGCATCTGTAATTTTCCATAGGGCTTCATGTATTCCAATGCATCATCTTAAATCTCACCAATGCAACCCTGGTACATCTACAGTATACACAGGTATGTACATCAAAAACATATTGAATACATAGAGAGGCCTTTGGGCCCCCTCAGACATCAGAGCTTGGTGTAGTTGTTACCCCTGCACCACATATAGCTATGTCACTGATAGAAGGAAACTTTAAAGACTATGTACACCTTTGGGGCATTTTTTTAATTATTGCATTGAACTCATTTTAAGCTAAAAATCTTTTTTTTTTTCAATTTGTCTTTATTAAAAATGTTGAGCCCTTTTTTCTGTTCAGAGCTGAGATGCTCTAGTAGCAGCCTCTGGATTTTCTTTCTTTTCCATCAGTTGGGGAGCTGACGGACTCCTTATCTCTGCACTCTGACATTATAAACACTCATTATAACTCAGTTCTTATTTTAATGTTAAGAATGTGGCTTCAATGAATGTTTATGACCTCTTAGTAGTTTAGAGATAAGGTTTATTAGGTTTATTGGCACAAAGTGAAAGTGAAAGTAGCAGTCAGTTAGAAAAACAATTAAACCTTTGTGACAGAATGGCTTAATATTTTTAATAAAGGCCAACTGAAAATATGATTTTTAACAAAAATTACCCCTGAGGGTGTACACAGCCTTTAAATGAACCTGTCATGTTGAATGTGGCGTCTGACCTGCAGACAACATGGTGTAGAGCAGAAGAAGCTGAGAAGATTGATATATATAGTTTTGTGGAAAAAGATTCAGCAGAACGTCTAAATTATTCATAAACTGCTCACAGGTTGTTTCACTGCTGAGACCCACAAGGATCAGCTGTAATCTGTGAGGAAGGTCAGTGATCAGCACCTCTACAGGAGAAATGAAGCATTACACCATTCCTACTGAAATGAAAGAGGTGTCTATGTAAAGTACAGTATGAACATGCCAAGTCCTCCAAAGTAAGAGACATTCTTTGAAGCCATAGTGACAGAAGGCTACACCCCTTTTCATAACGCTGCAGCTCATTTAGGTCCTCATGAAGAGCAGGATACCTGTATCTATAATACATGTTCAGTTTTCCTGCAGCACCTCTACAGGGAATATGAAGCATTACAGCGTTCCTACTGAAATCAAAGGGCTGTCTGTGTAATGTACAGTATGAACATGCCAATTATTCCATAGTGAGAGACATTCTTTGAAGCCATATTGACAAGAGGCTACACAAAACTGCACCTCATTGAGGTCCTGATGAAGAGCAAGATAACTGTATCTATAATGCATGTTTATCATGGTACATTATTTCTGTTATGGAATGCAGCCTATTACATTCCAGAGCGGCTATATGTTCTCCGTAATTTATAAGCTCAGGGCTGGGTTTAGCATCACTTACAGATTGTTCACCGCAGAGAATGACTTCATTTCAGCAGAACATGTGCATGTTTTATTACTATTGTATGTATCTGTGGCATATTAAGAACTTGTCAATTCTTGGGGGGATTCATTTTATTTTTCAAAGGAGAATTGGAGGTCAATGATACATTTTCAGAACTTAACTATGTATTTGCAGTCAACTATTCACTGGTCTGAAAGAAAAAAAAGAACAGCACCAGTGCCAATATCCATAACCCACAGCAAAATAAAGCTACAAGGAAAATTAGAGCTAATTGTTGAAAGGATGTTCACCTCATTAATGTGTGATCTGAAATGGACCCTGGCTTCTACAAATGAGAACCGTGACTTGCCCTTCCGAAATTAAGAATATTCTGCGAATTTCACTGTGAGTCATAGCACACTGTCCTGGTTTGATGTGAAATATTAAAATTTATAATGCAATACACTGTATTACATAATTACATACAAACTTAATGTTTTTGACAAGAGCCCATGTTTTTGACCACTGAACGGCACATCAATAGAGCAGAACACAAGGGTTTCAGGCAGTACTGTTATAGGGACATAACACATATTGTAAGGGGGAATGCTCTCACCCACTCTTAACTGATTACCGTAGCAGTTGCATGGGGATGGGATATTTGGGGTGTAGGTGGCATTATGTTGTCCTCAAGATAGCTTGGGTGGAGGTCCTTGAATGTGAGGGTCAAATCATTTAGAAGGACTCATCATCTTCCATATTATATAGGTTCATACTTAGATGGTCTGCTTGGTCTGGGTGCCATAGGCTAGTGATTACAATGTGGTGTCACCTTGTTATATGGGGGTGTTGAATTTTGCTATGTTCTTTGTTGACCATAGAACTTTATGATGACCTAACTTTGGAACAATAAAACTGTAGGAGGTTCAAGTGTTGTGGCTGAAATACAGACACTAAAATGTGCCCACTCTGTGGTATAAGCTGAAAGCTCTTCCTGTAAAAGCAGATAGAGCTACATGATACAGAGCTGTGCTCCATCCTTACATAAGGCTGCTTGTCACACACTGAGCTGCATTAAACAGATGTGTAAGACAATGTTTGACCCCAATCATGAAATTGCAACATCTCCCCAGTGCAATTTAAAAAATGTCATCATTTTATTGTCATCATCATCATCACCGTGAAAGATGGATCTGACCTTGTAAGCCTGTGACTTTCACAACTTCTAGTAGGAATGGTAAGAAATTTTCTGTCTATCTATCTCATATTTATTTCTATCTAACTTTCCAACTATATATCTATCATCTGATAGCTATGTATTTTATATCCATCTAATATATATTTGTTATCTATATAAAATATATTTCAGTATCTATCTATCTATCTATCTATCTATCTATCTATCTATCTATCTAATATATATCTATCTCATATCTATCTCATATCTATCTAACTATTATCTATCTATCTAATATCTATCTATCTATCTATCTATCTATCTATCTATCTATCTCATATCTATCTAACTATTATCTATCTATCTATCTATCTATCTATCTATCTATCTTATATATATATCTATGTATCTATCTAGCTATCTATCTCATATTTATCTATCTCGTATCTATCTATCTATCTATCTATCTATCTATCTATCTATCTATTTATAAATGTATGTCATATCTATCTGTGTACATTATATACATATATATATATATATATATATATATATACTGCCGCAACAACATTGTAGAAGTCCACACAGAGACAAGGACACCATTAGACGTCATCAACACAGCCAACCAATATGCAGCTGTGTCGGCGGCATGTAATGCTGCTGTACTCAGGGCCTGCTGTAATGTAAATATGGGCCTCTTCGGTAAGCAAGCCCCACACATCCCACACATTATGTCATACCATATGACAATAGTCATGCATTATGCACTGCTAATTGTTCCCTTCATGGCCTTCCAGTTTGGCTCCTGAAGAATAGCCTAAAGTGGGCCTTTTACACCTCTCCCCGGAGTCCCCTCCCTGCTTCCAGCTGTTGCCACCTCTTTTCTGTTAATTTCGGTGCAAGTATGTATATTCTTCTTTGTGCATTACGTATATTCAGTATATTTTGAGTTGTATGTGTGACTTTGTTGTGAGCGTACATACTGTAAGAGTGTGCCCATGTGTCTGTGAGAGTATGTAAGAGGGTGTCTATGAAGGTAGTCATGTATGTAGTGAGTATGCATAGTGGTGGTGAACTTCTCGTTCAATATGTACGCAGTCAGCCTGTCTCATAGTCACCAACCTCTCAAATTTGAAGGGACTGTCCCTGATGTTCAGAGACAGTCCTGGAAAATTTGTTAACCCCACCTTTAAGAGGGTGTTCCCAGACAGAGTTGGGCTCTTCCTGGGGATGGGGTTTAGATATCCCAAATTTACCAACTTAAACATTGGTAAGTATGCTGCATCTATACATATGATGAGAACTTGTATGACTGCATCCATATCCATGGTGTGCAGGTATGTGTGTGTCCATACATGTGGTGCATGTACTGTATTTGCCGTTGCATGTGGTTACTAAACTAATTGGGACATCTTCTGTAAGGGATGCCCACTAATGAGTTTAAGGATTTTTTCCAGGGGTACAATATTGACCTATCCTCAGGATAGGTCATCAATATCTGATAGGTAGGGGTCCGGCACCCAGCACCTCCACCAATAACATTTTGAAGAGGCTGCATTGCTGTGGTGAGTGTTGCAGCCTCTTCACTGCATGCCAAACACAACTCCATACATTGTATACTAGTTTGTGCTTGTTATGTGACTGAGCTGCACATAAACCATGTAATCAATTGTCCTTTTCAAACAGCTGATCTATGTGAGTGCCGAGAGTCAGATCACCACCGATCAGATATTGATGGCTTATTGTGAGGATAGGACATCCATTTTTTTATATTCCCCTTTAAACAGTTCTGAATATGACAAGACTTCGCCACACCCTTATGCATTTGAATCTGGTGAGTGATGAGTGTATGTATAAAAGTCTTACATAGAGTACTTGTTTATTGCAAGTGGAAAAGTATACATGCATTTTGTGTGCACCTACATATGTAGTGTTAAAGTGGATCTGTTGTTTATAATAGGTGCTGTAGTTAAAGAATTTTCCCACTAGCAACATATTGCCCATCCACAAGAAAGGGGTAAAGTGTATGATTGTTGGGAATCCAATAGCTGGGTTCCCCATTAATCAAGAGGTTAACAGGCCTTTGGAGATTCTGGGTGGGGCTGTGGTTAAAAACCTGAAACAACCCTTTTAGGTTGATAGGAGATGGACCTGGGTCCGCCCCCTGGTAATTCACTCAGTTGAGAGTGAGTTCCTAGCTTAGGTAGAGAGAGGACCTATGTTGTGCAAGCTCCTCAGAGCTAATCCAAGGTTTCAGAGAGCCATCATATCTGAGACTACAGCTACCCAAGCAAGCTACTCTACTACAAAGTGCTCCAGACAGAAAAGAAACTAGAAGGCTGTGCATTGAAGTTAGTCAGCATTGTACACTTTGCTGCTAATGCACTCTTCCACACTTTGAAAGGGTTTGGCCAACCATATCTTAATTCTGTAGCCCTCAGCCCAGGAACAGAAACCTTTAAATGAACATCAACTGCATGCCTAAGATTCTGCAGAGAGAGACTTTAGACAAAGACAGAAGGACTACAGCCTCCATCATTGCTGCTGTCCATATGTTGCTATTGCAATGCAATGTATTTACTTGGAACTGTGCCCTGATACTGTTGGGTGTACTACTCCTCCCATTCTGCACTTCAGTAAAGAGAGACTTATTTATTTGCAACAACTAGCCTGGTCACTGACTATATCACCATTTGCCTGCCATTGCATCTGCTTTCACCCTGCCAAAAACACTTAACACCAAGGACACCCCAACAGCTATCAGTGAGGAGCCACAAAACCAGAATATTCCCAGTGGAAAGATGGGGTGTGCCCTCCTGTCACTACACTGAACTAGGGGGTATCACTGTGAGGCTACTACCACTCCCATCCTCCACTTCCTACTACTTGGCCAGCTGCAATATTATTTAAGAAACAGATATTGGTCTTAAGAAAGCACCCTTTGGCCAAACTCCGAAGATTGCACTGGTTATTCATAGAGTGACTCAGGGAATATTTGGCCTGTGTACACCTCTTACTTGTGGCCTTGGGAACTATAAATTACTGTGAAATATTCAAGTATCGTGCCTACTGCTAAAGTACATGTACTTGCTACAAAACCGGCCTCATCATTGTGGGCCACTGGCTAGCGCTTTGGGGATACAGTCTACCTGCCTTGCACCTATTTCACAACACCCACCAACACCAAAGGCACACCAGTCAGGAGAACCCGTATCCCATGGTGTCCTCTAAGGGGAAGAAAGGTTGTACCCATTCTGTGAGAACAACTACCATCCTTTCTGCTGCCACCACTCCCATCCTCTCTTCCCAACGCCTCCTCTGCGTGCCAGCGCACTACAACTTTACTCAAGATTGAGTTTGATTGAGTCTATGTCTTTTTTTAGAAAATTATTTATTATAGTAACAAAGATCATCAAAAAATCCAATATAACAATATCACACCAGGTAGTACAAATATTTGCACACATACCATGGTTCGTGACCACTGTAAGTTAGCAAATCTCGCTGCCTTAAGAAATATTGCGGGGAAATATATAAATGCAATTTATAAATATGCAATAAATAAAATGTGAGGACTATACCCTCTGAACAAATTTCGACCTCCAACTCTGCTCCCTTAAAAATAAATACACATGTTCTAAATCAGTAGATCTAATAACCAGCAGTGACAGCAGCATCTGTATCGGGAAACAGAAATATACTAAGTGACAGAAGAGAGCAGGATGCCCCATAATAGGAAAATAAAGCATCACCAGCAATCTATCAATCAAAACCCCAGTCATTGTTTCTCGTACTTCCCCTTTAATTATTTGGTTAATAACTTGGTTAGAGACAGGGCTACAAATAGGGCTGACCTTGCATTAGCTGGTGATCTATGTTGTACCTTCTGTTAGCAGTCCCTTCACCCCTTACGATGTACTGTCATGCAGTTATCAAATAACCATACCATATTGTGTTCAATTAGAAACCTCACAGAATACAGTTATCACTCAACATACAATGTCTCAGACTCAGATCCAACCAATCAAGGTCACTTCTCTGGTAAAATAGCTGTATTAGTTGATAGTTGGCAGCTATTCCTGACTGTTATATGTAAGGACTTGTTTCATCTGTCTTAATTATCTGCTTATTTTTCTTAAATCTTCATTTTCTCTTATCTTGGAAGACATTTTGGGGCTTTGGAACCGATTACTCAACTTACAATGGTTTCAACATACAATGGTCATCCTGGAACCAATTAATATTGTATCTTGAGGGACCACTGTATAGTGCAAAACAATATAGTACAATACAGCCAAATAATAATTTATATAGCATTTCCACATAAAAATGCCATACAGTGAACAACAGAGATTAGCAAATTGCTAAAAACTCGATTCCGAGTGAGAATCATTTCTATCTGAATCGAAAGTGCTCCAATTAGCCTGAACATTTGTCCATGACACTCTGAGGTCTCCTAGCCTAGGACTGATATTTTTTCCTCATTCGTTACTTTAAAAAAAAAGTTACACTTTTTTTTCTCTCTCTGGCTCTCTCTCTGCAAAATTTGACTGAATCGAATCTTAAAAAATTCAGAATTTCAGATCCATCTAGAATTTTTCCAAAATTCAGGTCAGATCTGATTCAATTAGAATCAATTCACTCATCTATAGGACTCGGTAATAATACTGACATACAGTGACCAAATAAAAGCTTCATACATAAAGTAATCTAATAACAATACTGCAATTACAATGTCTAACTAATACCGTAATACAATTATCATCACATTGGGTGTTGATCACAAGTCTCGGGTGTCCAGTTATCTAAAGTCTGTCCTGGCTGGAACAGGATTTTATAGGATTTTATATAGGAAACCTGTGAAGTCTACAGGACCCGTTACATTATGACAATGTCACCACACTGCTACCATTGCAGTGCCGATCGATATCACTCAACAATGTCACCAACCAGTGACTCAGTGGTGTACGTAGGGAAGTAAGGGCCCCATGGTAGGATCAAACCAGGGTAGAATCCTGATCAAGTTTTCACCTCCAGTAGAAGAGAGAATAATCCCAACTAAAATTGGGCCCCCTCTTGCCTTAGGCAGTCGCATGGTGTGCTGCTATGGTAGTTATGCCCCTGCAGTGACTCTCAAGCAGGTACAAAACTACAACTCCCAGCATGGCCTGACAGCCTGCAGCCCTATCAAGTGTAGCTTCTCTCTAAATCATCAGCAATGATTTCCAACTGGGCAATGACCAGGTTACTTCTGCTGCCTATATATTATAGGAGATTTCCAGCTGGTAGTTGAGATACACTGAACCTTTTTCAACAATACATCTCTTATACGTCTCCGGATCTTCTCAAGAGACAGCACTGTCAGCAACTTCCTGGAAACTGCTGGTTGGGATGTCAATGTATCTTGCGGGGTGGAATAATTATCTTTTAGTCGGTTACTGGCACCAAGGGGACACATTTTTCACTTAAATTGCAGGAACCAAGTGCTTATCAGTAGAATGTCCTATTCAGTCAAGAAATTACCTTTCTGTATATGAACTTCTAGACTGACAATATACAGGAAGACATTAAAAAAATTGTTAACTATGTACGGTGTGTAGCATTTTATGTATGCAATGTGGCTTGCACTGGTATGTATTGTAGATACTGTTTGATGGCACTGTTATGAAGGCAACTAGCATTGTTATAATGGTACTATTGCTGATGATGGCTGGAACTATTATGAATCTACTATTGATGGTATGGATTTGGGGACAATTAAGTTACTATTGATATTGAGTTACTAGTTGTTGGCACTGTTATATAGGCACTGCTGCTGGCACGGTGGTTAGTATTATGATGCCATTCATATAGAGGCTGACACTGTGGCAAGCGCTGTCATGAGATTACTGTGGCTGATACTACAGTGAAGTTATTGTTGCTGGTACCATTATGGAGTAACTTTTTATGGCACTGTTATAGAGGGAATTGTTGCTTTGACTGTCATGAGGGTAGTGTGTTGCCACTTTTATGGGGCTACTGTGGCTTGCTCTAATATGGGAGCTCTCTGCACTCTAGAGGCTTGACAAGTTGAGCTTTATTATACAAGTGTGGTGCCACTTTGTCAGTAAACCTATTCCAACCTCTTTGTCTGATTACATTGCTGTATTGTATACAGCATTTCTGTGTTTATAAAGAGATGGTGGTGGAGAGTTACTTACAGGGGCGGATTGGCAATGCACCTAACCGGGGAAACTCCCGGTGGGCCGATTGCCTTTTACTAGGCATGGGGCCGGCAGAGCCATTTCTTCAGCAGCCGGCTCTAATACACATCGCGGCCAGCCAGCCCTCCTGCTCTCAGTCATTATCATACACTGTGCATGATAATGACAGCAGCGGTTAGCATTGTGTGTTACTGCCTGTAATACACACTACAGACGCTAACCTGCTGTGCACAGTGTGCTGTCATTATCATACAATGTGTATGGTAATGACCGCACTGGCCTGCGATGTGTGAGAACTCCATCACATCCAGCCAAACAGAATCCTCTGGGGCCTCCACAAGGTGACACCTCCCTTTCCTGCCCACAGGTATCCTGACAGAGCTGCAGCCTTACCAATCAGACTGAAAACCAGCTCGGAGCCTTAAGCTGTCACATGATGCCTGCCAGCCAATGACAGCACTCCCCTCCCGACTGGATTTCCTGCTCTCCAAACATGGAGACATTGGCCCTCCTGCTGTCATAAGGGATATGCTGACACTACCTCCTCCTACTTCATCAGTAAGTTCCTCAGCCTGGTCCCTCTGTGTGCCATGTCCTCACCAAGTGTATTGCAGGACTACCCCTAGTAATAGATATGTACTGCAGTATATATATCGATTACTAGGGGTAGTCCTGGAGTGTATGTCTATGTGTGTGTATACATATGTATAAATATGTACTGCAGTTATATATATCCATATGTACAGATATGTACTGCAGTGTGTGTATATAAATAGATATACACATATGTATAGATATGTACTGCAGTTATATACACATATGTATGGACATGTACTGCAGTGTGTATATACATATGTATGGACTGTACTGCAGTGTGTATATATATATGTATGGACATGTACTGCAGTGTGTATATATATATATGTATGGACATGTACTGCAGTGTGTATATATATATATATATATGTATGGACATGTACTGCAGTGTGTATATATATATATGTATGGACATGTACTGCAGTGTGTATATATATATATGTATGGACATGTACTGCAGTGGTATATATATATATGTATGGACATGTACTGCAGTGTGTATATATATATGTATGGACATGTACTGCAGTGCGTATATATATATATGTATGGACATGTACTGCAGTGTGTATATATATATATATATGTGATGGACATGTACTGCAGTGTGTATATATATATATATATGTATGGACATGTACTGCAGTGTGTATATATATATATATATATATGTATGGACATGTACTGCAGTGTGTATATATATATATGTATGGACATGTACTGCAGTGTGTATATATATATGTATGGACATGTACTGCAGTGTGTATATACATATGTATGGACATGTACTGCAGTGTGTATATATATATGTATGGACATGTACTGCAGTGTGTATTATATAATGTATGGACATGTACTGCAGTGTGTATATATATATGTATGGACATGTATTGCAGTGTGTATATATATATGTATGGACATGTACTGCAGTGTGTAATATATTATATATATGTATGGACATGTACTGCAGTGTGTATATATATATGTATGACATGTACTGCAGTGTGTATATATATATATATGTATGGACATGTACTGCAGTGTGTATATATATATGTATGGACATGTATTGCAGTGTGTATATATATATGTATGGACATGTACTGCAGTGTGTATATATATATATATATGTATGGACATGTACTGCAGTGTGTATATATATATATATGTATGGACATGTACTGCAGTGTGTATATATATATGTATGGACATGTATTGCAGTGTGTATATATATATGTCATAGGACCATGTACTGCAGTGTGTTATATATATATATGTATGGACATGTACTGCAGTGTGTATATATATGTATGGACATGTACTGCAGTGTGTATATATATATGTATGGACATGTACTGCAGTGTGTATATATATATGTATGGACATGTATTGCAGTGTGTATATATATATGTATGGACATGTACTGCAGTGTGTATATATATATATATATGTATGGACATGTACTGCAGTGTGTATATATATATATATGTATGGACATGTACTGCAGTGTGTATATATATATGTATGGACATGTATTGCAGTGTGTATATACATATGTATGGACATGTACTGCAGTGTGTATATATATATATATGTATGGACATGTACTGCAGTGTGTATATACATATGTATGGAACATGTACTGCAGTGTGTATATATATATATGTATGGACATGTACTGCAGTGTGTATATATATATGTATGGACATGTACTGCAGTGTGTATATACATATATATATATACACACTATAGATATGTACTGCAGTGTGTGCAAAATATGTTAAACATAAAAATACAAAGTCAAGTAACATCTAAGGGCTCATGCACACAAATTAATATTTGTTCCATGTCCAGTTTTTTTGCACCCTGTATGCGGAACCATTCACTTCAATGGGGCCGGAAAAAAAACGGAAACGACTCCATGTGCATTCCATGTCCATATGTCCACAGGGCCGTTCCTAAAAAAAAATAGAACCTGTCCTATCTTTGTCTGCAATACGGACATGGATAGGACTGTTCAATCAGGGGCAGGATGATCTGTTTGGCAAAATGCGGAACGCACATGGCCGGTATCCATGTTTTGCGGATCCGTTTGTGAGCCCTAAGGCTGAGTTGACATCACAATTTTTTTCCATTCTTCTGATTCAGTACTTTTTTTTTTTCAGAAAATAAAGGATCTCAGGTGGAAATGGCTCAAACTGGTGCCAAATGTGTAACTGATGTTTAGGATCCGTTTTATTTTTTTAGGGTCCATTTATTTTTTTTCTTTATTTGCCTGTTCTTTTGACGGATCAGAAGAACGAAAAATAAACAGTGATCTCATCTCAGCCTAATATGGGATCTGTGTAAGAATTTAGTATGAAAGTCTGCTACTCAATAATATACAAGGCTGTATTTGTAGCTGGGCTAACAGTTTGCTGACCTGGCCTACATGATTGGGCTACGCCCTCCGCCAGTTTGGCTCCTCCAACAACATGGGGCCACTTTTACCTTTTTTTCCAGGGCCACTTTGAGTTCCCAATCCGCCCCTGGTTACTTAGTTGTTAAGGTTGGAAAAAGACACAAGTCCATCAAGTCCAACCATCAATCCTGCTGTATCAATCCACAGAACAAATCCCTGGATCAATGTCCATCTTCCTTTTAAAAGGTGTTGGGCCAAAGGGAAAGGGTACATTGTCATAAGCCTCGATGATGTTTTGAAATAAAAAGTAATCTAAGCCTTTTTTGAAGCCATCTACTGCATTTGCTGTGACCAGCTCGTGCGGTCACATTCCAGAGATTCACAGACCTTACTGTAAAGAATGTTTGTCGCCACTTATGACTAAATCTTTTTTTCTCCAAGCGTAGAGAGTTTTTGGAGGGGGTTTACCACAGAATAGCCTCCCTTGATATTTTTGTATGGTCCATTTATATATTTGTACAGGTTAATCATGTCCCCCCTTAGACATCTTTTTTTAAGGCTAAACAAATCTTTGCTCATAACTAAGATCTTCCAGGCCCTTTATGAGTTTAGTTGCTCTCCTCTGTACCTTTTCTAACTCCAGGGCATCCTTTTTATGGATTGGTGCCCAGAGCTGAATTCTATATTCCGGGTGAGGCCATACCAATGCTTGGTATAAGGTTAATATTGCATTCCTGTCCCGCAAGTCCATAACTCTTTGAAAATACAGTGCAAAATTCTGTTTGCCTTAGAGGCAGCTGATTGGCATTGCATGCTGTTATTTAGTCTATGATCTACTAATACACCCAGATCCTTCTCAACAAGTGACTCTCTCAGTTTTCCTCCCCATAAGACATATGCTGCATGCAGATAATTATTAGCCCCCGAGTACTAGAGTTCTACTAGTACCCAGCAGTAGGATGATGGTTGGCTTCTGGTATCGGTTGTTTTTTGCACATACTGGCTGAAAATGTGAAAACTGTGTGAAAAGCTGAAAATTTAAAAATGTTGCACTTTTTGGTATTTGTGAAATAAACATTTGTAAATGTGTCACAGATTTTTATCTGAAGTCATTCAGTGTGCTCAGTAATAAAGTTAGCTTAATGGGATTGACCACCTGGGGGGCAAAGGCTTTTGAGGTCAAGGCCCTCAGTCTATGACATAGAAGCAATAAACAGAAATACAACAAGATGTGCATCAAAGACCCTCAAGTGTGTGAGAAGAAATAAATATCTCATTTCTGGGTTGTGTTTTCATAGTCTGAAGCTCCTGTGAGAAAACCTCCGACCTCCTGCTCTGTGCTCTGGAAGCTTAGTGGAACCCCAGGTCTAACAGTAACAAATTAAAACCAGTCAGAATCCTGCTTTCACTTTTCTCCAACAGGTAAGGAACAAAAGATCTGATTGGTTTTCATGAGGCAGAGTTTCCCTATGATAACACTGTGTTTTGAGAGTGCAAGAGAAGGACAGAAAGTGTTATCATGAAGACACAGGAAAACCAACTTAAAGAGGTTGTGCCACCATAAAATGTTATTTTAATATCTTTCATCATGGAAAACTAGGTACACTTTTAATATTCCGCTATACGCTTTTTTTTGTGAGATATGGTGCCCCCTGGTGTTTAGTCTGTATAGCAATATCCATGTATATCTATTTATCTGAAGTGGTCACAAAAGCTTAGATCGATCTTTCAACTGCCACCAGCCATATCTACTGTTAGAAGTTGTTACAGTTAGGCCTCTTTCACTTGTCCATGTCTGTGATGACACTGGTTGCAAGATGGTCTACGGTTCATCCATGAAGATGTCCATGAAGAATCTGTGCTTGGTCTGTGATTGTGTTATGCCCTCCATGTGTCATTGGTATTCCACTGCCACTGCTAGGCTAAAAATTAATATCCAAAGCATACTGTAATTTTCAGATTATAAGACACACCTGACTAAAAGACGCACCCAAGGTTTAGAAAACAAAAAATTTGAAAGAAATATTTTCTACTTATTCAACCTTCCCTGGTGGGTCATTAATAAAGTGGAGGGGTCAGAGTCACTAACTTTGGGGTCTTGCAAGTTTTGGTCAGCTCCTGTTAACCTTAGTGTGTCATCTGCTGACCACTGGAACAAACAGCAATGGCACATGTGGTTACTTTATTAAAGGTACCTATCTAAGTAGATGTGTCTCCTGTCATTGCTCCGCAGTGTCTCACCATGCTTGTTCTTTCTTTTTTTAGGTATTTTTTTTCTGTCCATGATCATGACAATATAGAATTACACACACACAGCAGTGCAGTACGCACATTACACACACATCTACAGCTTTGCAGTATGCATATTATACATACACAAAGCTCTGCTGCACACACACACACAGGTGTGCAGTATGTACAATATACACACACAGCTCTGATGTACACGTGTAATACACACACAGCAGTGCAGTATGCACAACACAGCTTTGCAGCATTGCATAATACATAACACAAACACATTATATATCTAATATATAAAGCTGAGTGTATGTATATGTGTATGTGTGTACAATATGTATGTCCACTAAAGGAATCCGCACTGTCGCAGCTACAATCACGAAATTTGGCACACAGGTACATAAGGTGTCCGGGAAGGTTTTTGAAACGGGTCTCAGCTCTCCAGGACGTACCGTTCCTGAGATATTCCCCAAAAAATGCATTAGCCAATAGACGCCTGGTCACATGACCCTTATCAGCCAATAGAAGCTCACAGGCAGTTAGTCTCCACACAAAACAGGTTTCCATAACAACACAGCCAGTTCACTGCTGTAGGTCTGCTTTAAAGGGGCAGAGTGCTGTGGATGACACTGTTAAAGAGATTTTCCGGTTACCATAAATATACTTTGTTTTAGACTAACTCATCATCAATCATTACCTCATATAATGTCAATTTCACATATTTACAGTTCAGTAGTAATAAAATATGTTTTCTTCTACTGCTACCCACTGTGTTTCCTCCTAAATTACTATGGCATCGACCTGTAATTCAGGCCACCTTCAAAAGAAGGGCTTAAAAGTCCCACCTCCAGGTCCCACTAAGTCATGCCCCCGACCCGGTCAGGCCAAGCCCCCTCTCACTCCGCAGCCGACAGGGATTGAAAAAATGAAGGTAAAAATCAACTTCTGTCAGCTGCAGGCGAGGGAGGGAGGGTGACTTTGTCCCTGCAGCTCATGCTCAGACTGCACAGTGCTGCTGTCTGAGAGTGAGCTGTTCAAAAGGACATCCCTGTGTCCATCCAGGCCCTGCGCATAACAGAGGACAGGGAGTCTGAAAGCCAGACTGTCCAGCCCCCCCCAACGTGAAGCCGTGCCACCGGTCCCCATGAAGCCACACCCCTAAACATGAGGCCATGCCCCCCAACCCATGGTTCCGTGAAGACACGGAGGAGAAGCTGTCTAAGCGTGAGCTACTGAAAGGGTGGACTGTGTCTGTCCAGGCCCTACGCCGGACGATGGACAGGGAGTCTGAAAAACAGACTGTCCAGCCAAAAACCAGACCTATGGCCACCCTAGGGGCAGGCTGATGTTAGAGTGGCCAGATGTCTGGCTTTAGGCTGGACAGTCCAGTTTTCTGGCTTCCTGTTCACCGTCCGGCGCAGTGCCTGGACGGACGCAGGGATGTCCACCCTTTCAGTAGCTCACGCTCAGACAGCTTCTCCTCTGTGTCTTCACGGAGCCAGGGGGCATGGCCTCATGTTTAGTGGTGTGGCTTCATGGGGACCGGGGGTGCTGCTTCGCGTTTGAGGGAATGGCCGGTGAGGTCCGGCTTTCTGGGGTGAAGACAATGGCCACCCTAGCTGCTGTGGAGGTCACAGTTAAAGGGGATGGCGCTGTGGATGTTTCTGTTAAGGGGCGAGCACTGTAGAGGTCACTCTCGATATCTTTTAAAGACATACACACAAACGTTAAATGAAATAGATTAAATATACCTGGGCGAAGCCGGGTCCTTCATAATATATATACACACATAGCTTCAAGTCACATTACTATGACCATTTCCTACTTTCGGCAGCAGCTCGTAGCTCATGAAGAAAGTCGCCTGTCATAAGTTGGCTTGGTGGGTGTATACAAGATGTAGGATAGGCTGTCTGCACACATCTCTCTTTGCTCTTTTTGCTGTCATGGGTAAAATGCGCGATTTATAAGAGTTGCAAAGGGATAATTATTGGCTTTCAGACCAAGGGAGTTAGTATTTCTGAAACTACGCAGTTTGTGAGCTGTTCTCGTTCTGCTGTGGTGACTGCTGTATGGTGAGTGGACAAATGGCACCATGGAGAGCAAGCGACATGGAAACTGAAGAGTACCACCTGCCAACGATATGAGAGGTTAATATCGGCTACGAAAGTGCATAAGGATGGACCAAGACACTACAGTGGAGCAGCTCACCACCAGGGGGCTACTAGATGTGCGCCTAAAGTGACAGTTCAGTGAACTGTACTGCACATGGGGCTCCGAAGCACATCTGCTAATGAAGTTGCAACGGCAGAAAACAGCTTAAATGTTCGGGGCAGTATCACAATTGGACATCTGCTGATTGGTAAAGGGTATTTCTAGGATCTCAGTAGGAAAGGAGTGGTGGTGGCAGCGCTGAGGGTAGTTGTAATCCTTACGGTGGAGGACCCAGCTCCAGCACTTTCACAGGGCCGAGCTTGCAGTGTAGGTAGGTATGTACCCTTTCTTCCCCTCAGGACAAACCCTGGCTTAGGGACTCCTTCCTAGTGGTGACTGGAGTTCCCTTGCTGGTAGATGGATAGCAAGGTGCAAGGCAGAAAAATAGAGATCAGCAGGTCAATTACTGTGGATGATAGTGGGTGGCGTAAGTGCAGATGCATATAGTAGGTACAGCTGTTAGGTATTGTACACAACAGGTTGTTCCCAAAGGCTCTGTATAGGGTAAAACTCATTTAACAGATGTCAGTCCATCTCAAAATTGTGTAAGGGCACCTGAAGTAATATAACCCATCCATATGCAGTGAAGTCTACAAATGTCAACGTGCATTATTTTCACTGATTTTCTTATCCACGCACTCTTTTAATGTTCCTCAACCTTCTGTAGAAATCTGTCCATCTCTGCCTCGGAGGTTGGCTCGTAGCACAGTTGCTTCTTTGGCAACTTTGCACTCACAGGGATGGTGTCTTCCTGGATAAGGGAAATAGGTATTCTCCTAGTTCTGCTTCAGCTGCACACTCAGAATTCAGCAAAATTGGTTTGCACACCGGCAACAACTGCACACATCCTTTCTGTGGCTTACTCACTAACAACTACTAACAAGGGGGTGGGGCAAGCCCATCACCCAAAAACTGTCTGTAAGGGTTGCTGGTTAACTACTTCCTTCCCATCAACAACGTTTTGAGATACCAGTCCATAAATAAGCTACATTAGTTATGTTACAAATGAAAGTGCATAAATAGTATGCACTAACCCTTGTCTCACAGTAAACAGTTTGACAATTTTAGCTGTGAGCCACTGGGTCACTTTATGGTGCCTAATTGAAAATGCAGTATTTTGCCCATGTAACATTTTCATATTTTTGTATGAGTAATGCTTTACAGTGCTGCTACCACCATACTTTGCAAAAATATACTGTATATACTGTACCACCATATAGTACTCAAATAATATCTACATACAATAAATTGACCAAATAACAGCTCCATACATGAAGTAAAACAGCTAGGGTAGCACTAAATTCTGCCCATCAGTGCCGGTGACGTCACTGACAACATTGCTAGATGGAAGCCTCCGCCTAGCAGTGTAAAAATGTAGACAAAAAAAGCCCTTCTGCGCAATACAGTGCAGGGTAAGGGAGAGCATCAGAGCATAAAATGCACCGATACTCATCTCAGAGAGGCTGCTTGGGTGAAAAAGGGGATATGTCCAGTTTCAGCTCTGAACCCAGACAGCCACTTTAAGCCTCTACATCAGGGATCAGCAACCTCCAGCACTCCATCTACAAAGGGCTTCATTTACTTTAATGGGAATTCGCAGGGATCCAGCTGCTCCCCAGCATGAATGCTGGAATTCGGACGTAAACTGTTGTGTGCAACAATTTTTGACTGGCCAAATCTTGGCATTTATATCGGGGAACAGCCAGATCCTCGCCAGTTCCAATTATAGTCATTGGGGTCTGACAGGCATGTGGCACTATACAGCTATGTTAAATCCAGAACTGCCTGCCAGTTTGCTGTGCCACATTTGTGAAACTAGCCTAAAATTGCCATGTTTACAAAAAATGTGGCATAAATGAGACAATAGTTCTGAGCAAACCATTTAGTTTAGACTGTAAAGCCACAGTTGACAATAAAGCTTTTCTGCTTTGGTATTTTTATGTTGAATTTTTATGTTTTCTGCATAGATATAGTATTGCATAGTTTGTTTTAATTGCAAGTCATGGAAAGATCAGGGGTTGCCTTAGGGGCTCAATACAATATTAAATTCACACCACTCAGCTTAGGATGATGCTTGACTAACACCTGATCAATTATTTATGAAATGAACTAACAGCACTATACAATACTTGGAAAAATATACATATTGTTGGCCCATATGACTTTTGTAGCACTTGATATTTTAAAACTCCATTGTACATGATGCAAAGCCCATCAGGCAAGTGGCAAATCATTTTCCCAGAAATTATAATGACTGTGTATTTAAATAAACACAGAGGACCTCACTTGTTAAACCTGGGAAGGATAAACTTATATGGGGAATAAAACTCCATTAAAAAACTTTCATTTGAAAAAAAAAACTTTTGTTTTTCGAAAACATAATTTACTAAGACATTCCTAACCGCAAAGTTTCTATGTCGTGTGTAAGTCCCTTTAGAGCTTAATCCTATTTTTAAAAGGAAATGTGATTTGGTGATATTGATACAGAGATAATACCCAAGTCTTTGTCAATGCCCCTCTTGGGTAAAAAAGTTACACTTCCCCACATGTCTGGAAGTGGATCACGTCCCACAATGATGACATCATATTGAATCAACACTGACCGTTCTCATAGGCTACCAGATGTTTCTGGACAATAAAAGAAACCTGAGCAGGCTCAAATGTTTTTTTTTTATCTTTTAATTTATTTTTTAACTACACCCTCATTTAAATTTTGGATCCTGGAAACATGTTTCATAAAGAAAGGTCCCAGACTTGTGGTTGTAAATTTCTTGGAAAAAAACACCATAGCCTTGAGTACAGTAACTGAAGATCTGGATTTATCGGGTAACTTAATATTCTATACTACGCTTGTAGAACACTGGGCAAGCAAAATTCTGTATATTGTTCTCATTTGTTACAGTGTTTCTTTTGTGCTTGAAATTTGGAATTGTAACATTTCAATATTCTGGGGTATTATATTGGAGCAAACACAAAGGAGGTCTTCAAATTTTTCAATTTTATGAAACTTTGGATCTGTCTTTCAATCATTAGTAACATTATATGACAAATATTGCATACTTCTTTATGGTATTTTTCACAGGAAAATAACTCTTCTACCTTATTATCCTTTCTTTTTTGTATTTATGTTATCATTTTTTATTTTCTATGTTATTTTTTATTTTTTTCATATATTATTTTTATTTACTATATTCCAATTTTTGTTTTTCTGTCCTGAAATATTTTGCTGTAAAAAAGCCTACTGCCAATTATCCAGATACTTAATTGGTCACTGCACTTTCACACAACACACGATGAATGTAAGAAACACTGTAATATATCTTATTTGAGAAAAATGCCCCATTCTAAAGTTACTAGTTGTTCCCCCACCACATCCCATCCTTTCTAAACTAACGGTCTCTGAGATAAAAGTCTGTGATAAATCATTCTTTGTCTAATAACGGACTGCCTGCTCACTGAAGGGTCAGATTATATCATCCCATAGAAATCAATGAGGAGTGGAGGGGAGAGAAAGTGCAGAGAAGAGATGAAAGAGAGACATAGCACAGGAATGATTCAGCAGATTCAGCAACTAATAGTAAATGTTATATCTCACCCAAGTGCTTTCACATCTATACTGCTGAGCTGCTGACATCTAATAGATATGCCAATTTGTTAGAACATTGTACTTTTTAAAGAAAAATGCTATACTTGTTAATTGTGACAATATGTTTTTTCATCTACACATGATTACATAAAAATATTTAATAACCCTTTCCCTGCCTGCAGGGTATGTGTAAATGTTCAGAAACCTCTAGTTTGAAATGTCTATACTGGATCAGAAGCAACAAGGGAGTAGGGGTTCTGTAGCAGGATCCTTTCCTCTGTGTTTTTGTACTGCGATAGGAAAGGGGGAGGGAAAAGATCCCATTGCAGCCTTTATGCCTCAGCCTGTGTGAGATTGCATAAGAAGGAGGGGGTAGGGGGAAAAGCAGGGGGAGATCTTACACATTTGACATCACAGCACCAATGGTCTACCCACTTAGCAAGCATATGTGATTCAGAGGGAAGGATAATGATCTAAAAAATGCAGTTATACAACATTTGCTGCATTATCTAATATGCATCTACAACTGTCTAAGGACAGACTGTAATTTTTTACATATGGTATACTGTAGGTAGTCTTTAAAAGTTTTCTGACAATGACCAAAGAGAAGAAAAATATTCATGTCTTTCCACCACATATATTTCCCTTCCAATGAGGGACGGAACTCCACTAAAATGCTGTTTCAGGGAAAAAAGTTTCATTCTTATAATGTACAAAAAAAATAAAATCAGGATATATAAACAGTACATCTAATACCAAATGACATAAAATAATCTTACCCCATTTTTACAAGCTTTACACTTTTCCTTCATTAATAGCAATTTGGTTTCATATTCCGGCCTTGGATGCTCCTAAACAACAAAACAAAATAGACTATATTAGCATTTATCCGTTTTCTTGTTGTCGACGTCAAACACTACCAGCAAAGGACAATACGCCAAGGTACAATTGAGAACTTCTGTTTTTTTATCAACCATAGGACACGATTTAACACAGTCACTAGAATTGGAGGGATCAAACACGTGAGGACACGCAAAGGTCTAACAAAAGGGAAACAGGTCAAACCTTTATACGCTCCTTGGTGCATATTTGATGATGAAAAGGGAGAAAAGACACATTATAAATACAAGCCAAGCAGAAGAAAAAGTTATAGTAATTTGCTTTTTTTACTGAAAGCACAAGTTTTATAGGGTAAGGTACATGTTACAGACAGAAATAAAAAAATACTATTTACCTTTAAGGTAAACAGTAGTATTTAATCTAAAATATTCACATACAACCATTAACAGAATCACCATGGAGTGCTATCGTAAAGTTAGACATATTGGCCCAGACTTACTAGTCCTAAAGATGGTGTAAGCTTAGTCAGGGTGTCTAGTCCTGCACCAGATTTATCCGAGTGGATCGGCTGAATAATAAATGTGGTGCAGGGATAGACACTTTTCTCTGAATCTGTACCAGCTATTGGTTGGCTTACTTTGATGAGATAGATTTTCATGCCAGAATTGTGGTGCAATTTTGGCACCCAATGATACATCTTAGCTTCCCATCCCCTTCCTGAGAAGCTCCACTCCTTTCCCCCTTGTCTAGCATGTTGGGAAAAAAGTTTAGAAAAAATGGATGCGGCAAGTTGTGATAATGTGCTGTTTAGACCGATTTTTGGCGAAGACACATTAGTAATCTGGGCCACTGTACATATAAAATATTTGTCAGATTATTTTTCAGAGTTCAGTAGAATACCATAACAATATTTGTTAACCTCTCCAACATTTTGTGTCTCTAAAAGAAAACATATATGCTGGTTTGTGGGGCGGTTAAATATTATCTATCCTATGATACATTTGGGCCTACTTTTTCAAAACTGTCTAATATATATATATATATATATATATATATATATATATATTTTAATCTTGTTGTTAAGAATTGCCAAGAGACTTCTAACATGAAAACTTTAAATAGGTTGCTGTGGGATAGTTTTCCATTAGACAATTCTGTTAAATGAAGCCTGTAGTGTCTCAAAGTTGTCATAGGGCTCTTGTGTAAAATTATTAAAAAAACTATATAAAAAAGCATTCATTGTGATATATATATATATATATATATATATATGTCGCCCAATTTAAAAAATATACATAAAATGTTTTTTAGACTTTTTCTTGTCAATCAGATCATCAGGCTATAAAGGTCACAGCCTTGAGGATCCGGCTACCAGGAGCCCAACCAATCAACCAATGTTCGGAATGAATGGGCCCCAGTCCTGACATTTGTTTGTTTTCCGTTTAGTACTCCTATTGATTTGAATGCAGGGGTGGCTATAGCCCCTTTAAGTAAAATATGCCTGATTACAATGTAAGCTTTATTTATTACGAGGTAAGGTCAATGTATGAAAGGATGAAAGGATCCTTATAAGTCACAAGAGTAAGCCCGACTTGTGACCAGAGCTGAACCTTGTAAAAACAATGCAGGATTGGAGCAATGGTGTTTATTATCATGCAGCTGCCAAGGGGCATTTAGAAAGATAGGATCCAGTTCTGTTTGGTCCTGTGAACCTGTGCAGGACTTTCCTTTCTATAGGATCTGAAATGTTAAAATCATACAAGGGGGCTGGGAATTGTCTGAAAAGTTGCAGAAAATCTATGTAGGGCTAAACAAATATCAAACTCTTTGTCCCAGGAGGAAAAACAAGAACCATAACCACAACTATTTTTTTTCTTCAGAGGCCCTCTCTTCTATGTTGCCCACTGATCAAGGATAATCATGTGAACCACACCTTCAAAAGGTCATCATGAAGACTTTGGAAACCATTAAAAGGATTCTGGGAAAATAAAGGCAACCTATTGCAGCATACCAAATGGTGACTATCTAGCAGTGCAATGGAGACTTGCTGAAGCAGATGATATGCTTTTGCAAGGAACCTAACTAAGCTAGCATATCCTGCAGAAGAAATACAAATGCATCATATTAGACAACAAGAAAACCGATATCTTATTACCCTGCTAAAGAATATTGGCTTTTCCATCATGGTGCCTTTACCAATGTTCTCCCCTGGACCATGATGTGTTGGGTGTGTTGATATAAACAGACCCCCTCATAAAGCAATTGCATGTTTCCATTTAAAAGGAACATAAAATTCTATTGAAACTTGTTTTCTGCTCATAAATAAGGGAATAGTCCTTTTTGAATAGATGTCCCGGGGGAACTGTAGCATGTGCACCTTTAATAATTGATCATTGCAAACAAAAGCTCATTCAGAACACATTAATATTAACATAGGACATAGAGCTAAAAACTCATATAATGTCACTCAAATGGGTTTGTTCTGCATAACCCGGTTAGAGACACAATAACAACTACACCAAAAGCAATATATCCAATATGTTATGTAATATACTTACATTTCCTTTACCCACATCTTTCTTCATTTATTCAGCTTGTTGTGCTGTTGAACTTAGTAGCACCTGTCTTGACTAGCATGACTACACTTGAGCCACTCAAGTACATTAGCTTCCTATAAAGTGATCCTGACAATTTTATCGGAATCTGCCAACATCACAGGCAATTTTTCTCCTGGCCTTCCGCAGGAGGTAACTGGTGGAAAGGCTGGATTTTCCTGTCTAGTTCTATTGCTTACCCCATAATAAGTGGTACCAGAAGTATCTCGAAGCTACTTTGCCTCCACAGAAAAAAATGGCAGTCTACAGGGTGGTTGTGCGTGAAAACATTGACCATCTTAATTGTTATTACATTTTTTTATTTTATTTCAAACCCGCACAGAACCATTTGTTAAAGATGTTTTTCCCTGCTGGACAAAACCTTTAAAGGGATTGTTTCCCAAAGACAACGTGTGTCCATATGTTGGGCAGCATGGTGGCTCAGTGGTTAGCGCTGGGGTCCTGGGTTTGAATCTGACCAAGGTCAACATCTGCATGGAGTTTGTATGTTCTCCCCATGTTTTCTCTGGGTACTCCGGTTTCCTCTCACACTTTGATCTGTAATAGGATTTGATGGCTTTGATCTGTAATAGGATTGTTTTTGTGGGGCTACTCCTTTAAAGAAGGGCCAAGTCGTGATGACTGAATTATAATAGATTTCACATAATCATTTGCTATGAACATGATTGATGGCGAACTCAACATTTTGCTGTTCAGGCCACCCATAGACATTAATTCACGCTTTTTACTTACCCCACTGAAAACAAACATTCTTGTGGCTATCTTTTTGGAGGGGTTAACTTGGCTTGGTTTAGTTGTACTATTTCAAGCTAATTATCTCATCTACTCACCTCTCCCGTCCTTTTAAGAATTAGCACTCAAGGTCTACTGAGCTAAAGGTTCATGGGTTAATAATGGGTTGATCCCTGATTTTCATTAAATAGAACTTGTCACCTCTTCTGACATGTCTGTTTTAGCAACTACTTGCATTCCTCATGTTATAACAATCCAGGAGCATCTTTTTTATGTTTATATGCTGTAATATTAATTTATTATAAATGAATTGCCATTAGACTGGAATGTAGATCCAGCTGGGTATTATCAGTTAGGGATGTGTCCCTGCATCAGTGCTGCCAGTATCAGACTGTGCAGGGACACACCCTTAACTGGTAAAAAACAGCTGGAACTTTATTGCAAACTGCTGGCAATTCATTCCTATCTTCTGGTAGAATCAATAAAGGAATGGCAAAACATAAAGCCATAAGAATAGATGCTCCAGAATTGTTATTACATGGAGAATACAAGTAGGTGCTAAAAGAGACAGATGTCAGAAGAGGTGGAAAGTTCTCTTTAAGACATCAGTATGTTTATATATGGGGATTTCTGAGTTACAAGATAGTGGCTTGTAAGTTAATGACCTCCATCTAGTAGCCAAGGCAGCTATAAAGAATGTTTCTTACTGGAGGACCTAACGTGTCCAATTTCAATGGTAGCTGTGTAATACTGCATTTTCGCTGTGGTGGTGCTGCAGGGCAATTGAGCAGTTACTGCCAGGTCCCACCACAAAATACAACTAAGCTCTGTCTCCCAGCACAAACAATGTGATCAGCTTATCATAGAGGGATTCTTCTAACATTAAGGAAGTGTATTGCTACTCTTCATTGTGGTTGGCATACCCCTTTATTATGGATCCTATTATTCATCTAAAGGCAATGGAGGCTTTCAGACACTTGTGGGCAGCTGTTTTCTGGGAGAAATTGGCACATTAAGGTGCTGTATTATCCCAAGTTACATACTGAGGTTTATCTAGTCTGAGAATTTCAAGTACTGTCAAAAGTAGTACAAGAAAAATGTAGAGAATGGTGCTCGCAAAGCAAAATATCTTCCAAATGCCTGAGAAAGAGACTTTCATGATTCTGTTCACATAAAGAAAACCAGTCTAAGGTTAACAGGGGCAGAAGATTAGATTGCACTTGACCTGTCTTAAGATAGATCTTTGTAAAATTACAGTTGTGGGAATTACTGTATGTGCCATTTCACAGTAACTATATTGGGCTAATAATTTTGGAATCTGTTATTCATAGGCTAAGAAAAAGTTGCCAGTTCTCACAAAGATTGATGTCCTGAACCTTTTAAAGAAATGCAAAGGAAAAAAAAGAGGGAGCCAGAGAAATCGCAACGATCAGGGAAGGTTTGCTGATTTCAAAATCTGGGATTAGAAAAACAGTCAGATTTTTTTTTTTCACATAGAGTGCCACTTCAGTCTATGGGTTGTGTGTGGTATTGTAGCTCAGCCTAGCTCTCTTAACTATTGACAAACTGCAGAATCGGACACACAATGGATTTTTTTTCTAGAAAAAAATGTTTTTTTTCTATTGCAAAACAAACCCTGATACAAGTACAAACAAAATTCCTTAAATGTGGCATTAATGGGTTTGTCCCCGATTAAGAATCCTTTAATACAAATATAATTATAGGTTGTTCTTCTGTTTGGTCTCCCAGTAATCAGCTTTGGGGAAACCTGGCAGCAAGTGTTTTCTTACAATTTCTCTGTAGCTCCACTGCAGGAGAAATGAACCATTATATGATGCCGATTCCTCTAGAACAATATAAGCTCTTTGTAACTGCCAGGGGCGTAGCTATAGGGGGTGCAGAGGTAGCAGTCGCTACCGGACCCAGGAGCCTGAGGGGGCCCAAAGACCCTTGTGCCACATAAGAAGACACTAGTATTATAGGAAGTGCATGCTCGTCAAGTTACTCCTCTGGGTGGAGGGAAGGGGTTAGGTCACGAATTTTGCATGGGGAGGGGGTGCTTTTTCAAATTTTGCTTCATGCAGCACGAAGGCTATGTGCTTCCCTGTCCCTGACCACAAAGCACTGAGAGAAGGGGGGCCCAAGCTGAACTCTTTTAGCTACGCACCTGCTAGTGCTCTCCATTACACCTGATAGACTTCTGTCTATCGACAGTACAGGTGCTAGACTATGAAAAATCATTGTGGACCATCAGACATAGAAAAGTATACATAGCTTGGTAAAGAGTATGGGTAAAGAGCTTCGTAATTAGTTACCTTTATTGTCTTGACCTCATGTGTCAGCATTTTACTGTATTTATATCAGAATCTTTCATGGTTACCTAGTTAATTCTTAAAAATGTGTCTGTAGCACTAGTAAGCATTTATCTATGCAAACTCAAAAATAAATATTAACAAAACTAATAGTGACGGGTTAGAGGATGAGGCTGTAACAAATTCTGTGTCTCCGAGGCTGTTTTGTTTTGCAGAGATTACAAATTGCACTAGGGAGCATGTAAGAAGTTTTCCATTAAAGTCATTAACACTGGGGGCCCCTGAGGCAGTGAGTTCACATCTCATTCCTCCAGCACATTGTCCCGGCCTCGACTCTGACTCATTGACACTCATATGTCATAAAGAAGCTTTTGTCGCCTCCTATGTTTCATCCAGGGCATTTCTAATCACTTATATAACATGCATTAGGGAACTGAACAGCTCAGAGTTAAAGACATCAGTAATTGTATGGAATAGACAAGGTAATGCCCCCCTTCCTAAAGCCCCTCTGCCATTTATCTCTTATACATTATGCATGGTAAGTGTAGGATCTTGTTACCCCTCAGCCCATCACTGAGAAGGACATGTTGCTCTGCTTTCTCCTTTTCCTGCATCTACTAGTAAAAACTGTTATACCTCTTGTGTTTCTTAAGGTGGATTTACACTGCTCGATTGTCAGACAGATAATCAGAGATGAACGTTCCTATCAGGGGCAGACTGGGAACTTAAACTGACCCTGGAAAAAAACTTAAAAGTGGCTCCCTGTTGTCGGCGGGTCCAAATTGACAGAAGACAGCGCGACACAAGTAGAGAAGGCCAACATAAGTAGGCAGGGCCAACAGAAGTAGGCGGGCCCGCAATATCATAGTGCAGCACAAAATACTACCATGCAGAACCAAATACCACAGTGCAGCACAAAATACTGCCATCCTCTAGGTCAGTGATTTTCAACCAGGGTGCCTCCAGCTGTTGCAAAACTACAACTCCCATCATGCCCAGGCAGCCTACAGCTATCAGCCTACAGAAGGGCATGGTGGGAGTTGTAGTTTTGCAACAGCTGGAGGCACACTGGTTGAAAATCACTGCTCTAGGTAGTATTCAGTATCACCATCCTGAGGACCGCAATACAGTTGACTTCAGGAGGGCACCTGCAGCTCTTTGTCAGGTGCATAAGCAAACTTGGACTGGCCCACAGGCACACTGGTGCCTGTGAACACTTGTTCCTGATAATCTGTCCGTCTAAAAATGCTACAGATTACCCAATGAGTGACCGCTTGCTCGTTAATCGGGTGAAACAATCGTTCATGCGAACACTTAATTATTGTGACAGACTCCGGCTGTTCATGCAATCACGATTTTCTTTTATTGAAAGATTTTTGCGGCAATGTATACAGATGTAACGTTTCGGCCAAGAAAGGCCTTCTTCAGACTAATGCCGCTAATGTTACTGATGGATCTGGAGCCACTTTGAAGGACTACCTTGTGAATATATTGTCCAAATTCTGTCTGCTTTGAAATTTTTGTATATAAAGTAACATAGTAACATAGTTTATAAGGCTGAAAAAAGACATCTGTCCATCCAGTTCAGCCTGTTATCCTGCACGTTGATCCAGAGTGTCAAAAAGAAGATAAGATGTGCCTACCTGATCTCTTCAAGTCAACCCCTTTTTAAAAAGAGTCTTTCGTGGCAATCAGCTGATCACTAAGCCTCCAACTTATGGAACATAAGCTTTATTCTCTTCCATTTAGATCCATGCAAAAGTTTATGGCAACTTATGCGTTTTGACTTGCGAGGTCGAAACATGTAAGAAAGCTACCATAATGTTTTCTATGGATTATCATAGAAGAAAATAAAGCCTTTATTATTATATCTTAATTTGAATTCTCTCTTCATTGTCCTGTGTTTTAGTGCTGCCCAGCGTACTCCGCACACCCTATTGGGAATAGGTGAGCTAGAATCTGTTTTACTTCCAGCTTATCTAAACCCTGGTGATCTACTGTTGCTGAGAGGAAAACTCACCTACAGGGGAAATGTAGTAGAACATGCCAACCATTCAAACAGCTCTTAGATGGGAACATCAGTATGCTCTATTAGTGCATATGGACAGGATTATTGTTGTGAGACACCCCTTTAATGGCAGATGCTAGCTATGTTGTACTGCTGTGGGTCTAGACAGTAACTCTATACACTCTATGTTCTGTATGCAAGGAGCAAGGGACAATGCTCCATCTTTTCTTGAAGACTACATTGGCCTATCTATTAACTTCCATTCACCCTGCTGCCCTGTCTATAAAGGAGATCCCTCAGGTAATTTTTAACAAAATAAAAAATAAATAGCTACAACTTTAAAAAAGACCTTCTCAAGACTGTCAAGGAAATAAAAGGTACATACTGTACATGAGTCTGTCTTACCACATGAATACCCAGGTATTTGTGCCTGTTACCCAATGATATTATTGTAAATGTCTGCAGTGGGATGGTACTAAGACTTCACAAGTTGTATTCTATGTAATGGGGCATGTCCCTGCAGGAGGACCCAGGGCAGGAACGTTCCCTGGAAAAAATTTTTTTTTTGTAATTAAAGTTATGTGTCAAGCAAAGTGAAACTTACTTCTTCCTCTTCCAATCCAGTAAGATCCCAAAAGTAGCTAAGCCTCATCTGTAAACGTTTCCAGTGTTCCAGGAATAGAGTAGCTGAAAAATGACATAAAGATTGAATAAATGACAGATATATTAATATTATAAAAGCCATATGGGGGCAGAAAATCCTCTGGCTTTATCTGAATCACAGGGGGGGAAGAGAGTTTTTGGAAAAGTATCAAAGATAAACAAGGATAAACAATGTTTTAAAAATTCGACTGGGGTCTGATTCGACTGAAACAGCTGGCTGATTCGATTTTGGTCCTAATAAATTTGACCTGAATTATAAGTGTTCAGGTTGCTTAGAAAAGTCTCTCCCTCTCAGCATTTCTTGAAAAATTCAGGTGGAATTTCCATTTTTTACAATAAATTTGCTCGTCTTTAGAAAGCATATGTACAATATAACAACATAGTATAGCATATATAACTCATGCCCAGAATAATATACAAACTAAACACTGCACTACAATTTTGTGGGGATTTATCGCTACCTTGTGGTCATCTGGTAATTCATGCTTTGGTATAAAGCGCTGTTCTCTCATTGGGGGGCAGAATACTCCAGATGTATGAAATCCATTTCAACATATTAAACTGTATTCAACTTTTATTCACAGGGTCACATTAGCTCAGCTGAGGACCAGAGGATCCTCCAACAGGCCAAGACTCTGACATAATAATGAACTGCAATGGCCCAGCAGAACAGAACCCCATTTGGAGGTGACTTTGGTGCCACTGATTGATGCTTCTTAATAGATGATTCACAATTAGACATTTTCTATGATATATCTTGTGTGTACAGTGATAGCAACAAAGCGTGTAATGCAAGTAAAGTGGATGTGTACATGTTCTGTATGCATAGTTGACAACTGTCCTGCAAATTTGGGCTGTCTTGGATGAAAAATGGGTGGGACTTAAGTAAACTCTGCCCATAAATGTGCGTTTGACATTAAGCGTTCCTGGGGTGGGGGTTATTTATTCTGAATATATGTAATGCAAAGTTGGTATGTATGTTTACAGTACGGATGGTGGTACCTACAAATCATGTCCTCCAGTGGGCTCATGGAGCCTGAGTGTGATACTTGTTGCCCATATTAGGTTACACTCAGCGGTAACACACAAAGATGTTATGTTGCGGTATTCTATCTATTCTGGTCACAATTTTTAATAGAAATGGTTCCTAATATATTTAAAGATAAAACAGTAACTACATGTGAACTATATTGAAAATGCAACACATACCATAATTTTTATGGTATAGCAATGATGTGGATCCCTGAAACTAATGGGAGTAACAATGTCACTTGGGTCTTGAAAACAGGATCAGGACATATCATAATTGTCAGACTCTGGTTACAGATTTACTTGAGGCTTGCAAGCATCTCTGGTTGCACTATTTCACTTGTATGTGAATATAACCTGCCAATCACATCTCTGCTTTATTTTTCTTAAAGGAGTTCTCTACTTTGCACAATCTCTACTTGCTAGAAGGGTTCCTAAGCTCATTACATAGTGTCCACTGGTTGGGACCCCCAGAATTTATCAGTAATCTGTAGTTAAGCCTGGAAGTAATTGTTTGGTTTCCCTGCAGCACCACCACAGGAGAAATGAAGCATTACACACTGCCCATTAAATGAATTCTCCAGAACTAGAAAAATATAGCTTTCTTTCAAAAGCAGCAAAACATCTGTCCACTGGTTGTGTGTGGTATTACAGCTCATCCTTTCCTAGGACCCCTTTAAATGGGTTGCCTGTGTGATGGAGGATAGGTCCTCCAGAGAGATAGAGCCTGTTTGCAACCACTTTATTGCAATCACCAAGAGGTAACAACTATAAACAGGGTTTTGAAAACTAGACAACAAAATAAAAGCTGCAATCTGATTGGATGTTTTAGAGGCAAGTCTCCACTTTCACTTTTCTCTAGTTGTACCATCTCCTCTTTGGTGTCTGGTGTATTGAGGTATGTACAGCGTTGCTATAGTAGCATGTGTACTGAATAGTATTTTAGGGTTAATTGTCCCTATACTTGAGCCATAGTTGTATTGAATATGATTGCTGACAGATGCTTTAACTTATTCATTAGTTAATTACTGCCTACGTTTTAAGAACATCTAACATTACCGGCCTGTAGTAAACATTTGCATCATATCATTTTCAGTCTTGCCTCCATATCCTGCAGAAGGTCCTGAAATTTCCTCGTAATAAATATCTGAAATAGGCTGCTCATACCTTAAAGGGGTTTGCAGGAATTAGGGATCTTTTTTCCATACTGTGATCTTGAGAAAATGAATCGTTATTTCATGATTTTGAGAAGATGACCACCCACATTCAGTGGTGGTAAACTGCATGTGGTAAGGCCGCTTTTGTTTTCATGTGGAATCTAAGTCAAGAAGTGGCTTTTAAAACTGCACCTAAATTTGAGGCCATGTACAAACAATATGATATTGGTGCAGAATCCAGATATAGCAGATCTTACAGGTTATGGACAATGGCTATATCTAAGCTGATATGGTATATGCTACATTGCAGTTTCTTTTCATCTAGGGAGCACTTTTTGTGCCATTAAACTGTATTTTATTATAATGTGTGTGTTACTCACAAAAAGTTAGGGATATTTGGCTTGTCGGTGAAATTTCAGGATGAACCTAAAATGCAATTTAACCTTTACAGGTGAAGTTAATGTGACCTTCTCTAAACTTTTGAATGCACATGTCCAACTGTTCAGACTGTTTGTACTTTTTGCACAACTTGCTGTTCTCTAACAAGGAGCTTAACGGCAAAATTCATAACAGGTGTTTGATCCATGAATCACCCAATAAATTTCCTGGTTCAATTAGAATTGTTATTTAAACAGTCCTCCTCATCATGCTGTTCGTATTTTGACATCATGAGACCAAGACGACACCAAACAATTGACCAACAGTACCTCTCCATTGTGAGGCTTCAAGCAGGATGTTCTCTGACGGAAGTGGCCACTGAGCTTAGGGTGTCACGGAGTGTTATCAGCAGGTTGCAACAGAGATACAGAGAGACTGGAAGAGTCACAGAAAGGCATAGAAGTGGATGTCTTTTGGCCACATCCCAAACTGATTACCGCTTCATTGTGAATAATGCCTTGCGAAACCGGATGATGAATGACACACAACTCCAGGCACATTAAAGGGAGGTAAGAGGCACTACATCAGCGTGGTCTGCTTGCTAGATGAACTGTAAGGGTACCTGACCACAGACATCATTGTCTTGCATGGGCCAGGGAGCATCTACGCTGGACGAGGGACCAGTGGGCCTCAGTGCTGTTCTCTAATGAAAGCCTATTCATGCTGAGCAGAAATGATGGCCACCAACAATGTTGGAGACGTCAAGGAGAGCGCTATGCATCAACTACTGTTGTCACCACAAGAGCCTTTGGTGGTGGTGGTGTTACAATGTGGGCAAGTGTGTCTAGTCAATACAGAATTGCCCTACACTTTGTGAATGATACAGTGAAAAGCCCGTACTACTTGAACAACCTCATGAATCCATTCATTGTGTCTCTGCATGAACAACACATGGATGACAATGTGCCAGCTCATCGAGGTCGCATCATTAGGGAACGGCTGATGTAGACTGAGGTACCTCAAATGGAGTGGCCTGCACCTTCTCCAGACCTGCATCAATGGGCTGCCTGTGCAATGCACTGACACACTGGATCCTCCAGAGCAAGAGACACTCTTGAAGTCACTTTATGTCTTGGCTTTTAGATCAGAGTCTTGATTATAGGGACACTGCTACATATTCTTAATGGAACACACTGAAGTCTTTAAGTCCAAAAAGATAGGGAAGTTATCCAATCAGATATCAGACTGCAATATGAGCACGGCGCTATTATCACTGCCTCTTAACCAGCTACCTATGACTTCAAAGAACAAGACAAGTCACTTTGGATAAATTGCCCTTTATTGCACCCCCCACCACATGACAATGAGTCAGTGGAGCATAGACCACGTATTGTGGTAAGTAATAATGTATGACAGTTTCCCTGCAATCCTTGTTTACTAAGGATGGGTAAGACTAGCTGCTTCAGCTTTTACAGGCACAATGGTAGTGTCAATCACTGGGCAGAATCTCCGATATAAGCTGCTACCGAAGGGACAGAAAAGGAATATATTGTAATTTAATGCTCATTCTCTTCCACTCATGGGAGCCTATTTAATTACAGACCCTTGAAATGCTTTATCACATATAACTGGTCTTTAAAAAAATATTTTTCAACAGAAAACTGAAATGATTCTAATTTATGTATGTTTATGGGTTTAGTGTACAGATGTAGCAGGGCTGGATATGTTATTTTTGTGCAACGTGACAAATCGCAACTTAAAGCGGTTACAAGACTGAATAAGCCCCACTGCAATGCCCTGGCCCGAGACACTGTGCATACTTACAGTACCCAGTCCCCGATATTGGCTTCCTCTCAGATTGTTCCATGGACGTCTTCGCATCTCACCTGTCTGCAGAAATCAACGTCTGTCTATGGAGGGGTTGCAGCCAATAGCAGGCCACGGTGGCGGAGGAAACTGGCATTGGGGACCACAGCATGCACAATGTCACTGCCCAGGGCATTGCACCGGGGGTTATTCAGTCTTGGATAACCCCTTTAAGGGCTGCTTGAAATGGATATTGTTTTCTATAAAATTAAGTCGTTGTTAGGATAGGACATCTATATGTTGGGGTACAGCCCTGATACTATGAGTAAAACAAAGGGGCTGAACTGTAGTATCAAGCACAACTGCATCCACAGATGCACTGATCTCAAGAGACAAGTGGAGCCCCTTTGTTCTGCTGATTAATGTGGGTGTACCAGGGGGTCATTCCTCGTCGATTACATTAAGGACAGGTTATACAGTACAATGTGTTTCCCTGGAAAACGTCCCCCCATTGTCATATAGATAAAAATATTGTCACTGGGAGCGCGCCGCCGGACTCCCACTGTTGTTCAGGAGCGAGGACGAGATGTGCATCCTCGTCTCCATGACAACAGGGGCGGGGAGGACCTGGCATGCATTCAGTCCCCTTGACGACCGGCAGGAGGGCCAGTGCTCAGCTATGAATATGTGTGCTATATGACCTACCTCTGAGTACTGGCAGGGAAGCCAGCACTTCCTGTTTCAGTTTTGGAATTAGGTCACGTGACGCCACCTCATCACATGACCTACTTGGATCCCTATTTAAACAGGCAGCCTGCCAGCCACAGGTTGCCTGTGATTAGTCTTTCATCCAGAGCTTGTTACCATTGTGATTGCTACCTGTGAATTCGGCTTGTGTACTCGACTACCCTCTCGTCTCTCCCCTGGTACTTCGTTATCTCTCGGTTTTACCTCGGCTTGTTATCGGATTTGGCTTTTGGATTTCCCCTATAGTTTGACGTGTCCTTCAGGTTTGACTTTGGCTTTACGACTCTGCATTTCTGTATTGTGGTTCTGTTTTCGTTTATTGTTTTCTCCTTTCCCTGTATGCCCCTGCACGTATCTAGGCTAGGGATTGTCGCCCAGTTGTACGCCGTTGCCTAGGACGGGTCGTGCAAGTAGGCAGGGTCAGAGGTGGGGTTCAAGTCGGGGCTGCACTTACCCCCTGACGTGACAGATATGGATAGATGTGCAGTTGGCACAACCCCTTTAGCATAATGCTGTTGGTTTACTTGCAAAACTATTGGTATGTCAGGTTACATATCACTATATATGGTGATGAATTGCAGCACATGACAAACTCAGCTCTTCCCTACTACATCTATAAAACAACTCGGCACTGTAATGGGAGGCCACCTCTCTATATGTGGGCGCCATTGAAATTGAGATTTAAAGGAGAGTCCGTGCACTCCAGCAGTTCATTAGTTTTATTGTAAAAAGATGTTGGAAAATCTTTGAATACAGATGTAGCAGTGCTGAAATTGTCACCATCTTGATTCACATGTTGCAGTATGTTTGCATGCAATCCTATGGGAAACCATAAGTATGAAAATGTTATTACAAGTCTGGAGTTCTGCTTTATCTATGCCCTTCTTATCGTCGTATTTAATTATTATTGTCCATTTATGGGTCAACGTAGAAATATTAGTATCCATAAAATATATTTCCAAGAAATATACCCGGCAAAACTGATACACTGTCTAATCTAGTGCATGAGGGGCAGAGCATGAAACAAAAATTCAGAGAGAAAATCCCTATCTGATGTACTGCCCCTTAGGCCCCAAATATTAATTTCCAATTAATGAATAGTAGCAAATGTACTTACCCCAAAGAGCCATGAAGACAGAGAAGAAGACAGTGGCTGGGTTGTCAAATAAATGACTGGCACGAGCCGTAGCGCAGGCAGAACTTAAATTCCAGTAGTCACATGACTTGTCACACAGTGGGCACATGGTGAAGGTTTGTTCCTCATTACACATTTCTTTGCTATGTAATAAGTAAAACAGATCTTAATTAGTCAGTATGTGATATAGACTTGGCAAGCAGTTTGATGAAGATCTCCTTATTTTTCCAAATTAGCTCCAATCTGGTCCATAGGCCTGGCCTGGTTTTGCAGTCAATGCTATTCAAGAGAACTGTATTGCAACACAAGACAAATCCCATGGACATCAGTTCCAATGCTTGTTTTCATCCTGAATGCAGGATATGTTGTTCAAGTACTTTTCTGATTCAGCTTTAGCTTCTGTATAGCAATAGAGCAAAATGCTACAAATTCTGACCGCCTGCAACCACCACTAGAGGGAGCTTATGGCAGAACGAATTATTTAATCTAACTTTGTGAAGGGAAGTAGGATATTTGGAGAAAATTGACCCATAAAAAGATATATTTAGAAGTTAACTGCCACAGAATTATGGTTCTAAACATAAAAGGATGCTAAAGTGTTTTTTTTGTAAAGGGAGAGGTGGGAGGACCACCAGAAAAATTCTTACCTAGGAATATCGACTTCAACAGTCATACATCCATATAGAAACACTATTATCCCAACTACAGAGGCAGGAATGAGCAGCCACGTATATAGACCAAGCCAGGCAAAATATAATCCAATTTTTTCTCCAAAATACTTTCTGAAATAAAGAGTTAAAATCAAACAGCGGTGAAATTACAATCTATTATTTATTTATATTTATTGAAAATAGTTATTTAAAAATATGGAATTGTAATAAAATAATAAAAGAGGCTATACTCACAAGTTAATTAGTCCCCCTCCACTTCCAGTTCCCCTCTCTAATCCTCCCTGCCAGTCTTTGTTTGCATGGCTGCAGTGGTAACATGCCCCTCTACCCCACGTGACCACTGCAGCCAATTGCTGGCCTTCATTGTACATGGTAAAAGACCTTTGGGAAGGACTGGAGCATGGCACTGGAAGTGGCAGGTACACTGGTAAGTATAACCTCTACTGCTAATTTATCCCAATTACAAGTGGAGGGGTGGCTTTTTCAAATAACTTCAAAATTCAAAACCCTTTCAGTTAGCCTAACTTTACCATTAATCGGCATATGGCCTTTCTCTTTGGAAATCATGAAAACTTGACTTGTTTGGGTTCTTTCAACTAAATTTGATAAAGAATTCCATAAGCTTACTCTTACACTTTAGTTGATATGGTCATTGTGCCACTAATTTCCGTTTTATTGCTCCAAATAATAACAATAATAAAATAAACAAGTTTGCACATAGTTTTACAGCTACTATTCAAACACATGCATCTCTGTGGTTACAGACTACAAGCATTCATATAGTCTGATCCTACAGTCATGTGTTACTCTATTCCCTCCACCCATTATGTACTGTCTGTAGGTTAAAGAGGGTTCTCTGGTCTACAGATATTGATGACTTATCCTCCTGAGACCAGTGAGGGTTCAGCCTCCAACTCCGCCACTGATCAGATATTTTGGTCTGCTGTAGCACCAGAGCTTTCTGCTTTCACTTCATACACTGTTATTTTCCATCATTGTGGCAGCCCAAAACAGTTGATCAGTGAGAGTGCCAGATGTCGAACTATAGGTCATCTATAGATGACCTATAGTTCGACAACTGGCACTCCCACCGATCATGGGCGTAGCTAAAGGCTCATGGGCCCTCATTGCTTTGTGGCCAGGGAGAGTGAAGCACATTGCCTTCGTACTACCTGATGTAAAAATTGATTCGGTACCCCCGCTCCCCATGCCAAATTATCAACCTAACCCCTTCCCTCCACCCAGAGGTTTAACTTGACCAGCATGGACTTTGTATAATACCGATGTCTTCTTATGCACCACAAGGGTCTTTGGGCCCCTTCAGGCTCCTGGGCCCGGTTACTGTTACCTCTGCACCCCCTATAGCTACGCCCCTGCATCTATATCTGTAGTCTAAAGATCTCCTTTAACACCTTCCCGACATGTTAAATAATAGTATGTAACATCTTGGGTCTTTAAAGATGGCGCCCGCTCCAGAATGGAGGCAACCAGGTGCCTGCTGTTTCATACAACAGACAACCATAGCTAATGTTCGTGACCAGCGGTAATGCCGATCGCGGACATTTAATCTCTCAGATGCCATGGTCAAACCTGACCACGGAATCTGAGCGTGTGAAATACCGGAAACGCGTGCTTCCAGGGAGGCTCTGGCTCCCCATGTACTGATCGGAGAAGCAGGAGCATGTGTGTGGCAACCCCTGTCATTTAGTCCCTTTGGCAGGGTTCCATAGAAATCCAATGATTGCTTGTTATAATTTCCTATGGGAACTATAAAAAAGTGTAAAAAATAGTTTTTAAAAATAAAATTAAAAAAAATATAAAAATTCAAATACCCCCTTTCCCCAAAATGAAAATAAAAAAATAAAAAAACACATCATGAGTATTGCAAAAACGTCCATACTATTGTTTCACCTCCCAAATAAATAAAAAGTGATTAAAAAGTCGTACACACCTCAGAATGGTATCAATGAAAAATAAAGATCGCCCACAAAAAATGAATAAAAAAAAAAATGCCAAAAAAAACTATACATATGTGGTATCACCAGATTCATACTGACCTGGAGAATGAAGAGCACAAGTCAGTTTTACAATATAGTGAACGCAGTAAAAAAAAAAAAAAAATTAAAACTGCAAAACAATTGCATTTTTTCCAATTCCACCCTATTTGGAATTGTTTTCCCAATTCTCAATACATCCTATGCAATATTAAATAGTAGTATTAGGAAGTACAACTTGTCCCGCAAAAAACAAGCCCACATACTGCTATGTGAACAGAAAAATAAAAAAGTTATGTCTCTGGGAAGACAGGGATAGAAAAACGGAAATGGAAAATCGTCTTGTCAGAAAAGGGTAAATGAGAAGAAGGGCAATAGAAGTAACAAATGACTGCCAGATCAGACTACATACAGATTGTTTGCAGTCTGTAACCATGGAGACACATAGACCTGCACAGCTGTTGTATACAGCAAACATTAGGGGAATTTTAATCACTACTATTTTCCAAGTTGCTTAATTTCTTAATTTAAATACACTATAACAATGAAAAAGTTTGCTGTGGCTTCCCATACGGTTTCCTAAAGAATAAAATACTAATTGAAAAATCTACTTAAGCGCCACTTGAGCTCACTTCATATTCAATTCTTTATGGCACTGAATTATACAGTACAATGTGTTAAATGGCTGAATACCCATACAATAGCTCATAGCCTTGCTTTCTATACCCGTGACAAGATGAACTTAGCTCTATGGAAGGGAAATGGATATTCCAAATGGCCGGTAAATTGAATAATAAGTGTAAAATATAGAGTAACAACTGCTGTGAGGGAAGTTACTTCTTCTACTCTCTATCTTTCATTAGCTGTGTATCATGATACACGATCAAGAGTAAGTAGTTAATGATCTCAACTCGTCTGTCATCGAAAATGTTCTAGTGCCTCTTTCCACTTCAGATCTTATCTATCAGTCTTGAAACAACGATCAAGTTTCCTGGATAGATGTCATTGTTTCTTTGCCAGCTTCCCAAATGATTAACCATGCAAATCAGTTTTGGTGCTTTTCCCAGCTAGGGTTGTATCCTCTGCATCTGCTAAAATGTCCCTGTTAAGCTGGAGGAAATAAAAGTCTATCTTTGTTTTGCAATTTTTTCTCATGCTGTTTGGCAGCAAAAGACCCCGGCGTAATTCCGGGGAAAGGGGGACTGGGGCTAATTGGAACGAGATTTCTATATAGTCACGTTTCCTATATATATATACACATAGTTGTGTCTGTGTGGTCTCAAACATTTTGTTTGTTGTCCAGTAAATCTTTTTGGGAATATTCTACAAAAAAATATATAAATATAAAATAATATAAAAAATGATTGCTAATTGACACTTAATGTGTGATGAATTCACACCTTTCTCTGTGCGATGTCCTGGGTACTAAGGATGAGCTAACCAGTTTGGTCAGAAACAAATTCGGTCCTAACTTTGCTATTTCTCGGATAGCAGACAAACCCAAATCTTTCCAGAGAAGAAGGGTTCTCACATGACCCTGAGAGGAAGTGATGGGCTTACCCTTATTGCCTCCCAGGCTGAAAGACAGCCTGGATGAGCCAATCAATGCTGCAGCAGGAAGGGAGGTACACTAGCTTAATCAGTAGAACTGGCTGGGCTGTGAAATGAGGGTGCATGGATCTTACAGTGTCTGCCAAGAAAACGATCATAGGGAGTCAGAGAGAGTGAAAAATCAATCAGGGACAGTCAGAAATAAATTAAGCTTATTGCCAGGGAGAGTGAAGGGAAAGGCTAGGATTCCAAATAAGAATTGTGTGTGTTGCGTACAATAGAGAGAAGCAGGGCAGCTCACAGACAGGGAGAGAGGAGAGATGGCCTGTGGTTGGTTGTCCCTGCTATCAGAAGTGCAGGTGCACCTCAAAAACAGCTGTGGGGTTCAATATAATATATATATATATATATATATATATATATACATATATATATATACAGTGCCTTGCGAAATAAATACATTTTGGGAGTGTGAGGTGGTTAAATTTCATTAAGGCGCAGCATAAATGTACTTGATTACTGCGTCAATAACGACATTTTCTTACAGTCCAGGCAACGCCGGGGCCTGCATCATGCCACTACTGCCTGAGGGTCAGTTTCTGTGTAATCACATTCCACATGGTTGAAATGTATCAATTTTGTGTGTGTGTGTGTGTGTGTGGGGGGGGGTTTACATTTCTTTAAGCTGCAGCATAAATGTACATGATTACTGCGCCAATACTGACATTTTATCACAGTCCAGGCAGACTGAATGCAATCAATAGACCTATCCTTGCTGCTGGAGCCCCATCTTGCCACTCTTGCTGTCTGTCTGCCTACCTACATAATGCATAATCATGCTACCTATGCCACTTGCCAACCATTACGTTCCCCAAAGACACTTTAAACATAATGTTTGAACATCACCTGCCCCCGATAAGGGATAATTTTTGAAAGCTTTAGAATATGAAAAAGCATATTTTTTTAAACACGATGTATGATAACACCGTCAAATGTGCGTTTACCTATCACTATGTATGTCACTGTCTGTCAGACATCATTGACTATTGCTGTAATTGCATTCCAGAGCTTGGGGAGCGGGGATATTGGAGGGGGAAAAAAATTCATAAAAAAACAACAAAAAGAGATAACATTTCTAAAAATGATGAGTCCTAGGAGGCTAGAGGGGGTTAGATACCAACTTTCAGGGCAACTGGAGCAACTTTGGTTCGGCCACACAATCGCCTGATCAACCAAATTAAAAAGCACTCTGTTTGAAGAATTTCTAATCTGAATTTTAATTGGACCTCTTGAGACCCAGCTTCCTCAACTACGTTTTTTTAAATATTTATTTCCATGTAACACATATTCTAATGAAAACGACAGTATAACACATCTTAATACAAGTAGTGTATATTCCACCCAACTAGAGATGAGCGAAGCGATTCATCAATTCGTATCGAATCTTGGGATTTTTCAGCTGTGAAGCGAATCCAAATATTAGGTGATTCGCTTCGCTTTTGTACGCATTGCTACGTAGTTTGTACGCTAAATTATACGCTATTCTACGTATAATTTAGTTACTCTATATGCTGTTGCGCAGACTCCTCCCTGGTAGTTACTCTACACGCTGTTGCGTACGAATTCTATTTAGCGATGCAGACTCCTCCCTGGTAGTTCCGCCCACTTCTCCTGCGTGCGAGGAAGACGTGGCAAGTCAGCAGAGTAAGATGGCGGCGAGACAGCGAGGTCCTGACTGGGGAAGCATGTTGTGGGCAGACGACCCCTATGAGGAGAAGGAACCGGAGATCTATCTCTCACAACTCAACAGGAAGTCGGATGAGGTGCCTGCTGAGGTGGTGACTCCACTGGCTGACAAGGCAGAGGCGGCAGGAGTTCCCGCTCCGCCGCGCAAGGACTACTCCTTACGCCAGAATTTGATGGTACCTGAGGCTGTCACCCGGAATGCCCAGACCCTCTGGGAATATAAAAAGCTGGTGGAGGAGTGGGTGGTTCAAGTTTTGGAGCACCCACGGTCCGGTGACCCTAAGCTGGAGCGCCGAAGGGGAACCGTTATTTGGTTCAACGTGGAGTGGGGAGTCGGTTTCATCGGCGATAAGGAGACGGCGGAGGAATTATATGTTAACCGCCGTTTGGTTAAGCGGCTGTATCTTCCACCCATACGCCACAATCTCCATGCAGGGGATTAGGTGGAGCATACCCCCATGAAGAGCCTCCAAGGCCCCTTTGCTACTGAGGTGAAAATCTTAAAGCGACCACCTACTCCTGCAGCGCCCCCGGAAGACTGGAGTGAGGAGGCCCAGGCCACAGAAGAGGCTTGTGACCTTGAGACCTTGAGATTTGAAGAGAAATCCCAAGGTCAGGATCAGCCGGAACCCCTGATTCCTGATTTGCCGCCACCGCCACCGATCCTTCATGTGGGACAGATGACCACGAACACTTTCGTGTACCATCCAACTGTGGTACAGTATGCAGGCTGCACAGTCCGCCGCTCGTGGAAGACTGTTACCATTACCGTTACAGCCGGAGATTCTGTCACCTGGTATGCCGGCAGGAGGATCTGGCCACTACAGAGTGATGGGCAGGGCCAAAGTTACTACTGCCTTTGCCAGTGTGACAGCCCAGTCACCAAGAAGACCATCCTTGAGAGGTCGGCGGGGGTCTGCTGCCGCAGCCAGGGCCACTTTCATGATGAGGCAGGAGCACCCTCTCATGTCATTTAGCTCCAGCAGCAGTGAGGAGGACCTGCTGGCCTTTAAGTAATTCCAGCAGTTTTTATGGGAGCCACAACATGGACTTATCCTGAAGGGTGGGCACTAGTTGGCCCTTGTTTTTAGTTTTGTTGCCCCGCGTTTGTCCTCACCCAGATGGCCATGGATTGTTAGGACTCCCCCCATCAAAAAAAAGTTTTTTTTATCCAAGTTGCGCATACGTGCGCCTCATCCCTTTTCCCCCTTTTCAGGTTATTTGGGGAGCCCCGCGAAAGAGGGTTTTTTAAAGGGAACCTTTGCTGCTATTTTTTTACCCATTTGGATTACAATTTTGCCTATGTGGATTACAAATTGCGACTGAGTTTGGGACTCTGCTCCAGTTCTATGACAAGCGTCAGAAGAAAAGAGACTTAAACATGTCAGTGAGCATACTAGTTAGGTGATATTTAAAATGTTTATATTATACTTATAATAATGTATTTGAACTATTTACCATATATGTGTCTCGAATATTCGCTCTGCCTCTGAGGAGTGCACATCGCGGCCTCTCCTCGTACCTGCCTGCGTATTACATAATCGCTTAGACAATAGTACGCTGAGATTCGTAAGCTATTTGTACGCTCATGCGTACGTCTTCTAAGAAGTTGCGTACATTTTGTAAATGAACGATCGTTATTAGTGAGCGAATGTTCGCTAATAGCACATAATAACGTATATTTTGTACGCAAATACAACAAATCTATTCGTCGAATACACGAATTTTAGGAAAAGTTTGGCGAATGTTCGGCGATTAATTTTTTCAATGATTCGCTCATCTCTACACCCAACCACAGGGGAGGATTTGGTGCTAGGAGCTTCTACATAAATAGGAGAGACAAAAAAGTTAAATTATCAATTTCTCAAATTTTTGACCAAAGAGGAAAGCTCAGTTTTTAACTAGTTCCTTCAGACATTTTACTCTTGTTACTTCAGGTGGACCTTTGTGCCTTTTGCCTTATCAAATATCCTCTTTCATCTCAGGTAGTTCTGTTGAAATGCATTTCACTATTATAATCTCCTCGCCAAAGCAAGTAATATTCCAATAACTCATTTCTCCACCGATTCTGTGATACATGAGTTTACATTACCCAAAATGTATAGCCAAGCTCATTGTCAACTTAAATTCTCCACAGTATCCAAATCCTGACTTCACTTGACCTCTCGCATCTTAATCCTACCTGACGTCCTTTATCTAAACCTTGGCTTGTTTATCTACTATATATCCACTTCCCGGTATTTTGTACTTCCGTTGCTAGGCCATGTGTCTGTTCTAAACTCTTCACTAGTATATTCTTATAACTTTATGTTGCCATCAGCGTTTTCAACCAATATTTTTATGGAAAACCATACTGAATTATAAAGATTTTGAAAATCTAGACTCATCACCAGTATTTACTGTGAGCTGTAAAATAATAATTACAACTACAGCGACCTTTTGAAGTACCACCAACCTCTAAAAAAGCATTGACTACTTTGTTTTTTGTTTTTACGAATCGGGAAAAAAAATCTCTTACTTTTACAGACCCTTTAAGAATGGCTGGCAAGTTTGGTTGTCATTGCCCTATCCCATCTCTTGTATTCTCGTTCTACCTCCACTGGATGCTTGTCCAGGGAGTCAAACTCTAGACCAGCATAGGACACAGTAAGTCCTGCAGCCAGGAAAGTACCTCAACTCAAAGACGTGTACTGCATGTAGGCAATGCTGTGTCATATGATATTCCATGTAACATGTCAAGGTGAAATTGGAAGCATATGGAGGTAGGGTAAGGGCCTGTAGATTTCTTTGGCTGCCATATTGAGACTCTGAACTTGTATAAAGCTATATTACAAAATATGTAGCTGAAATGCTAGTAATAATTTTTCCATTGTTTTCATACAATACATACAATAGGTAAAAAAAAATTTATGCTGCTAATTTGAAATTTGCTTCATGAAGCGGCATGTCATCTGTTTGAAGCTTGTTTTACACTGAATCAGGAGTGCACCACCAATGAGGCTAAGTGAGGCAATCGGAAGGGGGCAGCAAAAGGGCTATGGACAGCGCTTTCATTTTGGTGAAGGGGTTAGGTTAAGAAATGGGCATTGGGGAGGGGAGGCACCATTTCAATTTTTGCCTCAGGCAGCAGAAAGGCTAGGTGCACCCCTGCAATCAAAACCCCATTGAAGTCAATGACGCCCTAAAATATTTTTGGGCTATAAAATATGCAAATAAAATACAATTCAGTAAAATTTTAATACAAGGATAATTAAAGCAATTATAAAATATGTCAGAATATAAGGCATTCTCTTAACCTGCTTACTAAAAGTCAAAATTACTAAATATTCTCTCCTGCAGAGCTCATCACACATACCAACGTTCAGGACAGTAGCAGCTGAACAGAATGTGAATGTAGGCAGGTCGCAGCAGTGGCATGTTGAAGACGGCAGCAATAGCCGCCATACAGAACGTGATGGTAATTTGACCTTGCTTTCTGCAAGAGGAAAACATTTCTCCATTTAGCCTTGGTAGCGAGGGTCTAAAACCATGGCTATTCAGTAATCATCACACTGCTTGATGTCAATGATATGCCTGTCACTGCATAAGCAAGCAAGAATACAGGTCACCATTCTGGCCAGCATGCCTGAGAAGTCAGTTCTTTCCACCTCAGCCCCCCCCCCCCACTGTGATGATTGGATGTTGTGGTCAGTGTCTCCATCGTCTTCATCATTCTCTTTCTCCTCCCACTCCTTTTCCTCCTCCTCAAGATACAGCACCCCCTCCTCCTCCCCCTTGGGAGTTTCTAATTGTGGGTCCACAATAGCTACAGGGCCACTTGTTGCATGAGCATCAGTGTCTCTTTAAAAATACATATGAGCGACAACTGCAGCATGAACGGCATGAGCTGCCAGTGCCCAAACTGCAAACAACACATGTTCCCTGCTGAGACAGTCTGGTGTATGACCAAATCGTTAACAGCTTTCCGCTGCTTGTACAGATGCTTGAGCATGTGCAATGTTGAATTCCAGCAAGTTGGAACGCCACAGATTAAGTGGAGTAGCTGCAGACCATTCTGATGCTGCAAGTCCAGGAGAGCATTCACCACATGAGAATGGCTGAAAACATGGACATTGTAGGGAGAGAAAAGTTTTTTCATGGCCAAACGTTCCATTCTGGATGTCTCATGATGGAGTCAAGAACAAGGAGTAATCTTAGCAGGAGAAAAAGAAGGTGATGATGATGACAAGATACCATACTGCTTGGGGATGCAGGTTAGCTTCTACTAAGAGGACCAGGAGAAGAAGGACAGACTTGTTCTGATTGGGAATGCAGGCCATTGTGTTGCAATAGACCTCTGGTACCTATAACTGTGTTTGAACGGCTACAGCTTATTTTAATACTGTAGATCTTGCACACCTCTGTGGTTTTGTGTACCCGCCTTGTGGAGAAAAAGCACCATACGGGAGTTGCTCACACAGAGCTACAGGCAGCTGAGCTGGACTTAGCTCTGGCACATTTTGGGCCTTACCCACGTACCCAGGCGAAACTGGATGGACAGAATTCTTTTTCAGCCTTATAAACTACGTTACTATGTTACTATTTTACCCAAAACCAAAAAAAATGTAATTGCAACAATGTGGACAAATAAATGAAGGTTAGCGGGTGATTAAGGGTCAGGCCAAAAATCTCAATTTCATGTTAACATTGACAGGCAGATAGCTGCTATACAATGTGTATTGCTGTAATAATCACGTATATATGCTGGTCAATTAAATTTGACATGTCCCAAAATAATATATAATTTAAACCGTGTGGAAACTAAATATATACTGTATGTAAATGTACGATTGAGGCCTGACCCTTAATATTGCCTTAACACTCCCAGGCAACTTGTTACCCTAGCCTATGTACTGGTGTACTGATCACGTATATTCTGGTTTAATTCAATTTAATTCAAAGTCACAAAAAAAAACCCTCCAACCATGGAAATGAACGATTGAGGCTTGATGCTCAATTTCACGTTCACACTTACATATAGATTGCTGCTATACCTTGCAAATTGCTGCAGTAATCAAGTATATATTCTGGTTAATTAAATTGCCCCCCCCAAAAAAAAAAAAAAAAAATTAATTGGAACTGTGTGAAGAAATAAATGAACATTAATGGATGATTAAGGGCCAGGTTTCACGCTCAATTTCACGTTACCACTCACAGGTAGATTGCTGCTATACCTTGTGTATTGCTGCAGTAATCACATATATATTTTGGTTTAATTATATTGAACAAGTCCTAAAATAAAATATAATTTCAACTATGTGGAAACTAAATATATGTAAACCAACGATTGAGGACTTACCTCTAATATCACATTAACACTCCCAGGTAAATTTTTTACCCTAGCCTGTGTACTGATCACCCATATGCTGTTTTAATTAAATTGAACAAGTCCCCCAAAAAATAATTTCAACCGTTTGGAAACTGAATAAACAAAAATGGACAATTGCTGCTATACCTTGTGTATTGTTACAGTAACCACATATATATTCTGGTTTATTACATTGAATCCCCCCCCCAAAAAAAAAAAAAAAACATTAAAAAAATAAAATTGTACCGCATGGAAATGGATGATTGAGGATTGACACTCAGTTTCACATCAACACACACAGGTAGAAAAAAATAGCAAGGTTCGGACTGAACCCAGTTTGGTATGAAATGGTTCACTCATCCTTAATGTAGACCCATATAAAACTCCTTTTTTGTTTGCATGAGTTCTCTGGTCAAATTCCAGCCTACAAAAACCAAGGAAGGTTCTGAATGCTGTGGCCCTAATTCTTACTCCACAATGTATCCGTATCACAACAATGATGGATGTGGATGGGAAAAACAGGCAAATTAACCTTTTTGAAGTTTTGCTCTGAATAGATGACCAGGTCAACTATGAGTTAGAGGTTACTATTTCTCCTTATATAGAGTACCTAGCAGACTTAAAAGGGTTATCCTATCTTGGACAATGGGGGCATATCGCTAGGATATGCCCCCATTGTCTTATAGGTGCGGGTCTCCGTCGGCTCCATAGGAATAAATGGGAGCAGGCCCATGCTTGCGTGGTGCACTCCCATTCATTTCTATGAGCGAAGCTGAGAGCTGCACCTGGTGGTGGTCGGACCCCGGGAAACCCGGGGTCCTCGAGGCTCAGAGCTCCCCCGCTTTGTTCTTGATATAGGTGCCGGTCCGAGCGGTGGGACCCGCACCTATAAGACAATAGGGGCATATCCTAGCGATATGCCCCTATTGTCCAAGATGGGATAACCCCTTTAAAGAGTCTTATAGACCAGGCAATGCTCCTCTGGGTAAAAGGTATGCATATTAGCTCTCTTTCCAAAAAGAGAACTCAGCCTCTAATGCCACTATATGTAAGGTAGCTATCCTATAAGTCAATGGTCATCCTTTTAAACAGGCCTTGATGCATAACTTAAATAAGAATATGACCACATAGTCAGGTTTCTGCATGCAGTTTTGGAAGCCAAAACCAGTAGTGGACTAAAAAAAATTAAGAGAAGTTGTATCTGTCCTTTATGGTTTATCTCTTTTTATGATCCACTTCTCATTTTGGCTTCTAAAACCACATGTAGAAATCTAATTGTGTGGCTGTACTGTAATAGCTAAGCCAGCACCTCATCTGCAGACAGCTGTTTTGATGTTTCCTTCATCTTTGCAGAGTAGAGGGAACAGGCTTTATCAGCATTTAGGGGGTAATATTTCTCTTTATAGTGAGCGCCTAGTAGGCATAAGGAGTCTTATAGACCAGGCAATGTGACTCTGGGGAAAAGTATGCAAATTAGCTCATATTGTACCTTTTTCCCAAAGAAGCATTGTCTGGGCAATAAGACTCCTTACACCTACTAGGCGCTCTCCATAAGGAGAAATAGTACATTACCAAATCCTAACAAAGGCCTCATACTCACTTATAGGGGTTGTCCAATCCCTATAATGACCCCCAAATTAATTACGGATCCACAACATATTGGTAACCCAATAAGGAAATATGAGTAATTATGAGTACATTTTTGGGCTCATTTGTGTACCAGTAAACTAACCTGATTACTGTATATAATTAGAAGTTTTTCCAAGAAAGCCACATGAAAATGTAAAATTGTATCTGCCTTGTTTTCAAAAATCACCTGGTAGTGTCAGACATAAACCATGAAGGACTAATTACAGATTTCAGTTCTTAGTTGATTAGAGGTTAAAAGAAACATACATGCAGTTTCTTTCATTCAAAAACACTGCCACACTTGCCCACAGATTTGTGTGGTACTGCTGATCGTCCCTATTCACTTCAATGGAGTTGAGCAGCAAAACTAGAGGCATCCCATGGACAAATTCGGCACCATGCAACAGAGGAGCCATGCTATTATAATCCTCAACAACCTCTAATCCTCAACAACCACATATCTAATAAATGAAATGTTATATTATGGGATATAATAAATATGGTATAATATTCGATACTGAATAAAATGCATTAATAATATTCAATACTGAATGTATGAAAAACAAACAAAATAGCATTCTTGACATCACAATACCTTATTAAATTGATAGGCTGATATTTGTAGAATGCTCCGTATCTTGCCCATTCTCTGTGTAATAGCTAAAATTAAAAAAAAAAATACATTTTAATTATATTAGAATGTGATATATAAACAGATCAGTCTACAATTCCCATTAATTCCTATCACAAAGTCAAAATGATAGGTCATTAATTCTCTTCAGATACAACTCCTTTAGATTGGGGCTGTTGACTTTTCTTGTGAATGCCAAGGTCAGCCAGACATCTTGGACCACTGCAGGGGAAATCTAGCATTAAATAGCCTTCTATAGGTGACTTGACCCTTGGCTTATTTAACTACTTTAATATCTGTTCCACCGTAGAGCATTCAGTTCTGTCTGACCTCCACTACCTAAATATTGGCTTGTTTATCTACTCTATATCTGTTCCACAGTACTGCATACCAAGGACTTGAAGAGTGAAATTCAACAGAATTTAATTACTTGTTCTAATATTTTTTTTAATTTTAATTTACATAAAACAAACCATTAAAAGGCATGCAAATATATCTTTGACTTTCACAGCCGCCCGCCCCTTTAACAGTGAGTTTCACAACACCCCATTCCCTTAACAGAGACCTCCACAACACCTGTCCCTTTAAGAGTGACTGCCACAGTACCCCATTCCCTGAACTCACAATACCCTCCTGCCTTAACAATGACCTCCACAGCAGCTGCCCCTTTAATACACTTCCAACTTACTGCCTGAGAGATCCAGGGGGCTGGATCTCACAGACTTCCGTAGATAGCAGCTGGATGCCTAAGGAAGGCATCCGGCTGCAATCTAAGCCATCGGGTCCCCGTCACAGCAGTGCGGGGACCCGATGGACACCCCTTCCGACCGCCCGCATCGCATGTGTCGCGGTCAGCGCTGACCGCGGCACATGAAGGGTTAATACGCCCGCATCTGTGTTTTCACCGATGCGGGCGTACGCAGCAGGGGTCCGGCTACTGGGAACAGCCAGCCAGCCGCCCGATCAGCGCGCCGTAGCACTACGTCACTGGTCGGGAAGTTACTTCCCACAGCGCCGTACATGTACAGCGCTGGTCGGGAAGGGGTTAAAAAGAAAATAATTGTGAGTGATAAGAAACTGTAAGAGAGTGATAACAAAATTATTATGTGCTTGAAATTGTGTCCCTTTAGTGAAGATGTTGCTTGAATCCCAATATCATGCCTTATACTTGTGTATAAGGCTTCAATATCTAAGCTCGCCAGCTTAGTGCTCTCTGTGACCTGGATCTCCTGGAGTCTAGTGACCGCATCCTTAGTATCCTTAATATATTTTTTTCTCATCTCTGCCCAAATCCCTGAAGAAGCCAGTCTGACTGGTGAAACATGTCGGGGGGCAGTTTTTAGGTTTTAGAATCTGCCAGCTGTACTGTCAATGTTCAGTTCATATTCACGTTTATTTAGTACAGAGGATAGCAAGACTTGAGCTCTATGGTGTATTAGTGAGGCTAAGTGATCACCATAAACCTCTCAAAGTATTTACCGTATTTTTCGCTTTATAAGACGCACCCGAAGATAAGACGCACCCCATATTTTAGAGTAGGAAAATAAGAAAAAAATATTTTTCATCAGACCTCATATCTAACCCCCCATAAATTTCAGGATATCACATCAGGCCCCCATCAGACCTCAGATCATCCCACTGTGCCCCCATCAGACCTCAGAACAGCCCATTGTGCCCCCATCAGACCTCAAACCAGCCCACTGTGCCCCCATCAGACCTCAGATCAGCCCAGCGTTCCCCCATCAGACCTCAGATCAGCCCAGCGTGCCCCATAACAATAAAAAAAAAAACTTCACTTACCTGTCCAGAGCCGCGGCTCCGCTCCGGGTCCGGCGCTTCTTAGGCTTCCCGGCCCGGCGCTGCACTGTCACCTGACTGCGTGCAGCGTCAGGTCATAGTGCGCGCACTACGTCCTGACGCTGTACGCGTTCAGGACAGTGCAGCGCTGGGCCGGGAAGCCTGAGGAGCCGCGGCAGGACAAGTAAGTGAAGTTTTTTATTTTATTGTTATGGTGCACGCTGGGCTGATCTGAGGTCTGATGGGGGGGTCCCGGCCCCCCCGGCAGCTAAAACATACAAGTGAGCGCTTCCATAATGGAAGCGCTCACTTGTATTCGTTTTATAAGACGCACAGCAATTTTCCCCCTACTTTTGGGGGGAAAAAAGTGCATCTTATAAAGCGAAAAATACGGTATGTGGTGGTGGCAGGGATAGTGCACACCTGCACCAGCATATATCTTTTGCTCAGAATAATCCTATACTAGGTACAGTATGTAAGCGGCAGTTAATTTTAATTCCCTTTTTTGGCTCACTATTTTAATCATAGATCAAATAAAAGTTATTTTTTAACATTATTCACTCAAGTGATCTGGGTTAAACTTTGGTCAAAAGCCATTTAGGTTTTTTGTGGTTGATATTGTTCTAGAGAACTGAGACCCGGTCTAAAACCTTCCCGGACACTGATGTGCCGAATTTGATGAAGACCGGTCAAGTCGTTTGGTCGCTCATAAAGAACAGACAGACAGACAGAAAGTAATTTTTACATTTCAGGCTACAAACAAAAAGACATAACATTTTACATTTTTGGTGAAGAATCAACAACAAGTGGGTCACAATTGTGAAGTGGAACGAAATTTATTGGATCATTTAAACTTTTTTGTGATAATAAAACTGAAAAGTGGGGAGTGCAGAATTATTCGGCCCCCTTGTATTAATACTTTGTTGCGCCACCCTTTGCTGCGATTACAGCTGCAAGTCGCTTGGGGTATGTCTATCAGTTTTGCACATCTAGAGACTGAAATTCTTGCCCATTCTTCCTTGCAAAACAGCTCAAGCTCTTTGAGGTTGGATGGAGAGTGTTTGTGAACAGCAGTTTTTAGCTCTTTCCACATATTCTCAATTGGATTCAGGTCTGGACTTTGACTTGGCCATTCTAAGACCTGGATACGTTTATTTTTGAACCATTCCATTGTAGATTTTGCTTTATGTTTGGGATCATTGTCTTGTTGGAAGATAAATCTCCGTCCTAGTCTCAGGTCTTTTGCAGACTCCAACAAGTTTTCATCCAGAATGGTCCTGTATTTGGCTCCATCCATCTTCCCATCAATTTTAACCATCTTCCCTGTCCCTGCTGATGAAAAGCAGGCCCAAACCATGATGCTGCCACCACCATGTTTGACAGTGGGGATGGTGTGTTCAGGGTGATGAGCTGTGTTGCTTTTATGCCAAACATATAGTTTTGCATTGTTTCCAAAAAGTTCGATTTTGGTTTCATCTGACCAGAGCACCTTCTTCCACATGTTTGGTGTGTCTCCCAGGTGGCTTGTGGCACCTAGATGACATTGGGGGTCATTTATTAAGACTGGCATTTATACTTCATTTATGATGAGACGGCAGATTGAAATCTACGCTAGTCCTGTGCACATCCCACCATGGGATGTATTGAATTCTGCGGTGTTGACATATCGTTCTACCTTTGCTGAATCTTCACACATACACTAGAAAATTGCTTAAGGAGCAGTCGCTTCTTAATAGGAGTTTGTAACATGCTGGACAAATGTGTCACTATTTGGGTGTAGCCATTGAGATTCCAAAAAAAGTGGCTGTGGCATTTAGCAGAGCTGTTGGCCTATAACATTATGCGGTCTCCATGACATGTCAGTAGTTAGTTAAAATGGCTATAACCCTTTAAGACCTCCGCTGCCCGATACGTTACTGTAAGAGCACTCCAACTTTTTATGGATATCTTTGAGAAATGGCTTTCTTCTTGCCACTCTTCCATAAAGCATACACCTATCAAGAACACACTCCGGGTATGTTAACACTAATTGAAATTATATGCTGTGCAGAGCCACACCAAAATTAAACTACAAACACTGAAAACATGTAATTGAGCTCCACACTTGTATAGTGATGATCTAAATATTTTATTTTATTAATAAACATACAAAAATATTAAAACCGTATTGTATCACGTAACAGAGGGCCCCACAAGTGGGGGGGACATAAAAGGAAGACGTGGTGGAGATCGCCCACACTAAGCACGGCACATCACAAAAATATCAAAAACAAAAATTGAAAAATAGTACTGATAATATTAAAGTCCATCCGCTGCCAACACTATCAAAACTATATGATGGTACAAAAATAGTAGTCCAAAATGTTGCGTGGTTCAGCTGTGGATCGCTGTACAAGTATATCAGTGTGTACCTGTGCCTGTAGGTTAGATCCCACCACGTCCACCACCCAACGCCGTTTCGCCTAAAGCTTCATCTGGGCCAGATTTGTGAAGTGTTCGACTGATTGTTGTCCTATGGACAGACTCTCCCACCTCAGCTGTAGATCTCTGCAGTTCATCCAGAGTGATCATGGGCCTCTTGGCTGCATCTCTGATCAGTTTTCTCCTTGTTTGAGATGAAACTTTAGAGGGACGGCCGGGTCTTGGTAGATTTGCAGTGGTCTGATACTCCTTCCATTTCAATATGATCGCTTGCACAGTGCTCCTTAAGATGTTTAAAGCTTGGGAAATCTTTTGGTACCCAAATCCGGCTTTAAACTTCTCCACAACAGTATCACGGACCTGCCTGGTGTGTTCCTTGGTCTTCATGATTCTCTCTGTGCTTTAAACAGAACCCTGAGACTATCACAGAGCAGGTGCATTTATACGGAGACTTGATTACACACAGGTGGATTCTATTTATCTTCATCAGTCATTTAGGACAACATTGGATCATTCAGAGATCCTCAATGAACTTCTGGAGTGAGTTTTCTGAACTGAAAGTAAATCGGCCGAATAATTTTGCACGCCCCACTTTTCAGTTTTATTATTACAAAAAAAGTTTAAATGATCCAATAAATTTCGTTCCACTTCACAACTGTGACCCACTTCTTGTTGATTCTTCACCAAAAATTTAAAATGTTATATACTTTTTGTTTGAAGCCTGAAATGTGGCAAAAGGTGAAATGTGGAAAAGTTCCAGAGTGCCGAATACTTTCGCAAGGCACTGTATATATATAAGAGACTAGCAGAAGGACCCGGCTTCGCCTGGGTATATTTCATCTATTTTATTTAATGTTTCTGTGTGTCGTTGCAGACAGAAAGTCAATGCAGCTGACAGAAGTTGATTTTTACCTTCATCTTTTCAATCCCCATTTGCTACGGAGTGGGAGGGGGAGTGAGCTGACCGGGTCAGGGGCGTGGATTAGCGGGACCTTGAGGGGGTGGAGGGGAGGTTAAGTCCTTCTTTTGAGGGTGGCCTGAATTACAGGTAAATGCCATGGTAATTTATGAGGAAACACAGTGGGTAGCAGTGGAAGAAAACATTGCTTCGCACGGGTATATTTAATCTATTTCATTTAATGTTTCTGTGTGTCATTGCAGAGAGAAAGTCACCCTTCTTCCCACCCCTGCAGCTGACAGAAATTGATTTTTATCTTTAATTTTTCAATCCCCGTTGGCTGCGGAGTGGGAGGGGGCATGGCCTGACCGAGTCAGGGTCGTGACTTAGCGAGACCTGGGGCCGGGGTTTTAAGTCCTTCTTTTGAGGGTGGCCTAAATTACAGGTCAATGCCATGGTAATTTATGAGGACACGCAATGGGTAGCAGTGGAAGAAAACATCTTTTATTACTACTGAACAGTCTTAGTCTAAAATTGGTGTATTTCATCTATTTCCTTTAATGTTTCTGTGTGTCGTTGCAGAGAGACGGTCAATGCAGCTAACAGAAGTTGATTTTTACCTTCATTTTTTCAATCCCCATAGGGTGCGGAGTGGGAGGGGGCGTTATTTGACCGGGGGCATGGCTTAGCGAGACCTGGGGCGGGGGTTTTAAGTCCGTCTTTTGAGGGTGGCCTGAATGACAGGTCGATGCCATGGTAATTTATGAGGACACGCAATGGGTAGCAGTGGAAGAAAACATCTTTTATTACTACTGAACGGTCGTAGTCTAAAATTAGTCTACTTCATCTAATGTTTCTGTTTGTCGTTGCAGAGAGAAATTCACCCTCCCACCCCTGCAGCTGACAGAAGTTGATTTTTACCTTCATTTTTTTTCAATCCCCGTTGGCTGCGGAAAAGGCCTTACAGTGTCAGGGGTGTGGCTTAGCGAGACCTGGGGGGTTTTAAGTCCTTCTTTTGAGGGTAGCATGAATTACAGGTCAATGCCATAGTAATTTATGAGGACACGCAATGGGTAGCAGTGGAAGAAAACATCGCTTCGCAAGGGTGTATTTAATCTATTTCATTTAATGTTTCTGTGTGTTGTTGCAGAGAGAAAGTCACCCTCCCTCCCACCCCTGCAGCTGACAGAAGTTGAATTTTAGCTTCATTTTTTCAATCCCCGTTGGCTGCGGAGTGGGAGGGGGCTTGGCCTGAGTCGGGGGCGTGTCTTAGCGAGACCTGGGGCGGGGGTTTTAAGTCCTTCTTTTGAGGGTGGCACGAATTACAGGTCGATGCCATGGTAATTTATGAGGACACGCAATGGGTAGCAGTGGAAGAAAACATCTTTTATTAATACTGAACGGTCCTCTAAAATTAGTCTAAAACATAAGTTATATTTATGGTAACCAGAATACCCCTTTAACAGTGTCATCCACAGCGCTCTGCCCCTTTAAAGCAGTGAACAGAAATGACTGGGTTGTTAGTTAACTGAGCTCCTCAGCTGGCTGCTAATTACCTGGCTGTGTTGTTATGGAAACCTGCCCTCCCTGTGTGTGTATGTGCAGAGAATGGCAGTTGGGGTTTAAAACCAAAGCTACCAGGCTAATATTGGCTAATGCAGGTCATATTTTGGGAATATCTCAGGAATGGTATGTCCTAGAGAGTTGATACCTGGTCTAAAACCCTCCCGGACACCTGATGTACATGTGTGCCGAATTTTGTGAAAATCGGTCCAGTAGTTTGGTCGCGCATAGAGAACAGACAGACAGACGGACAGGCAGACAGACAGAAACTCATTTTTATAATATTAAGAGACTAGCAGAAGGACCCGGATTCGCCTGGGTATATTTCGTCTATTTCATTTAGTGTTTGTCGTTGCAGCTGACAGTAGTTGATTTTTACCTTCATTTTTTTCAATCCCCATTGGCTGCAGGGTGGGAGGGGGTTTGACCTGACCGGGTCGGGGTCATAGTTTAGTGGGACTTTGGAGGGGGTTGCTTTTAAGTCCTTCTTTTGAGGGTGGCCTGAATTAAAGGTCAATACTGTGGTAATTTATGAGGACACGCAATGGGTAGCAGTGGAAGAAAACATTGCTTTGCACGGGTATATTTAATCTATTTCATTTAATGTTTGTGTGTGCCTTTGCAGAAAGAAAGTCACCCTCCCTCCCACCCCTGCAGCTGACAGAAGTTGAATTTTAGCTTCATTTTTTCAATCCCCGTTGTCTGCGGAGTGGGAGGGGGCTTGACCTGAGTCAGGGGCGTGGCTTAGCGAGACCTGGGGTGGGAGTTTTAAGTCCTTCTTTTGAAGGTGGCCTGAATTACAGGTCAATGCCATGGTAATTTATGAGGACACGCAATGGGTAGCAGTGGAAGAAAACATCTTTTATTACTACTGAACGGTCTTAGTCTAAAATTGGTGTATTTCATCTATTTAATTTAATGTTTCTGCGTTTCGTTGCAGAGAGAAAGTCAATTCAGCTCACAGAAGTTGATTTTTACCTTCATTTTTTCAGTCCCCATTGGCTGTGGAGTGGGAGGGGGCATGACCTGACCCGGGGTGTGGTTTAGCGGGACCTTGGGGGGTTGCTTTTAGTGTTGAGCGAGCATGCTCGGCTGAACTCGCTGTTCGGCCGAGCATGCCTACTCTCGGGTCTGCTTCCCTGCACTGTAATGTTCATTTGTACGCTAATGCGTACGAATTTGTACGCTAATGCATACGCATTGTGCGCTAATGCGTACAAATGCAGTTAATTAGCATACTGACCTTTTTCTATTAACCAGACACCCTCCCTTCTTTCGAGCGGGGGGTGCCTGGTTTAGTCCCATTGACTAACATTATGTTCGGGTGCTCGGCCGAGCACTCGAGCAACCCCTAGTGCTCGGCCAGGGCACCCGAGCATACGAGCACAGAGGTGCTCACTCAACACTAGTTGCTTTTAAGTCCTTCTTTTGAGGGTTACCTGAATTACAGGTCGATGCCATGGTAATTTATGAGGACACGCAATGGGTAGCAGTGGAAGAAAACATCTTTTATTACTACTGAACGGTCGTAGTCTAAAATTGGTCTATTTCATTTAATGTTTCTGTGTGTTGTTGCAGAGAGAAATTCAATGCAGCTGACAGAAGTTGATTTTTACTTTCATTTTTTCAATCCCCATTGGCTGCGGAGTGGGAGGGGCGTGGCTTAGCTAGACCTGGGGCGGGGGTTTTAAGTCCTTCTTTAGGGGGCAGCCTCAATTACAGGTTGATGGCATGGTAATTTATGAGGACACGCAATTGCCATGGTAATTTATGAGTACACGCAATAGGTAGCAGTGGAAGAAAACATCTTTTATTACTACTGAACGGTCTTAGTCTAAAATTAGTCTAAAACATAAGTTATATTTCTGGAAAGCGGAACAACCCTTTAACAATGTCATCCACAGCACTCTGCCCCTTTAAAGCAGTGAATAGAAATGGCTGAGCTCCTCAGCTGGCTGCTAATTACCTGGCTAGGTTGTTATGGAAACCTGTGTGCATGTGGAGAAACTGGCAGTTGGAATTTGAAGTGAAATGCTCCCACACTAATATTGGCTAATGGAGATCATATTTTGGGAATATCTGGGGAACGGTGTGTCCTAGAGAGCTGAAACCTGGTCTAAAACCTACCCGGACACCTGATGTACCTGTGTGCCGAATTTGATGAAAATCGGTCCAGTAGTTTGGTCGCACATAGAGAACAGGCAGACAGAAACTCATTTTTATAATATTAAGATATATATACTGTATATATATATATATTAGGGCTGGGCGATTAATCGAATTAATTCGATTAATTCGCCAATTGAAAGCCTCACGATTTTATTTTTTAGGAAAATTGTGAACTCGATTTTCCTAAAATGGTGCCCGCCAGATAAAATAAAAAAAATCTCTCACCTGTCCTGCACCGCAGCTCCGCTCCGGTGTCCGGCGCTCCTCTTCTTCTCCGGGGCCGCGCTGCACTGTCCTGACGGCGTACAGCGTCAGGACGTAGTACGCGCACTCTGACCTGACGCTGCACGCAGTCAGGTGACAGTGCAGCGCCAGGAGAAGAAGACTGAGGAGCGCCGGACCTGGAGCGGAGCCGCGGCGCAGGACAGGTAAGGGATTTTTTTATTTTATTCTTATGGTGGCCTAGTGGGCTGTTCTGAGGGCTGAAGGGGGCACTACTGTGGGCTAATCTGAGGTTTCAAGGGGGCACTACTGTGGGCTGTTCTGAGGTCTGAAGGGGCACTACTGTGGGATAATTTGAGGTCTCAAGGGGGCACTACTGTGGGCTAATCTGAGGTCTGAAGGGGGCACTACTGTGGGATGATCTGAGGTCTGATGGGGGCACTGTGGGGTGATCTGAGGTCTGATGGGGCACAATGGGCTGATGTGGGGTCTGATGGGGCACAATGGGCTGATGTGGGGTTTGATGGGGCATAATGGGCTGATCTGAGGTCTGATGGGCACAATGGGCTGATCTGAGGTCTGATGAGGGCACAGTGGGCTGATCTGAGGTCTGATGGGGGCACTGTGGGCTGATCTGAGGTCTGATGGGGGCACACTGGGCTGATGTGGGGTCTGATGGGGCACAATGGGCTGATCTGAGGTCTGATGGGCACAATGGGCTGATCTGAGGTCTGATGAGGGCACAGTGGGCTGATCTGAGGTCTGATGGGGCACTGTGGGCTGATCTGAGATCTGATGGGGGCACACTGGGCTGATGTGGGGTCTGATGGGGCATAATGGGCTGATCTGAGGTCTGATGAGGGCACAGTGGGCTGATCTGAGGTCTGGTGGGGGTATAGTGGGCTGATGTGAGGTCTGGTGGGGCACAGTGGGCTGATGTGAGGTCTGATGGGGGCACAATAGGCTTTTTTTATTTATTTTTTTATAATTTTAATAACATAAGAAAATCGAGATTTAAATCGTGAATCGTCCAAAAATTTTTTGGCTATATCGCCCAGCTCTAATATATATATATATATATATATATATATATATATATATATATATATATATATATATAATACAGCTGAGTGTATATGTGTGTGTGTGTATGTCCGCTAAAGGAATCCGCACTGCTGCAGCTACAATCACAAAATTTGGCACACATGTACATCAGGTGTCCGGGAAGGTTTCAGAACAGTTTTCAGCTCTCCAGGACGTACCGTTCCTGAGATATTCCCAAAAAAATGCATTAGCAAATAGTAGCCTGGTCACATGACCCTTATCAGCCAATAGAAGCTCACAGGCAGTCTCCACACACCAGGTTTCTATGACAACCTAGCCAATTCACTGCTGTAGGTCTGCATTAAAGAGGCAGAGCACTGTGGATGACAATGGTAAAGGGGTATTTCGGTTACCATAAAAATAACTTATGTTTTAGACTAATTCATCATCAATCCTTACCTCATATAATGTAAATTTCATTTACTGTTCAGTAGTAATAAAAGATGTATTCTTCCACTGCTACCCACCTTCCTCCTAAATTACTATGGCATCAACCTGTAATTCAGGCCACCGTCAAAAGAAGGACTTAAAAGCCCCACCCCAGATCCCACTAAGTCACGCCCCTGACTCAGTCAGGCCACGCCCCTTCCATGCCGCATTTGACCAGGATTAAAAATATAGGTAAAAATCACCTTCTTTCAGCTGCAGGGGTGGGGGGAGGGTCAGACTGCACAGTGCTGCTGCTGAGAGTGAGCTGTTCAAAAGGACATCCCTGTGTCCATCCAGGTCCTGCACATGACAGAGGACAGGGAGTCTGAAAGCCAGACTGTCCAGCCTAAAACAAGACCTCTGGCCACCCTAGGGTCAGGCTGTTAGGGTGGCCAGATGTCCGGCTTTAGGCTGGACAGTCCAGTTTTATGACTACCTGTTCTCCGTCCGACGCAGTGCCTGGACAGACACAGGGATGTCCACCCTTTTAGTAGCTCACACTCAGACAGCTTCTCCTCTGTGTCTTCACAGAGCCAGGGAGGCGTGGCCTCATGTTTAGTGGTGTGTCTTCATGGGAACTGGGGGCGCTGTTTCACGTTTGGGGGAGTGGCCGGTGAGGTCTGGCTTTCTGGGGTGGAGACAGTGGCCACTCTAGCTGCTGTGGAGGTCACAGTTAAAGGGGCGGGCTGCTGTAGAGGTCACTGTTAAAGGGGCGGGCTGCTGTGGAGGTCACTGTTAAAGGGGTGGGCTGCTGTAGAGGTCACTGTTAAAGGGGTGGGCAGCTGTAGAGGTCACTGTTAAAGGGGCGGGCTGCTGTAGAGGTCACTGTTAAAGGGGTGGGCAGCTGTAGAGGTCACTGTTAAAGGGGCAGGCTGCTGTAAAGGTCACTGTTAAAGGGGTGGGCTGCTGTAGAGATCACTGTTAAAGGGGCGGGCTGCTGTAGAGGTCACTGTTAAAGGGGCGGGCAGCTGTAGAGGTCACTGTTAAAGGGGCGGGCTGCTGTAGAGGTCACTGGTAAAGGGGCGGCCTGCTGTAAAGTTCACTGTTAAAGGGACGGGCTGCTATAGAGGTCACTGTTAAAGGGGTGGGCTGCTGTAGAGGTCACTGTTAAAGGGGCGGGCTGCTGTAGAGGTCACTGTTAAAGGGGCGGGCCGCAGTAGAGGTCACTGTTAAAGGAGTGGGCCGCTGTAGAGGTCACTGTTAAAGGGGCGAGCCGCTGTAGAGGTCACTGTTAAAGGAGCGGGCTGCTGTAGAGGTCACTGTTAAAGGGGTGGGCACTGTAGAGGTCACTCTCGATATCTTTTAACGACAAACACACACAAACAGTAAATGAAATAAATTAAATATACCCGGGTGAAGCCAGGTCCCTCAGCTAGTATATATATTCAACTAGCACAAGATGGAAAAAGGACACTGGGAAACGTAATGCAATTGAGCTGAGACTGACAAAAGTATAAACTGCTAGTGGTGCTTGTTCAATGATTACACAACCAATGGTTCTGCAGCAGGGTATATGTTATGGCAGTTTCACATTAATATTGGGTGGCACCTCTCCTTGCAGTGATACAGGCTGCCACTCTGACATGGTAACAGTTACAGAGATGCTGGATATCCTTCTGTGGTAGATTATTCTAAGCTCTTTCAACCTGGACCTGAAAGAAGTTTACAGTACAAACACATTTGTACTGCATTCAATAATTCCCATAAACTTCCAGCATACATCTGAAAAAATGCACCAAAATGCTAAACGCCACATAAATTCTATAAGTATAACCATAGGCGGAATTTCAGAGAGTCAGATTCAGAGAGTCAGAGAGGTGCAGATCCCATCTCTGCGACCAGCTGCTATGTCCAGAACACGGCCCCCAAAGTAAAGGAAAGCACACTGGGGATGAGCGATGTGCTTTCCATTCATCACTATAGGAGTTCGAAAATAAACAAGCAAGCAGAGAACCGGCAATTCAATTGTGGCCACCACAATTGTGGACACCACCCCATAGTGGTGAACAGAAGGTGGTCGCACTTGAGCAGTGAGCTATCCTTTTACTTCAGAGGCCCCGACCCATTCTGGAGGTAGGAGCGGGTTTCAGAGATGGGATCCACACCTATCTGACTTTGATGGCACATTCTAGCAATATGCTATCAAAGTTAAGATGCATAAAATTTATCAAATGTCATGCCACATTTGATAAGGTATGGCAATGGACACTCCTGGAAAACTGACTTTGAAAATTCCCTTCATGATAAATCTCATCTCTCTTAAGGTGATAAACTAAATATCCAGCCCGTGCCTGCTCATCGTGGTGGAATCATTTTGTGCAGAATGATCTATACAAGAAATGAATACCCCTGCCATCCCTTCCATTCTGATTAGTGTAGCTCAGGAAATTAAACTCTGGAACAACTACACAGATAGAAAACAGATGAAGAGCCGAGGAACAGTCTAGAAGGTTCTGTGATCAGGCAGTCATGTGTGAACAATCAGCACTGTATTTTTGGAAAGAAGCTTTTATGTGTTTTTTTTAACACTTAACACTTCATAAAAGAACCAAATGGGTTGGATAAAAAAGGACCAAAAATTTCCTGCACCTTATAGGAAAAATATATGCATCCTGTTAATAATAAAAAGACACACATCCTCAAATATCTGTCCTGTTATCTTGGATTTACCATAATTTCAGTAAGACTCTATTCACATCTACTTGGGGTTTCCCTTTATAACAAAAGCACCAAGTAGTAGATTCATCGTAGAACAGATACCACTAGTGCCCAATGAACCCCATTGACTTATAGTGGGCTCCAGTGGGATCCACCGGGGTTTCCGTCACTTTCATGTAAAGAATCTACACTGTCTTAGACTGATAAATTAAATATTTTCTTATGATGCATTGTAGAAATGCCAGGATATAGAACTTCAGTTATTCTATTCGTTTTCTGCCTGAATGTTTGTTTAATCATTTACTTTATGTGGAATTCGGAGGCCAAAAATATTATCCTTATTAGAGTTTAACGGGAACATTTAGAAATGATTAATTCCAGACTTTGGATTTTGCTTAATCACGGATGCTGTTAGAATAATAGATATAACAACATTAATATAAGATTATGTTAAGTAGGGTAACAATGAATGATATGAAATATATGAAAACGAAGCACCTTACCATCCTCTCATTCATTTCACCTTTGTTGTGATCATAGTCCCCCTAAAAATACAATAAATCAATACATTATCATTTTTGACACTTGTATGTATTTGACTAATCCACCACTAATGGGGCATGGTCTGAATTATCAAATGACTGGGAGAGAAGAGATTTTAATGTAGAAAATTACAAGTCTTAAAGGGGTTGTCTCATCTTGCCTAATGGGGGCATATCGCTAGGATATGCCCCCATTGTCTTATAGGTGCGGGTCCCACCGCTGGGACCCGCACCTATATCGAGAACGGGGCCCCGAAAGCGAACGGGGGCGCACTGCGCATGCGCAGCCGCCTCCATTCATTTTCAATGTGGCCGGCGAAGATAGCCGAGCGCCGGCTCGGCTATTTCCGTCGGCTCCATAGAAATGAATAGGAGCGGTGGCCGCGCAAGCGCGGTGCGCTCCCATTCATTTCTATGGGGAGCCGGCTTGGTGGTGGCCGGACCGGAGTCCTCCAGCTACCACCTTGCGGGGCCCCGTTCTCGATATAGGTGCGGGTCCCAACGGTGGGACCCGCACCTATAAGACAATGGGGGCATATCCTAGCGATATGCCCCCATTAGGCAAGATGAGACAACCCCTTTAATGAATCTTTTCCCATAAAACTAGAAATCAATCTGCTCAGCTCCTCCTGCTCTAACAGATTGCACTGCGTTATGTGTTGATAGGTTCTCTTTAAAGACAGGTTCTCTGTTTTTATATCTCATATCTATCTATCTATCTATCTATCTAAAAAAAAAAATAAAATAAAATAAATAACCTACACACAGAACCTAATTAATACACACAATTCCATTCAAAATAAACTCCTACAAAAAAGAAGTGTGTATTCAATTCCTAAAAAGACAAATATTCATTATAAAATAACCTTTATTAAATCCATGATTTGACAAAAAATCCAACCCAGTAAAATCCACACACAACACAGAGAATACCAAAATACAAGTGAGGGACAACTGGTATACAAAGGGCTATTGGTATAAAGTATTCACAGTATAAATACACAGTATAATCAATACATATATCTCCATACTCTTATATTGCTACTGGTACACATAATTCATAAACGAAGACCAGGGCTGGAGTACTAAAGGTCGCCATATATATTGAACGCAGGAAAATCCTGATATCTAAGGCGCTACGTATCTCCTATAAAACTGCCACTGACCAACCATGATTAACCAACAATCAATAAATAATCAATAAGTAAACATATCAGCCCAACCAGAGTCCCTCACTTACCCTACGCGTTTCGCCAAAGCTTTGTCAGGGGAAAGCTTCGTCTTTCCCCTGACGAAGCTTTGGCGAAACGCGTAGGGTAAGTGAGGGACTCTGGTTGGGCTGATATGTTTACTTATTGATTATTTATTGATATCTATCTATCTATCTATCTATCTTTCTATCTATCTAATTTCTGTGCATTGTTTTATGTATCATATAAATATATGCATCACTGTTGATCACTAGTAATAAATATATGCATGTACTGTATATAGCACCTGGCTAATTAATAAATCATCCTGAACTGAGCCATACAGCAAGGGAATCAGGGGACATATTTACAACAAGGCACATGAGGGCATGTGTCTAGGGTGTCAGGAAGGGGGGAGCAGCACTTCACAGAGAAAACTAATTATTAATGTTGATTCTTCCAGCTTAGTGCTGCTTGTTATGTATCCTTATGACTAACTTTTGTTTATTGCATCTCTAACACTGCTTACCTACAGCTAATGTAACAGTCTACTGACTTGTAGCTACAATAAACAAAAGTAAGTGATAAGGAAACATCAAAATAGCCAGATGAGGAGAAAGGTAAAGCTAGTATATGACCCACACATCTATTGCCAACTGATAGAAATTATTTCTCTGCCTGTCACACAGCAGACTATTCCATGATCCACACACTGACATGAAATGAGTAAGGCTTCTCAGCATAACTCAGACACTGTGGCCACATACTAAAGGTAGCTACATACCTAGCAAGAGTTAGGGTTCATTCATATAAGTGATGTTAAACTAGCTTGTGCTGCGGTCTTTGAACATGAACACATTTTTATACAGACGACTCACAGATAATGGCCAAGTCCTGTCTATTTTTATTGCAGACCCACTCACCTGAGTGAATTTATCAGAGCTGGATGGTGCATGCTATGATTTTTCCAAGCACAGCATGCACTACTGATGGATTAAGCATCCATTGATAAAGATAAATTTGGACTTGTGCATTAGGTTTATATTTTTACTGGCAGCTGTGCAAGGGTATATTTAGATTAGATGTTTTTAACCACACAGTCAAAATTAAATTAAAAAGGCGCTTAAAACAGCACTCAGTTTTACCAGGTTTGCTGCGATTTTGTGATGTGGTTATTTGGTATGCATTCTTTCCAAGTTAAAAATGCAACATATACGTGTATCACTTAAAAAAACTGCATGGCGAACAACCAGATCACAAAATCACAGCAATTACAGTAAAACCAATCACGTTTTCAAGAGAGTTTTTAACCGCACGGTCAAAATAATTTTATGTAGCTACTGTATACACTCCAGTAAATAGATAGCTTTAGCCGAACTAATAGGGGTGTGAGCACTGACTCTAAATAGAATCCTGAAGGGAAGCACAAAGGATGGACACTGATTTGAAATGAGACTAAAATATTTAAAAGCCCCATAGTGGCTGTAACCAAATTTTATATCACAACTGCCACTGAGTCTGAATGCTGAGACCCCCATTGATCACTAGACCAAAATGACAGAAGCACTCACATATTGCGCTTTTTCCTTACTGCGGGACACGGACTCCATAGAAGTCGGTCCTCTGCACCGAGGAGAGAGAGAGCTTGCTATGCAATCTCTTGTCCAGTTCTAGGGATTGTTGGGGGTCTCATCACTCAAACCCTAAACAATCAAAACCTTTGATATGTCTCTATGACATAGCAAAAGTTTTTTTGGAAAACTCAGTGATCCTTTAAAGAAAATCAACAAGCAGCAGTAGATCTTTTATTAACTTTCTAATGAGCATATTAATACAATAATTTGGTTTTCAAACACATAAGCAAAACTTACATCATGTAGAGAATATGCTGAATCATAGACATGGTTAGCTATTAATGTGGTAATACCTTTAAAAGAATAAAACATTATCACTGGCATGTAGTATATAGCATGACAATATGATACAGTTTTCGCACAGAAGCAAATTCAGGAGAAGTTATAAGTATAATGTTTTTGAACTGGAATACTGTTATGCTAATTATATTTTATATAACCACGACATATATGAAACAACTGCACATTGAAATGAATGAGAAATGCAACTTAAACCATCATCCATTTTCCATATCAACCACATGGGTTCCTCACTGGAGATTCAAAATACTTTAATTAGGAATTCATATATAATGAGCATGGGTACGTGAGGAATGTTTGCCAATCAGAGCAATCAGACTCACAGCTCATTAAGATTGGTACACCCTTAGGCACTCAAAGTACTAAGAAATGAGTCACCAACAAGATCTTGTTAAAGTTTTGGGGGTTGTAACAAAAAAATGATTTTTCTTTCCAGACTGCATAGAATAAAAACATGCCAGGAAAAGATCTTGTGATAGACTTGTTTAACATTCAGACTTTTCAATCTCCAGATCATACAGAGAAGAGTGGAATTTTTGGACATCTAATTAATAGAAATCACAGATTTCCCCATCTGATATGACCCAATTGGTTCAGGAATGTTGATTTCCATTGACTTAATTGGGGTTGCGATTGGGGTATGTAAGCATCTAATCAGTACACAGTAGAAAGGGGACCCCATAGCAAAGATCACATTGGACTTCTCATTGGTGTCAACTGGAACTGAAAAGTTTTGTATTTGTTTCCAAGTCCACCCTTTTTTCCATAAACTTTGGACCAATTCTCAATCAATCATCTTGCTTGCTAGCAATACAGTTCCTCTGGATTGAGGAGTCCTGGATACGCTCTAGCCATATAATAGCAAAGGAATGGAACCAACCATCAATCTAGATTCAAATTGAAGGGCAACTAAGTTTACTTTAAAGGTGTTCTCCAGTTTAATAATGATTTTTATCTCCCCAGAATACCCCAGATATTGCATAGTTTTCCCCATGTACAGTGCCTTGCGAAAGTATTTGGCCCCCTGAAACTTTTCAACCTTTTTCCACATTTCAGGCTTCAAACAGAAACATATAACATTTTAAATTTTTGGTGAAGAATCAACAACAAGTGGGTCACAATTGTGAAGTGGAAAGAAATTTATTGGATCATTTAAACTTTTTTTGTAATAATAAAACTGAAAAGTGGGGCAAGATGTGTACATACAGAACTTCCTGTTTTTATTGCCCATCATGATTTGCACTGTAATGTTTCACAGGGCTTGCTCCACCAAGGTAGCATTGAGTGGAAAGGTCAAGAGGGCATGACTACTACAGAGAGAACAGTATGGCAGAGCAAGTCCTGTGAAACATTACATAGCAAAGCATGCTGGTTTGGTTAGAAAATTCAGCAGGAAGCAAATGAAAACAGACAATTCTGCATGTGAACATCGTGACAGGATGCAGTAATATGGAGAAAAGTGCAAAGGGAGTGCTGACATGAAAAACAGGTATATGGGACAAAGTATGCAGTGTTGGGGGAACTCTGGGTAGATAAAAAAAAATAGCTTCAAATTGGAGAACCACTTTAAATCTTTGGCATGTGCCATTAGTGTGAAATCATTGGAGGTCCATTCACTGAGAAACTTCCCCAATCAGTAGTATGAGGCTGTCAAAGTGGATCAGTTGAGTTCAGATCCTCAGGACACCGACTAATCAGCAGTAGCTTTGGCTGTGCCCAGTATTGCAGTTGAGCCACATTCATGTGATTGAGTTGCAATACGAGCTGCTACAAAGTTATGACAGGGAGCTTTAATAAGGAGCTCTGCAGTCCCTTCATTCTGTTGATTGTCCAGGGCCAGACTCCCCCCCCACACACTATCCCTATTGAACCCACACTTATAGACTGTCCTAAGGATTAGTACTGTCGGGGGGGGGAACAAGTGATCCCTTAATTCCACCCGCACCTCTGGCCCACCCTAAGTGGAGGAACATAACTGGTAAATGGTCCCTGCTTATTTACGTGCAGGGGCTTACCAGGGAAAAGCAGAGGGAAAAAAAACAACAAACAAAGTGACAGGCCAGCACACAAATCCTGAGAAAAACCCAGATACAAAGTACTCAGAGTCAAATGTACTGGATCAAAACCAAGAGAGAACAATGATACCAAATTAGAAAGCAGATCACTAAACAGTACCAAGCCAAGGTCATACACGAGCAGTCAAGTCCAGCAGAAGCGAGTCCAAGAGCCAAGCCAGGATCAAACCAGGAGATGGAGAAAAGCCAAATCAGAGTCCAAGAAATAGGGTCAAAAGGAGTCCCCAAAGTCAGAAGTCATAAGGTCAAAACAATCCACAATCAAAGCACTGATGAGGTATATACAACCATTCATAGGCAATCTGTGACCAGCAGATTGTCTGTTTAAATAGCCTGTGTTCCTGACCAGGTGATGCACTGCCTAGTCATGTGACAAGCCCAATTTTCAGATTGTCTCCTTGGCAACTGGACAATGGCAGGTATGCGGAGAATATTTTTCCTGAAAATTGTTTGCCTGCCCTGATACGGGGCATGTAGTCTGATAAGATTTTATGGTGCCACCAAAGGAGAATGGACAAGACCCCTGTTACTACATTAGCAGAAAAAAAGAGCTAAGTTATTTTATATTTTTTGGGTTTTATGGCAGAAAAGCGCAATGAGAACCAGAATGCAAGCTTCATAGAACAGTATCAAATAACATGAAACCTCACAGGTAGTCCTGGAGCATATTTTCTTATGTCAAGCCAGCACTAGAACTGCTTTTAGGGAGTTCAGTTCATAATTAGCATGTGTAAAGCCAGTAAAAATATAGTTAAACACAAGAGCAGAAATGATGGAAAGATTGTATATACTAAATTCACCTGCATATGTAATAATGTGTCAGCAAAAATGCTCTATTATTGCTCCAAGTGCTATGAAACACTGGAAAATGTAATATCAAGATCATAAAATTCTAGACAAAAACATTCAAAATGAATGTGCCCATATTAAAGGGAAAATTGACATACAAATATTCATCCTGTTTTAACTAGTTGAAGGATAGCATGTAAGGTACGCACTGTGAAGTAAATAGGAATTCCCCAATATATGCTTGCCGATCTACATCCAACCTGCCCTTAGGGCCCTATTAGACCAAATTATTTTTTTGCCAATGCTTGCTCCTGATAATTAGCCAGTATAATCGTACCACTGATCATCCGATAAACAAGCAAGCGCTTGTTTGTCAGCTGATTTGCATATATCATCAGGATGAAAGATGCCCGATTATTGGCAGCACATCTCCCTTTGTAATCAAGGATGTGCTGGGGAAATCAATAGAAAAGAATCAATAATTTCTCCCACAGTTACTTTGCATTGGTCTGTGTAATAGACCAGTGCAAATGAGCACCGTTTGATGTGTTTAATGTTTATTGGCGCTCTCCCTGCCCAAATATCGGACAGTCTAATAGGGTTTTAAGAAAGGGCAAACCATTATAAGTCAAACATTTGGTTTGTACAATACAATGAATCTATTAGTAATGGGCTACCACAGAGACAGCTATTACTGTGAGGTGTCTAGAGCTGTTTACCCCAGCTAATGTTGATGCCTTTATGATGGCGGGATACTACACTAAGCTCCTTCATTTCCATGGTCACATTAGCAAATAAGGTAAGAGAGAAAGGCCTAATCTTAAAATAGGTGTAGAGGCATTAAATGGTGGTGAAAAGGACTGCCAATTTTTACTATTGGCCCTTTCACGAAAATGATTGTGTATTTTGAAATTTCTACAAATGAGCTTTCTGTAGCTTTCACTGTACCAATTTTCCCCAAAATCTGAAGTGTTGTGACTTTATTTAAAATATATAAATCAAATACATAAAAAAAATCACACATACCCATACTGTATTTGGCCTTTGTACAAGATGTTCTCTTTAGAATTTCATATACCTAGCAAAAATACAATCATAAATTATCTTAAAGCATTTTTTCAGGGATTTTATTTTGATGGCCTATCCTCAGTATAGCCTATCAATATCTGTTTGAGAAGTGTCTGAAATGGCACATTGCTGCTGATCAGCTGTTCTGTAGTAGCTCCGGCGCTGGAAGTCAGCACTGGAACAACACAGGTCATTGTGTAGGTGACAGAGCTGCAACTGCGGTACTGCTCTCATTTACTTCAACGAGAGCAATATTGCCAAAACCAGCTCTGTCCATGACACAATGACCAGAGGTGTGTAGTTCCAGCACTGGAGCTACTGCAGAATAGCTGATCCTTAGGGTTATGGAGCATTGGACCCCAGCTGATCAGATATAAATGGCCTACCCTAAGGATGGGCCATCAATACTAAAATCTCAGAAAATCCTTTTAAGAAATTCTAGATAGATGGAAAGATAGATAGATAGATAGATAGATAGATAGATAGATAGATAGATAGATAGATAGATAGATAGATATGCAATAGACAGATATTAGGGTATATTGGACAAATAGAAACCCTAATTGAACTATAGCTTGAAAGAAAAAAGAATATTATATTGTCCCAATCACTGATGGGCTGAGGTTCCTTGGTTCTACTAGAGAAATTAATTCTGAGGGTCCACCATTCATCTTTATGGAACATACTTTAACTGTACATTACATGGTAAATAAGATCTAATAGAATATTTGTGAATCAACCCATATACATAAATCCTTGTGGCAAATGATATGCTCTAAAGTTATCTCCAAATGGAGACTGGAACCGAGATGCTCTTGTAGTCTAATTGGCCAGTCTGGCTTTGAACCCTAAGGAAACACTTGATGGGCATAGGTTTAAAGTTCCCATACATTTTTCAACCATCTTGTGGCATCTCTGCAGTTCAGTTACCAATGATAAGCATCTGATGACCACAATAAATACATAGTAGGCCAAAAGAATAACTGGGCAAAATATTACTACATGTACTTGGAGGACTGAGAAATACTTACTATTCGACTACGTGTTGCATTGTCAAAAAATGTGTCCTTGTCTTTGATATTGTACCTGAAATATTAATTTAGAATTAGTATTGTATTAATTTAAGCAAATCAAGGTGAAAACTCTACAAATAATTACATCTGTTAGATTCTATTGACTGAAACCTCAGAAGTCATATGAATCACTCTTAGCTCATATCTGGTCACCAAAGATCCCAGAAAAGCTATTTTCAACAACATTAATTGATCTTACTCCATAAACTTTCAGCACTTGGATTTTCTGTTTAGAACTGTAAGCTTTCTAACTAGAATGGATTTTAGGAATAACCAAAGTATGATTGAACAAATATATGTCTATCAAGGATTCATGGGAATTAAAGAAGTTGTCCAGTTTAGGCAACTTCCACATTCTTTTAGGGCATGCTTCTGTAATCAAGGATGGTTCTCTAATCAAGACTTCTCCTCTAGCAGGCAATGCTGATAGTTTCATTCACAGGAGATCTTGGCTCTAGAGAATCATAGGCATGCACTGGAAACAATTACTTTGTACATTAATTTTCATCGCCATCCATATTACAAAAGACCATGCATTTTAGTTACAGCTCCAGGCAGCACAACCCACAAACACCTACTAGAAGCAGGACCAGAAAACTAAACAAAGAATTATCCAAAGACAAATGGAAGGTTGGGGGGGAGGGGGGGAAGTGACTGGAAGCACTGTAGCTTCTGAAATGGTAAATGGCAGCCTAAAGTTGATCATGGGCATGGGATTTTGGAGGTGGATCTTCAATCTTCCATCTTCAATTTTAATGACCCATTAACAATATAAGGAGGATAACACTTGACTTGTCTGATTGATTTAGTAAATACTTGCATTCCCCATATCGCTAGAGGTGACAAGTCTTCTTAAAAGTCTATTGGGACCACCAGACACTTGGGGTAAACAAGGATCAGATAGGCTGTATTTTTTTCGAATAAGAGGCACCAGAAGTATTTAAAACATCTATCTCCTCTCACATCAAACTAATATTTGGTCAGGTATATACTGTATATTAATGGGCTTTAGGTGTAAGGATTGTTTGGCTCATATCTATGGCTTGCTTTAGCCATAGGAGGGGAAGAGTTAACAAAAAAACTGAACATTGAAAGTATATATAAAAATTGGTGATAACTAATACAGTTGCTGAATGTAATAAATCTCCCGACTCAAGACGCGTGAATTGTTAATATTGGATTTTTATAGTTATCACAGTTGCTCCATGTGATGCTAGGTTGAGGCACAGCATGCTCCCTATGTGACTAATACAACTATTTAATCATGTTTCACATGTTCTTTCAGTTACATTAATTCAAACCATCCCTGTTTTGTCTGTCTAGAAATCACAGCATGAGGCTTGTTCTACTCACAGATGCATTTTATCTCTGGAGAAAGGATAAGACAAAGGTTTCATCTTTGCATTGTCACTAATTTGTGGCACATTGGGTTGTAAAGGCTTGGTACATTTGCTCCATATACCATACAGCTTTACTGTTATACCACTGTGTTCTTTAACTTCATACATCTGAAAAATATGGAATATAGTAGTGTAATAGATATAATACAAATACATAAGAAAATATATACATTACAAGAAGAAAAGTAAATGGGTTGTCTCTTCTCAAACATTGATGACCCTGAGACCCACCTGTATCTCCAGAACTAGCCCCTCACTAAAGTGAAGGAAAGCTCACAGCGCAAGCAGCCACCCTCTATTCACTGATGTAGGAGTCCTGAAAATAGCCAAGCACTGGTTATCAGTCAGTCCCGTAGTGGTGAATGGGGAGGTGGCCGTGCATGCATGGTGTGCTCTCTATTCATGGCTATGAGACTTCTGAACATAGCAGACCACGAGCTTCATTTCAAAGGCCCTGTTCTGGAGATAGGAGCTGGTCCTGGAGGGGAGACCCATGGCTATCCTAGAGATATGCCATCAAAGTCTGAGATGGGCTAACCACAGTAAGGATGTCATACACACCATAGATAGTAACAAATAGTTGACAGCTATTTTTCCAACTTTCACATAAACATGCACACTTACCTTGGCAAGCATGCATGTTTATTTCAAAGAGGAAAGAGAAAGTCAGACAATTAAAATTGGAGGTTTTTACCATTTTAAGTTAGGATCTCCTATACCTACGGTATGTCTCTGCGGCATTACAAACTTCAAGCAACTCCCATACAGACTGATTGTGCATTCATATTATCTTCAATTTGCCCTGTACTTTTTTAAAGGAATCTGTCACCAGGATCCTCGACAGTTATCCTATTTACTTGAACTGGACTGAGCTGTACATAGTCATTGGCCTTAGGAGAGGAGGTGTCAGACCACCTCCTATTTGATATTGATCACCTATTATGAGCACTGGTCATCAATATCAGAATTTAGGAAAACCCCTATAACACACACACACCATTCTGCGGCATGGTTTGACTGCACAGGGCAAATCCCTTCCCTGGGACAATTTTTCTTACCTTTTTTGTGGGCACCTTTATTTTAAGGAATTCTGCTTCACGACTTAGAACATGCCATGGCGCATGAATCCTTACAAAGTTCAGACCTTGATTCTTAGTCTAAAATAAAGAATGGAAAAGTGCTAATTACTGTAATGTAGTTGGAATAAAAGATCACATTATGTGTCCGACTGCAAAAAAATTACGGTGTATGAAAATGAAGGAGAAAAAGAAGAAGGATTAAAACATTATTAAACATTTGGGACCATTACGACTTGTACTATCAAGGAATCCTTTTTTAAACTTGCTGAAAACAGGGTTTATCACCTTGCTATGATTATATGGCAGCACAATGTACGATAATGCACAAGTTTACATTATACACCTTCTTTTTACACAAAGTTAGATATCGGTCCTCTCATGGTTATTTAAGATGTAAGACAGTGTAAACTAATTTAATCCATATGTTCAAAGGTTGGGGATTATTGGATGGCCGTGTCATCCATCCAGTAATTAAAGTTAAATTGAATTGCTCATGCTGCTAGATACATTGATATGTGTCTTGGAGGACATTACAGGTTTTAATAAGACTTTTTTTCTATCTAGGCTTTGCTTTTGTAGGAACTGGATTTTGGCTTTGAGGCTTTGGATTTACCCCAAAAAGGCATCCAGTTTGAAATGTCTTAATTTAGTTAAGCAAATATGTTACTTCTAATGATTATAACATACCATATTTGGGAGGTCTAATTTTGGGTGCATATAAACTATTTGCATGGGACAATTATCCCTCTTTTTTTATTCCTCCACTTCCTCTATATTTTGGTTGGTGAGTGTGTTGATGGGTGGCTAGATGGGGATTAATGTTTGTAAATGTATGCGTGCCGGTATTGTCCATACTATTCTTAATTTCATAAATTAATCACAAATTAAAAAACTAAGTAGGAGGAGCCCTGGGTATCCAATGAAAATTGAGCCCTAGCTTGTCATCTTCTGTTGAGTTGCTGTAGTAATATGGTTCCATCTCAACAGATGTCACCTCAAACTGCCAATCAGAACCCTATTCTGTCCTTACAAGGAACAGCAGCTTCAGCATGGTGTGGATCTCTGGTTAGTCATGTTTTAAACCGTTTGGGTATTGATATTGTGGCACCTATAGGTGCCACTAGAGAAACAGTTTTTTCTATCTGGAGAGAACTATTTTGCATACTTTTTCTCAGGGAGTACTTAAGACGTCCTACCTTTCACTAGATCTCAGCAATGTGAAATGGGTACCTTTCATGAGGTTGTCCCCACAGAATCTCAATGCCAACCAGAGCTCTGTTCTGTACTAAAGACAAGCAAACAATTTTAAAATGGTGCTGTCTGCAGGTGGGTCTTTTGCTGATAAATCGTGCTTCATGTCTCTTTAATAGGTTTGACATTGATTTACAAGGTCGAGGAACAAAATAATGTGTACAGAGGGTATACAGGACAAGATATACACCACTCCAATATCATGCTCATGAGAAACATGCCTGAAGAGTAGGAAAAGAAAAGGGGTTATCATCTGCACCTGGGCACTTGTGCATGAGGGGATCTAAAGGTCATTTTAGCATATAAGAAGATATATTACAAATGGTACATTGTTGGTAGAGAGACATTTACTTTGAGACCCAGTTGCTTCAAGTTATCCCTCTAGGCAAGAACGTAGTAAATTTAGGCAGGAACATAGTTGGTGCAGAGAGCTGGTGAAGCTTGTGGCCTAATGCTAGATACCAAAAGGGAGCAAGCAACTAATCTTCCCCAGCCAAGAGATTAAGAGACAATGCTAGGACAACAAACTGAATTTTTGAAAAAAACTAGAGCATAAATATATTTGATGCCAAGAAGGGGAGATAATAATTTCAATTTAACAATTTTCCCAATGAGATTGTTTTAAGAAATGTTTGTCCTACAATTTTCTGTGGAGAAGACATTTGATCTACTTCCAGTAACAAGTTATCTCGGATAAACATGCAGAAGCCTCAAGGGGATTATTGTTCAACTAAAGGTGACAAGCCTCAAAGAGAAATTCCCAGCCTGGTCTACAGCATGACAGACAGAGCTAAATCTTGTTTGTGAAAACTTGTCCAACTGATTTAATTATATGCAAGTTATCACCCAGGATCTTCAAAAGCATGCAAATACATCATGCCAGGTAATATGATATAGAGGAGATTATCAATGTTTTTACTCCATCATTATGCAAGATTGCTCAAGGCTAAAATTAGGATGAAGTATTCTTGAACTTGGGGATATTATGAAGATACTGTAAGTAGAAAAGAAAAGTGATAAGTACATAAAACGTGGCTTTGTGGCAAAATCCCCAAGGATCAGCTCTAATCTGTATTGGTACTAGGAAGCAAATTTTTAGTTTCCCCCACATGCCACCATAGGGCAAAAGGAATATTACATGGTGCATTTTGAAATACATGGGCTGATCATATAATGTTCAGGTATGCCGGGTCCTCCAGAGTAAGAGACACTCTTTGTAGCCATTTTTTTAACAAAAGTACAGATCCTGAATGGATGACCCATCACCTTTTCTTCACTAAAAAAATCCTTAATTAGGTATTTGACAATGTGTTGTCTAACCTAGACAGCTTCTTTAACCCCTTCCTCCATTACATTTTCACCATTACATATACATTCTTTCATCTAACTTTTGCCTCCTTGGTCTTACTTGTAGTATTAAGAGAATATGACATAGAGGTCTACAAATATTGTGTACTGGAATAATCTACACATCATTTACTTTTCACAGCTCAATATGAATATGCAACAATTTATCTGCATTATTAGTATTCAGCAGAATGGGTATGTTATGCTGAGCGCAGGCTATCAAGCAAAATGTCATGCTGCTTATAGACAGATGGGGTCATTTATTAAGACAGGTCTCTACATAACATTGACGCTTGTCAATATCGAATAAACATACAAATCAAACACATAACTATGCAGCATCCCATAAGACCCCTCTTAAGTGTCATTTTTTGGCAAAAATTTGAAGGTCCTTCTGTGGTAGGTAGGTGACTGTTGCAATAAATGGTGGTGATTCTGTATGACACAGTACTATAGAGGTATTCTCATCCACAAACAAATGCTTCTAGGTGAGAATGGAGGTCATTTACCAAGGCTTAAGGCTATAAATGTTGTAAAATCTGGCTTGTGACTGTTTTACACTACTACTTACACTACTTTTTTTAAAAATGGATGGGTTAGGGAAACCACAGCCCGGCACATTTGTAATACAATTTACACTAGAAAACTGAGGTGAATTACAACTGAAACCTACAAAACCGACACATGGACCTCAAAGATGCGCCTCCTAAAAGACTGTTTGTATCTTTCACCAGCGGGCTTTTTTGTAAAATGACCCCCATGACCCCCAATATCTCTGTAATGTCATAGAACATTCCAAGATGAAATCAGAGACAAACGGAAGTAAACTATAGACCCATAGATTTATAAAGTTGTCGTATACTACCATGTGCATGATGACTTAAAAGGAACATCAATTCTAGACCACCACCAACAATTTCCCTCTTGAAAGTGTTTTTTTTTTTTCTATAAAACTGTCCAAAAGTTAAACTTTTGGTATTTTCTACCACTTCATTTAAAGCATCACATTACATAATTCTAGTTCTACAAATCCAGAATATTTATATTGGGAGGGTGAGCCGGTGCGCAGGTTCAGGGGGGATAAAATCAATCATAAAAAGGGCAATATATTTTTATGGACTCTGAAGCATTCCAAGCCACGATTTTTCTTCCAACACAATTATGGTATTTTTTTGTCTAATAAAATTCATTCTGACAATAAAACAAAGTCTTTCTGGTAGACTGTATTACTGATGCACTACAGTAAAAAGCAGTGATTAAATTGGTAAATCAAAGGAATTTTATTCCTACTGTTTGAAAAACTAAAGATAATTATTTTACATATGGGTGGACAAAATTTCCATCTCACCTTCACTTTATTCATTTGGAGTACTGCTGATTTTATGCTTTTTTTATGTTGTGGGCACAATTTCAGTGGCTGAAAGCTTGCAATGATCCACTTAACAAGTTCTGAATAATCTATCTATCTATCTATCTATCTATCTATCTATCTATCTATCTATCTATCTATCTCAATTAATGGACTACTGATTTCATTTCCAGCAAATATAGCATGATTGAAAACTACAAGCAGCAAACCCATCAGTGGGAAAAAGAAGATTGTGGAACACATTATGTAAACTTTGTGGACCATATGTTCCTCCTCTATTTACAGTCTGCAGTAGAAGCATATAACCTATTGTGAGGCTCATTATCAGCAAGCATCACATCAAACAAGTTTCCTAAAACGATATTTTAAGATTGCATGTGATGTGCCACTGTAGTAGTGTGCTTTGTCTATATGGTGACGTCCATGGGCACTGTGCAGAAAACAAGTAAAACTTCTCACATTTCACATACTATCAATGTTTTCCGGTCCTCAAGCTTTCTATTGAAACTAACTATAAATAGAGCAGCATCAAATTTCCAAATTCAAAGACACCAATAAACCATTGAGACACCACATGAACATTATGATCAGCTTTTATGCTGCACCCTTCACTATAGTGCCAAGTACTTAGATGCTACTTGGTCATCAGGCTACTCTTCATAGTCAAAAGAGAATACTAAAGTAGTCTAAAAGAAGGGCAAAGTGTACAATAGTAAAACTTTTTTTGAGAAACAGAGAGAAATTACCCCAAATCTGTACCCTTTATAAATGCTGTTGCATTTTTTTGTATAGAAATGTCCTTTCACAGTGGCATACCTATAATAGAAGCAGACCACGCAGCTGCTATTGGGCCCGTGGGAGGAGGGGGCCCGGAGAAGATGTTAAGCCCTGCTCCCTGATTATACTACAATAACAAGAGATACTGCTCGAGTCCCTACCGGGGGCTCTGATGGGTCCTGCTTCCCCTGTTTCCAGGGCCCCTACCCCTCTTTACAAACCTTTTATAGGTTCCTGAGGCTTCAGCAGTTACAGACAGTCCTCACCAGGGGTGTACATTGAACTCACTAGTAGTGTTATGCCTTCTCAGCAATATTTCTGATTAGTTAGCCAACAGCTCCACCTATTGACATGTTCTTGTATTGCAGCTTCATTTAATCTGCCTCATATTCTATGCAGGCTTCCGTAGCTCCCATCAGGCCTTGTTTAGCCCGGCTCCCTTTCTCTTCAGCAGCCATCTTTTCACAGGCAAGGCTGAGTCACACTATGTCTGTTCATTAGACAGTCAGTATTTCTGTTGTTTTCCTCATCATAGCACAGTCAGTGAGTTATTATAATTCCTTGTATTGTCACTGTGCTCATGTCTTCTGAGCTATCTCTTCTGTCTTGCAGCTATCTCTTACATTCACTATGCTGTATAATCCATGTATCTACATAATGTGATGTACTGAAATATGCTTTATACCTTGTGCTGAATACTGTTATTTTATTGTAGTTTTACACTGATCCTATTAAAAGTTGAAAAGGACCCCCCTGCGTCCAGCTCAATGAATTGATAGGAAAGAGTTAACTGTGTGACAACTAGTTCACACAGATGGATTGAGGGTGTCAGAACAGTAAAACGACTACTATATAACGGGGGTTGAAGCACAGATACTGTCCTCTATCAACAAACAGTCAAGCCGCATGCAGCCACAATGTCAGACAGAGGATCTGAAAAGTATGCAACATGTTCCCATATTAGCTCAGCAGATTCAAGGACATCTAAGAGCAGCCTGGCAGCTGCCAAAGTGAGAGCTGCCTTTGCTGAAGAAGAAGCGAAATTAAAGAAAGAAAAAGCATATCTAGAAGCCAACCTTGAAGCCAACCTTGCAAAACTTGTTGCGGACAAGGAAGCCACAGCCGCAGAAGCTGGAGCGCAGGCTTTAGAAGCAGCAGCACGCTGCACTAGTGAAGGATCCAGCATAAAACTCGGACCCGAACTTGACCATCAGGATATCTTGCAACGCACTTCAGATTACATCCTGCAGCACACCCAGTTGGATCACTACCTGCATCCACCTCCAAGAGTGAGAGCAAACCCTGATGATCATCTAGGACAAAATCCTGTCATACAGTCAACGACCATCGCACACCGATCATTCCACCCTAAGCATGAAGGTAATTCTGTCTACCAATCATCCTCCATGCGACGTGCATCCAGGGCCATGGATTCTTGCCACACAGTGACCGCCTTCAAGAAAGGAGGTGCCTATGGTGACCATTGCGACGACAATGCGTTCCACGACAGTTTCTCAATGAATCCTCACCACAGTGACGCTCATCCAGATCACCCTCTCAGAGATCAAGAGCTACCAGCTTTCCTCAAGTTCTTTGCACGTCGCGAGCTGCTCACCAAAGGTCTCTCAAAGTTTAACGACCGTCCTGAAAGTTACAGAGCATGGAGAACTTCCTTCAGAAATACCACTGCAGGCCTCTCTGCAAGTGAAGAGATTGACCTGTTAGTCAAGTGGCTAGGAGATGAGTCGTCAGATCACGCAAAATGCATCAGCGATATCAACATCAACTACCCAAGCAGAGGCTTAGACATGTTATGGGAGAGGCTCAATGAGTGCTATGGCTTCTTAGAGATGATAGAAGAATCCCTCTTTAAAAGGTTAGAAGACTTTCCTAAAATCTCAAACAAAAGCTTTCACAAGCTAAGAAAATTGAGTGACCTCTTGATAGAACTCCAAGTTGCCAAGTCTGAAGGAGACCTGCCAGGCCACGCATCCCTAGATACAGCTAGAGGTATCAAATTCATAGTGCAGAAGCTACCTTACAGTTTGCAGGAGAACTGGATTAACTGGGGCTCAGACACAACGTGCTGTTCCCTCCATTCTGCTTTTTTGTTCATTTTGTACGTCAGCAGGCGAAGATCAGGAATGATCCCAGTTTTGAACTTTCCACCGTAGACCCTGTCAACCCAAGGATCGGTAAGCCTGCTTCAGTTCATAACTCCAGAGGCACACCTATCACTGTACACAAAACAAATGTATCTTCTGCTGATTTCTCACATAAGACCTACAGTACACCAGAAACCAGTGGGATATTAATGAAAGACCCAAGCAAGGAGTGCCCGTTACATAAAAAGCCTCACTCATTGCAGAAGTGTAGAAGTTTCAGGAACAAATCTCTTAAGGACCGCAGAGCGTTCCTCAAAGAAAATGACATATGCTATAGGTGTTGTGCATCTCACTTAGCTAGAGATTGCAAAGCCAGTATTACTTGCTCCGAGTGCAACAGTCAAGAACACAACACAGCTCTACACCCAGGGCCAGCACCACAGATTCCCTCACCCTCAGACCAAATAACAGAGCACGGCAGGGAGAGGAAAGACAGTGTACCTCCTGAAGTGTCACCCCAGTGTACTCAAGTTTGCGGAGAAGGTCTGAGTAACAAATCTTGCTCTAAGATCTGTCTTGTTACAGTTTACCCTATCGGTCATAGAGAAAGAGCAGTCAAACTCTACACCATCCTGGATGATCAGAGCAACAGGTTACTTGTTAGCTCAGTTTTCTTCGACATCTTTAAAACTGAAGGACTTAGTTCGTCCTACTCACTTAAAACATTTACAGGGGTGAGCGAAGAAATTGGAAGAAGAGCCACAGGTTACCAGATTGGATCTGTAGATTGTCAGACATCCTTACCTCTTCCTACATTAATAGAGTGTAATTCAATCCCAAACAATAGAGAAGAAATCCCCATACCAGAAGCAGCTCTACAACATGCACACTTGAGAAGCATAGCACATCTCATCCCCACACTCGATCTTCAAGCCAAGTTGGTACTTTTGCTGGGCAGAGACATTATTAGAGTCCACAAAGTGAGAAAGCAGATAAATGGTCCTCATAACTCTCCCTATGCTCAGAAACTAGACCTAGGTTGGGTCATTATAGTGGACGTTTGCCTAGGAAATGCTCACAAATCGAACAACGTCAACTCTCTTTACACAAGCATGTTAGAGAGCGGGCGTCCATCCCTTTTTCTGCCCTGTCCCAACAAATTTCTTGTGAAAGAGAAGCTTACCAACCCAGCACACCTACACACCGGAGGGGGCAGGTAAGCTAACGATTATCTGTGCAACGGAGATGAAGATCATCTAGGGTGCACTGTTTTCCAAAAGACTAAAGAGGATCATAAAATAGCCCATTCCATCGAAGATGAGACTTTCTTGAAGATAATGGATCAAAGATTTCACAAAGATGAAACCAATAGTTGGGTGGCCCCTCTACCTTTCAAGCCTCAGAGACCCCGTCTTCCTAACAACAGAGAGCAAGTTCTAAAACGCCTTACCTTGCTAAAACGCAACTTTCTAAGGAAGCCAGAGATGAAACAACACTTCCTTGCTTTCATGAGCAAAATATTCGAAAATGGCCATGCGGAAGTGGCTCCACCTCTAGAAGAGAGCAAAGAATGCTGGTATCTCCCAATATTTGGTGTCTATCAGCCCAAGAAACCAGATCAGATACGCGTAGTGTTCGACTCCAGCTCTAGATACCATGGACTCTCTCTGAATGATGTTCTTTTAACAGGACCTGACCTCAACGACACTCTCATTGGTGTTCTCATCAGATTCTGTAAAGAACCAGTTGCCATCACTGCAGATATACAGCAAATGTTCCATTGTTTCCTTGTCAATGAAGAACATAGAGACTTCCTACGTTTCTTCTGGTTCAAAGATAACGAACCTACCAAAGACATAGTAGAATACCGTATGAAGGTGCACGTTTTTGGCAACAGCCCATCCCCTGCTGTAGTGATCTATGGGCTTAAGAGATCCGCCCAGGGAAGCGAAACAGACTTTGATGAAGATGTCCAACAGTTCACTGAAAGAGACTTCTACGTAGATGACGGTCTAAAGTCTCTTCCATCGTCAGCCTGCTCAAAAGGACTCAGAGTGCTCTCGCTCATTCTAACCTCAGACTACATAAGATAGCTTCTAATAGCAAAACCGTGATGGAGGCCTTTCCTACAAAAGACTATGCCAACGACCTGAAGGACCTGGACTTAGCTACAGACACCCTTTACAACGTAGTCTAGGACTCAACTGGGACCTCAAGTCCGATAGCTTCACATTTCAGGTCAACCTAGAGCAAAAACCCTTCACTCGACGAGGCGTCCTCTCCACAATCAACAGCCTGTACAATCCCCTTGGATTCGCTGCACCTGTGATCATCCAAGGTAAGACCTTGCTACGTGAATTAACTGTGGATACAGCTGATTGGGACACCCCTCTTTCTTCAGATCTTCTTTTGTCTGATCTCAACATACATAGGCCATACACGTACATATCCTCAAAAGAAGTCCTGTCCAGGAGGCTGTGCGTATTTTGTGATGCTTCAGTAAAAGCCATAGCTGCAGTTGCTTATTTGAAAACTGTAGACATCTCAGGTCACATCCACATAGGACATACAACTAGTTCACACAGACGGATTGAGGGTGTCAGAACAAGTAGTCACCCAAACTTTCAAAGATTGCAAATGCCACTTGAATCAGATATTTTTGTAGTGGAATATATCTGCCTTTACTCCCATTTAAAGAGGTTTTCCTATGTTTATGTCAGGAATTTACCTATTCACAAGGGGCGTAACTACCATAGTGGCAGACCATGCCACTGCTATGGGGCCCAAGGCAAGAGGGGGCCCAGTTGGGATCATTCCCTCTTCTACTGGTGATGAAAACTTGCTCAGGACTCTGCTCTCTAAAGGAACAACTTTTAGTATATGGTTTAGGCGGAAACCCTTCTGTCCTGTGTGGGGGGCTGATTTGATCCTTGCTATGGGGCCCTTACTTCTCTATGTACACCACTGCTACTTCACTATCCTGTAATGCCTTCCTCTCCACCCAGCAGCCATCACTTCAGTCGTTGGGGCTGCACTGGGGAACATCAGAAGCTGATAAGTTTCCAGAAGGTCAGCCAAGCTCTGACTGATCAGAGAGAGAGAGTAGGCAGAGTCCATCAGGGCTCTAGCTCAGCATCCAATTTGATGGCTGGGTGGAGTGATTCTCAATCTCTTCCTGTGATTTAATTGTATCCTGTTCTATAGTGTGCCTTATACTATTCTTGTATATTGACCCCTATTCTTGTATATGGACCCTCCCAGTAAACTGACTGTCGACTTGTTTCTGGATTAACTTTGTGTCTGCTGTTCCTGCTTATATTAATTCTCCTAGTAAACTGACTTTGGCTTGTCTCTTGATTAAACCCTTGTTTACTACATAGACGGTGCCTGTCTTTCCTGATTTTGACTCTGCTTGCTGACTTCTCTCTGTACCTCCCTGGTCATTCTGTTAGATCTACCACTAGTGTCTGCTACCCACTCCACAGATATAACTTCCCATTCAGTCTTGCAGCAGAATGTGGTGAATCACCTGGGGATAACCTTAGCTTCCTACCACCTAGAGTGGTTATATAAGACTTGTAGCAGTTTTTGGGTTTACTGGCTGTGGACCAGACTGTGACCTTAGTAATCTCTAACAGATTAGAGTGGAAAATAAAAATCAAACTTTATATAGTACATAATCTCTTAGATCCAGTCCTGTACCTCACACTGATTCAGAGCTCTCAGCAGTTATTTCTCCAAATACTTTGCTAGATTTATTTCAGCTGGCAGCTCAGGGTATGTGTCTGTTCTCGGGGTCATATCCTCTCTGCTGCAGCTCTCTCCCTCACAGCTGAGGGGGGTGTTGGTTCTTGGGGGTCGGGGGGAAATTTCTCCTGCTGCACTATCCCTTTAACTGGTACAAATCTATAAAGATTTATGGTGCATGTTATATTATTATTATTATTAGTAAGGGGCAATTATCATGATTGCATGGGGAACCAGTTATTAGACTGGCTCTAATCAGCACTGTTGTTTAGTAATTATATTCAGAAACCAGGAAGATCAGATAGAACTGCAATGCTTTTAAAGAGTTTTTGGAACTGTTGTAGTGAATGAAATGTGGGACAGCAAATACATGTAATATAATAGATCTATCTAGTAATAAAAATGTGCTCATTGCAACTTACTTCCCATTCAACACAATGAAATATATACTAAACATTCCCCTAGGAAATGTCCAGACTGGAAAAACCTGGAGTTGACGTCAAGAAGCCTCAGAATTCCCTAGCAATTAAAAAGCATTTGCTTGAAATCATGTTATGGGTATATGTCTCGTCAGCAGAGTATATGCATCCGTGTTACCAAACCCATGGGTAACCACCACACAGCTCTAAAGGCCGGCTACTGACAGAATAAGACAGCTTTTTGTAGGCAACACCAAAGATGCCATGCTCAGAATGATTCTGCAGGGAAGAGGTCAAAAATGTAATAGTTACTAATATTGTAGTTGTTAAACTTGAGGTATATAAGCTCTGTCCCAAACCTACATGGAAATGTCCACTTATGGAGAATGTTTACTCAAGACCCACACCGAATTTTTGGGACTGTCTCTGAAAATAAGGGACAAATTTATTCCTGCATTTCAGATTGTTGGCATTGATATACGGTATCCCCACACCTTTTAGGCAACGAACTGCATGGTTGTCAGTGGTATTGACTTGTACTGTACTGTACATGTAATATAAATAGAGTGTTTAAATGTATGTTATACTTTGTGCTTGCAATATTGTGTTATGGGATGACTTTGCACCTATAGGTCCTGGTTTGCTGGACTAGCAGGCCTTGGCACTTAATGTCATCACCATGCCTTGTGTCTCAGCTGTCAACTAACAGATTTAAGACACAGTGTCATCATTGGATCAGGATGTGTTTTGGGTCAAGGAATACTATATGGATGGTCACCATGTGTCAAGTACTGCATGTTTATTTAGGACTGGTTCCTATCCACGTAGGCCAATCAGAAATTAGGGCAACACTGATGGCGTGTCTCAGAAAGAGAAAGAGGGCCTGTAGAGACAGTAGGTTATATAGAGTGCTTTTCAGACCCATGTGATAAAGCTTTCATCTTTACATTGCCAAGCAAGGCCTGAAAGTTTACTGAGGGCAGATGATGAGCTGACCTAGGGAATTGTTGCTGTTTGGGAACAGTGGGCTGAGATAGTCTAGCAGCAGAACTCTATGGGGAATGTTGCTAAAGTGTTGTAGCACAGCATATTTATCAGCCTGGAGAGGGATCAGCTATGCAAGATGTCAGCCCAGGCAGTAGCCAAGACAGGCTGGGTGATGCTAGACTTCTATCCAGGGGAGACTACAGCTGAGTCACAGAGGGGCTGTGCTGGATGTGAAACTGAGAAGAACTGGTGAGTAGAATGTAGCTGTAGATTGGATTTCCTAAGTCCAGTAGTGTAGCACAGTTGGTTCAGTTTAGTGGTCTAGTGGATGGAAAGTAGTGTTGAAATGTGCTAGAAACAGAGTCAAAAATAGCAGCGACAAGTCCTAAGAAAAAATATGAAGTAAACACTATCAAAATTAGAGAAAAACAGTTACATAATGTGCATTTTAAAGTCTGCTCTAGTTGTGTTCTAGAAAGTGTGACAAGTGTGACAAGTCCTAAGAAAAAATATGAAGTAAACACTATCAAAATTAGAGAAAAACAGTTACATAATGTGCATTTTAAAGTCTGCTCTAGTTGTGTTCTGCCACTAAGCATTGCCAATAGCACTACCACTAAGCTCCTGAACCAATTAAGAGATTTGTAACCATCAAACATGTTTGGAGACCAGTTGGGGACCATCTTACAACTGTAGACAGAGATGTTGCATGGCCTAATTGCAAAATCTGAAACAGGGTTTCCCAATTATCATTTATAATACTGGTGTCTTCTTATGTGGTAGAAATGCCTCTCATGCACCAGGACCCAGGTATCCACTCAAAGGATGTATAATTAGGAGACAGTGGATGCTTTTCAATCTGCAATAGGTGATGAGGACAGCACAGCTCCTTCACCCTCTCCTAAGACAGTAATTTCTAACAGAGTACGCTAAGTACACTCTTCCTTAGACGTCAACAAACTTTTTCTTATATCCAAATAAGTAATATAACTACAGCTGCTTACAGCTCAGGATCAAGCTAATCATTTTATCAGAATTAACGCTTTATTCACACAGTGTTCGGTCAGTGATTTCTATCAGTGATTTTGAGCCAAAACCAGGTGCAGATCTAAACACAGAAAAGATGCAGATCTTTCCCTTATACCTTTTGCCTGTGGAGGCTCCAATCTTGGTTTTGGCTCACAATCACTGACTGAACAATGACTATGTGAATAAGGCATAAAAGAAGGCATAACAGAAATAATAGTAAAATTCAACATAAATTAAGAAATAGCTCAAAATTCAAGTTTAGGCCTAGTTGTTTCTACTCACACAAAAACAACTTGAAAATGTTCTTTCTATAAAAGAGGGTTACAACAATTAAAAGTTATTGCTTGTTAAATGTAAAATTATTTTCCAATACTATACTTTCTATCATGGTTTTCAAGATCTCTGCGTGCAGTTATGCAGTTGTGTAACGGGAACTGTCACAGTTTACTTTCAGGCAGGGTAAGATTAAAGGGGTTTTCAGGGATTACTATGGTTTTTATAACATATTACCATGTACATCTTCCATGTCTTCCTTTTTTTTCTTTCAATTGATCCATTTTCACTATGTAAATAAATCACTTTGTTTGTTTGTTTGCTATATCCAACCAAACCTATGATGCACTTCTCCTTTCTCTGCCACAGCTTCAGCACCACCCCTAACAACACCCATCTAGTTTATAGCTCCTCCCACCCAGCTAGTAACTAAAGAGCTACACAGACATGATCATGTGACCACAGCTCAGAAATAAATGTAGGAGCAATAAAGGTGAAAGAAATTCTACCTTCACACATGATTATTTTAAGGGATTATTTTAAATGTTGTTTATGTGGAAGCCATAAGCAAAATATTTTGTCTCTTATGCCATCTGATCAACTAATGCAGTCACTTATAGAGAAGTGGCTGTACATGTGAGTGGACCTGAAAGCTATAGGCATTTCGTAGTCAGTGACTACCTAAGACTTCAAAAGGGACAGTGGCACACATGAGGGGTCAACTCGCTAACACTTCATAGGTGAATATGATAACCAACTAACCATTAGCAACAGTAGGTACTGCAGACCCCAGGCAACTTGTACTTTGTGACCTCACTATAATCTAACTCTACTAGAAATGGGTACTAATCTGTCTTGGTCATGTAATGAACATGCAGATGCAAGGCATATTACAGTCTAGTCATCAGAGCTCTGTCTTTTAACAAACCATCCACCTGTATATCTAGGCCCACTTCTGGCATCAGAATCTCGCCTGAGGCGGAAGTAGACCTGCCTCTAAGGAAGGGAGGCAGTTTTTATGGTGAGGCATGGGAACCTGTGGCTCCCATCCATGACATTCAGCCTCATAGGCTTCAGGCCTATGGCGAGTCGTTACATGGTGCAAGAAGTAGCTTTGATGTTGAACTCGGCAGCTCAGGCCACAGGCAGGAAGAGACATGTGGCCTGCATTTTAGACAGTGGCGGAGGATTATGCGGGCACTATGAGGAGAGAGCATTATATATACTACCACTACAGGGGGCATTACTCTATTGGGGGGTGAGAACATTCTACAGGGGGTGTCATACAAGAGGGGGCATTATAATACAGGAGGACTATGGGGGCAAGGTTAGAGCATTATACATACCAGCACTATAGAGGTGCATTATACTACAGGGGCACTATGGAGGCATTACAGTACTGGCCAGACCATTACAGGGCGCATTATAATACAGGGGGAATTATAATACAGGATGCACTACAAGGGACCATTATAATACAGGCTGGAACATTACAGGGGTGTAATTATAATGAAGGCCGGATCAATACAGGGGGAATTATAATACAGTAGACATTATACATATGGGAACTAAAGGGGTCAAATTATATGTAGTGGCCCTACAGGACGCATTACAATATAGGGTACACTACAAGGGATCATTATAACTACAGGGGCACAGCATTGGAGGTTTACAAATAATAGGGGCTACTACAGGAAGCATTATAATACTGAGGCATCTATAAGGGGCATTATGACTCCAGGAGGCTCCAAAGGGTGCACAGTATTGGAGATAGCAGCAGGATGACAATTTGGGGGCACCAGTAAAGGGAGGATAATGGAAAAATGAGGAACCTAAGATGTCTGTGTGCCAAACTCTGAAGAAATAAGACACAGCTGAAATATGTCATCATTGTGGTCTGCTTTCAATGGAGAAGGTAAGAAAAAATAATGTCTACATCAGAGAAGACATCACTGGATGTAAGTGGTATTTGGTGCTGCATTCTCCTGTATGTGTGATAGCTCAGTATGTTTATCTACATATGCCTTTAAAAGTAGGGCTTAGCAGGGACGAGAATTTGGCATTGGGAGGTGACGCCATTTCAGTTTTCACTTCAGGCAGCAGAACGGCTAGAATCAACCTGAACAGTTTTTTATGCCCTGGAAATAAACTATAAAAGTTACTATTTAGTAAAGTTAGTAATAGTTACTATATACTAAAGTTACTAACTTCTTCCCATCTTAAATAATTTTTATTTTTTCATTTTCATTTTTCCTCCCTGCCTTCCAAGAGCAATAAATCTCTTTCACATAGCCAAATGAAAGCTTTCACTTTCCAAAGGCACGATTTAATGTTCTATACGTTGGATTTGGAAGCTGGTAAAAATTATTCATGGGGTGGAAAATAACTGCAATGACTTCATTGTTTTACAGGTTTTGTTTTTACAGCATCCGCAGTGTTGTAAAAATGACACACTAATATTATTTTTTGGAGCAGTACAATTACGATGATAAAGAGCTTTAGTTATGTTTTTATACTTGAAAAAAATAGAAAACAAAAACAGTTACATCACCATATTCTGACACCAATAACTTGGGCAAACTGTAGTTTAATTGATGCAATTTTGGGGTATGTATAACTTTTTGATCACTTTTTATTGAGTTTTACGCAGGCAAAGCAAAAAAAGCAGCGATTTGGCTGTTTTAATTTTCTTTTACATTACAGGATTCACTGTATGGGATAAATACTTTTACCTTTTGTGATCACAATGATTTTTGAAAACTGTATATGTAAAATGAGGAAAGGGGGTGATTTGATATTTTAACTGTTTTTTGTTTTATATTTTTTAAAAATATTTTTGTAACTTTATTTTTAGTCTCACTTGGGGACTTGAACGTGCAATCACCAGACTGCTTCTACTACAGACTGCAATAGGAAATTTACTTTTGGATGCCTGGAATCATTCAGAAACTCCTGGTTCCTAAGCAACCAAACAGCTATCTTAGTCTCTTCGTGGGGGGGTTGGGTGGTCGCAAATGACCACAGCATCTGAGTAGTTAAAGGTCTATGATCACAGTTTCCTCCAAACATAAACACTGCCAGCGGTTGTCTGCTTTGTAGCACAGAAGTCACCCGCCAGCTATGGTGCCCACTCAACTCCAGAGTGAAAGCCATCCTTAAAAACTCAGCAACAGCCAAACATGTATGGCCAATGTTGGGAATGGGTTAAATGAATGCAAGCAGAGATCTTTAAATGAATATGAATAAGTTTCACTGGGTGTAACTGTAGTATCTTTAGCACTTGGATCTTGTTCCTCAGAAGCAAAAAATGTTGCGCTTAGAATGGACTTAGACCCTTCTGAAACATTTAACGGCACAGTGAAAATTCCCACGATGACATGGGGATGGCGAGACAGAAATGCTGTCAACAGCTGCAAATTTATTCCTTATGTGCCATGAAAGTCCCCCCACCCCCACCAGATGAAGAGTAACAACAACCTGCTATGTCTATGTTGTATTCAGGAGACCAAAATCATTATTACTCCTCATCATATAATATTGTTTTCAGCTCAATATTAAAATAAGATATGTAATAATATGTTAAAAATGCAAGATCAGTCTTGAGACTTCTGGAAATTAATTCACTTTTGGATAATTTTGTTTTAATAGAAGGGTTCCTTGAAGGCAAGCTGACCACAAGATGTGAGACAGCAAAGAGAAGTAAACTGTGGGGGAACCAGGCAGAATGTGTTTAATTCCTCTTCAGAACCTCAATAGGAGGAATGAAGTATTACACAATTCAAACAGAAATCAATGGGCTTGTTCCCTCTAAGCCTTGGCAGCTGCTGAGTGGGATCGGCTTGGGCAAAGCTCAGAGGTGAGCGATATGAAAATCAAACATGAGAATCTAGAGTACTAAATAACACATTGGTCAAGGTTGAGCATGGCATTTCTGGGGTCCCATATATATATTATATATATATTACTTCTGAAGTGTGTGCAAACCTTATAAAAAACTATAAGAAACGTCTGACTGCTGTGCTTGCCAACAAGGGTTTTGCCACCAAGTATTAAATGATGTTTTCCTAGGGGATCAAATACTTATTTCCCTCAAAGAAATGCAAATTATTTTTTATTTCTCATTTCATGTAATTTTCTCCATTTTTCTTTTGATATTCTATGTGGCACTGTTAAAATAAAGCTAGCATAAAATTATGAGCCGTTTCATTTATTTTTTAGTATTAAAACTTTTAAAGTCAGTGGGGGATCAAATACTTATTTCCTCCACTGTATATATACACTCACCGGCCACTTTATTAGGTACACCTGTCCAACTGCTCGTTAACACTTAATTTCTAATCAGCCAATCACATGGCGGCAACTCAGTGCATTTAGGCATGTAGACATGGTCAAGACAATCTCCTGCAGTTCAAACCGAGCATCAGTATGGGGAAGAAAGGTGATTTGAGTGCCTTTGAACGTGGCATGGTTGTTGGTGCCAGAAGGGCTGGTCTGAGTATTTCAGAAACTGCTGATCTACTGGGATTTTCACGCACAACCATCTCTAGGGTTTACAGAGAATGGTCCGAAAAAGAAAAAACATCCAGTGAGCGGCAGTTCTGTGGGCGGAAATGCCTTGTTGATGCCAGAGGTCAGAGGAGAATGGGCAGACTGGTTCGAGCTGATAGAAAGGCAACAGTGACTCAAATTGCCACCCGTTACAACCAAGGTAGGCAGAAGAGCATCTCTGAACGCACAGTACGTCGAACTTTGAGGCAGATGGGCTACAGCAGCAGAAGACCACACCGGGTGCCACTCCTTTCAGCTAAGAACAGGAAACTGAGGCTACAATTTGCACAAGCTCATCGAAATTGGACAGTAGAAGATTGGAAAAACGTTGCCTGGTCTGATGAGTCTCGATTTCTGCTGCGACATTCGGATGGTAGGGTCAGAATTTGGCGTCAACAACATGAAAGCATGGATCCATCCTGCCTTGTATCAACGGTTCAAGCTGGTGGTGGTGGTGTCATGGTGTGGGGAATATTTTCTTGGCACTCTTTGGGCCCCTTGGTACCAATTGAGCATCGTTGCAACGCCACAGCCTACCTGAGTATTGTTGCTGACCATGTCCATCCCTTTATGACCACAATGTACCCAACATCTGATGGCTACTTTCAGCAGGATAATGTGCCATGTCATAAAGCTGGAATCATCTCAGACTGGTTTCTTGAACATGACAATGAGTTCACTGTACTCAAATGGCCTCCACAGTCACCAGATCTCAATCCAATAGAGCATCTTTGGGATGTGGTGGAACGGGAGATTCGCATCATGGATGTGCAGCCGACAAATCTGCGGCAACTGTGTGATGCCATCATGTCAATATGGACCAAAATCTCTGAGGAATGCTTCCAGCACCTTGTTGAATCTATGCCACGAAGAATTGAGGCAGTTCTGAAGGCAAAAGGGGGTCCAACCCGTTACTAGCATGGTGTACCTAATAAAGTGGCCGGTGAGTGTATATATATATATATATATATATATATATATATATATATGTATAACGTATACCAGCTGTAAAGAAATAAGAAAATAGCAGCACTTTTATGCCAGGTGCAAAATCCTTGAAGGATTTCGGATGAAAAAATTCACAATGAAAAATGGAACAAGGCAGCACTCCGGACTTGGTGAATGAAAACGTGGATCTTTTATTACACCCAAATGCAACATTTCAGCACATCTCATTGGAGCCTTTGTCAAGCAAGTGATAACAGTGCTCAAGCGAGTTTATATAGGTAAGTATCAATAAGTGCACTCCACATTTTCATTCACCAAGTCCGGAGTGCTGCCTTGTTCCATTTGTTATACCAGCTGTACATATATAATTATATACATATGCATGACTTTCTTTTCCGTCCTGCATAACAGAAACCAGACGGATGCTTGTCCACAGACTTCTATTATGACGGATCAAAACGGAATGCCTCAGGTTTCAGTTTTGAATTCCATCTTACGAATTCCGTTATTTTCTGTTATAACCATGTTATAATGGAACGCAATAATGGAATTCATCACTTTTATGTGAACCTGCCTTAACAAGTTCAGCAATGAAAATAGTAATAAATTTAAAAAAAAGTGGGTGGGGCACAGCCAAAAAGATTTGCTATAATTTATGCCAGAAACTAAATTATGGGCAAATTTATGCAAGTTCAGAGCTGACATCAGTTTGATTTTTTGCATGGACTGCCAGAGGTTGTGACAAATTTATAAAGAGGCCTGTGCCTCTTAATAAATTTGGCGCATCTTACTCCAGCCCATTTTTTTAAAGACTGGTGTACATAAAGCATATTTACTGTATAATGAGAACTATACAATTTTCTTATATATCATGGGGGAATGTATTAAAGGGGTTGCGTGCTTTATTTATATTGATGACCTATCCTCAGCGGTTTGACGGTTTGAAGAGAAGGCTACGCTCTGTGCAACAGCAGCCTTCTCTTCATTGTTTACCTTATCGCCATCACATCCTGTTCACTTCTATGGAACAGCTCCTTCCAATCAAGTGTATACTACAGAGGCTTGCTTACAAGAAGAAGGTAAACAATGAAGGGAAGGCAGTGCTCGGACCCCCCCCCACCCCCTCCGATCTGATATTGATAAATAATATAATATATATAAAGCAGACAACCCCTTTAATACATTCCCCCATGATATATAAGAAAATTGTATAGTTCTCATTATACAATAAATATGCTTTATTTGCTGACACAGAAAAATTCTTTAATATGGGAGGGACAACCAACTTTGGTGTTTGTTCTTTGAAGGAGCTTCAGTACAGGTCTACCTTTACTGAAAAGTGTGAGTCTCCCTGCTTTTACAATCCTTGCAATGAATTATTGATACCTGTGTGTTAAGTTTTCCTCTGACAAGGTAACACTTGCTTACTATTACTTCAGCATAATGGCAATGGATTTAGGTGTCTGTTACCAAAGCAGTGTGACATCTCAGTTGTCTTCATCTACAACTGTTCAGAAAACCAAGGTAGTTTAGCTAAATTCATAAAACATCATAAAAATAAGGGAGGGGGTATTAGAGCAATCTATTTGTCTTCAGACCCAAAGGCTTAGTTATAGGGGGTGCAGAGGTAACCAGGCCCAGTGTCAGAGGGGGCCAAAGGACCATCTGTCTCATTAGAAGACACTATTATTAATGGCGCATGGTAGATGGGGACCTTGTTACAGATTTTGCATTGTAACCCCCGAAGCTTCACTGCTTTTCCCTGTATGCAGATCCATTTAGGTACAATGTTCCTGAAGGCCAATTCATAGAGTTTCTACCATCATATGTTGTCCATCCAAATTGTTTACCTAAAAATGCAATTAATTTGTATTAAATTAAATGTAATTTATTTTTTCAAACCTTTTCTGGGTGTGTTCATGTATAGACAGTATGGCAGTATGTGCGTGCTTTACGGTAGTTGCAATTAATGGCAGTTAGTGGATTGAGAAGCATCCACAGTCTTGAGGAAATTGTGGAGTAAAGACCAGGGAGCTTAAGGTTGTGTTCACATTTGCACTGGAGGAAATACAGTGAAAATGAACAACACACACCTTATCTAATTGTTTCTCATTAATATCCAACTTTATCTAGGCCTTTAGCAGTACAATAGAGCTGTCATCATTCATTGAACCTCCCCAATAATAATGAGTAGTGTTGAGCGAGCATGCTTGGCCGAACTCGCTGTTCGGCCGAGCATGCCTACGATCGGGTCTGCTCGGTGTTCGGCTGAACACCGAGTGTACTCGAGCGCAATGCTCGAGTCTCTTCCCCGCATGTTTGTTCATTGTTATGCAGCGAATAAACGTGCGGGAGAGTACTGGCATTCACTGTAATGTTGATTTGTGTGCTAATGCGTACGAATTTGTACGCTAATTCGTACAAATTTGTATGCTAATGCTACGCATTGTGCGCTAATGTGTACAAATTTGTATGCTAATGCTACGCATTGTACGCTAATGTGTACAAATTTGTATGCTAATTCTACGCATCGTGCGCTAATGCATACAAATTCAGTTAATTAGCATACTTGAGTGAAAGGAGTAAAAGAGGAGAAGTCGCGATTCTGACCTTTTTCTATTAACCAGACACCCTCCCCTCTCCCGAGCGGGGGGTGCCTGGTTTAGTCCCATTGACTAACATTATGCTCGGGTGCTTGGCCAAGCACTCGAGCACCCCTAGTTCTCGGCCAGAGCACCTGAGCATATGAGCACAGAGGTGCTCACTCAACACTAATAATGAGGTGACTCTGCTGACCTTACCACATTCTACACAGCAAAGCTGACAAGAAAGCTACAGATTACACAGCTACACATTATGCAGCTAGTCACCCTCAAACACACCAAAATTGTAAAAGAACATATTCTTAGAATTCTTGATTTATATATTATGGTATTCTCTGAGACTGGACAACACATGACAGGGAAATTACTGTTGTCTGGTTCAGTAATATACATGGCAGGGTCACATTCATACACTTGACTGTGATTTAAAAGTCTTGGCAACTACAGCAGAATTTTATTTGGTGAACACAAATACAGAGACAATGTTTCCCTTTGTCAATCTTCTTTGGCAGGAGGAAAGGTTACAGATTTGGTCTGGCTTAAAATCTTCATTCTCTAAATTTCTGCCAACATTCCGGGACTGAAAACTGGGAGAAAATAGAATTTAGTCTAGTGTGCTGTTAAATCTGCTAGAAAAAAACACCGTTACAGATGGCAAATCTGTCAACCTACGGAGACCTACAGTGAACTGCGAACTGCTTTGCCTGCTTGCCGTAACACTGCCATACTGCTTTCCGGCAACTTCCACTAGGAGGGGCTGATTGCATACAGATTTATACTACTTGAGCTCAATGCTATCTTTTTGCTGTTAGCTCCCCCATTGGTTGGACAGAATTCTGTCATTTCTTAGGATCTTTTCATAAAAGTCATGTAGGACCTGGTAAAATTAACAACAAAAAAATAAGTACCTTCCCTCCGATCTAGCAATCCTAGGCTGCATTCAGTGAATTATTGTTTGGCTGCAGTGGTGACATTCATGTACTGCTGAAGCCAAACACCGTTCTCAGCACTCTAGTAATGTACACCGCTGAGTCCAGTGACTGGCTGTGGTGGTATATGGCAAGATGACAGAGCAGCGGTGCTGGCTAAAAGTGGGCACCGGAAGGAAAGGTCATTTTTTAAAATTATTTTACCAGGACTCTCATTACTTCATGAGAACTTGTTTTCTAGCATCAAATCTTTTTCTTGTTCATTTTTTGTTTTTATTTTTTTGTAAAATTTTAGCACAAGGTAGAGGAATTACAGGGGTTTTCTAGAAGCACTAAAGACATGATTGCGTTCTTCCTAAACAGTAGCGCTGGTTTCCACAGGTTATGTGCGATATTGCAGCTCTGCCCATTGTCTTCAATGGAGCCAAGCTGCAATACCAGACGCAACCTATGGACAAGGTAGTGCTGTTTTTGAAAAAAGCAGCCATGTTTTTTGTAATCCTGGAAGTCTCTTTAAAGGGGTTGTCTCACTTCAGCAGATGGCATTTATTATAGAAGGTTAATACACGTTTCTTACTAATGTATTGTTATTATCCATATTGATTCCTTTTCTGGCTGGATTCATTTTTCCAGCACATTATACACCGCTCATTTCCATGATTACAGACCACCCTGCAATCCATCTGTGGTGGTCGTTCTTGCGCAATATAGGAAAAAGCACTAGTCTATGCGCGCTCCCATGGTTCCGGAAACCAGAGAGGCTGGCGTTTTTCCAATAGTGTGCAAGCACAACCACCACTGATGGATTCAGCGCTGTCTTCTCCCCCGGCTGCGGCGCATCTCGTCCATGCGCCGTGCATACAAGAGTCTGTGCCGCAGCCGGAGGAGAAGACAGCGCTGAAGGGGCGTGCATAATTATCTGGAGGGCGGTGCTGGGCTCCGAAATCTGCGGCGTGCCCGGGCTCCAACGGCTCGCAGGACCTCCCCTTGGGCTCCTTATCCAGGTATTTCACATGTTAATAAAAACCCTTTTTTATGTAAACTACTGCCCTAATAACAATTACACTTACATATTTACAATCACAGCAGTAAGGCCGGTATAGAGATGTAATTATCTCTATACCCAATATCCTGCTGACAGAATCCCTTTAAGCAATCATTTTTGACAGTAAAATTAATATGGTGGTATGCACACAACACAATTGTCTTACTTTAGGTTATTTTGGTCAAGTAATATTACAAAATTCTACTTCAGAACTAAGATAAAATCTAAATTAAAAAAAAAAATTCTGGTCTGGAATATGTCTGAAATACTGCATGTAAAATGTGTCAGGTTATTGCTTTCCTAATAGTTTTCAGTGAAGACTTCTTGCTTGGAGCCAAGCTGTATTACAGTCACTTCACAACAACTTTGATTTATTTCATGCTGAAAATAGGGTTTAGGCAAACTTTCCACCGCAGTCATTCACCATGGAGATATTGCATTGTGTTGCTGAAGACCCGCACTGAGTGACTGCTGAATGTCATGTTTTTATTAAATACATATAACTTTCAGAGCAAATGGTTTGAATGTACTAAAAGGGAGTAGGAACTTGCCAAGTCAACTTCTAAGCATGTTGTGTTTTCTGTCTCCATTGATAAATTGTGCCCTGCAGTGAAGACTGCATTATTTCATTTTTGAGAGAACATACGATTCCAATAATATAAAAAAAAGCATGACAATATGGGTTGCTGATTATCTATTGGCAATAAGCTGGGCCTCATGCAAGCTAAGCATGTATGTTGGCACATGAGACTCTTTAGTGTGCCTCCATTGGGCACCATATTCCTACTACAGAAGAGTTCTGAAATAAACAACTTTATGTACCTACAGTATGTAAAGAATTGAGAGGAACACGAAGGAACTGTATTTGTGCCATCTTACAGAGCTGTACAATATGAATCCATAATATGGATGTGTGAATGAATTTTTACAATCAAAACGTAGGCCTTTAGAGCTTGTTCAAATATCCGTAACCAGTGAAGTGCTCTTTAAAGATTAAGGGGTTCATTTATGACCAGATATATGCCACTTTTGTGACTTATATCTGGCGCAGATTCTGTCGCACGCCATGGTGCGGCAGAATCTGTGACTTCTTGCACGCTCACGTCAGGTCTCTAAAACGCCAGTCTTAATAAATGTGCCCCTAAATTTCCAACAGCCAATGAGGTTTAGAATTTTTACTACTGCTCAGAAGACCCAACACTTGTTGCTTTGACTTCTACATCTACACCTACTAAGCTAAGGAAAAAAGGACATTACTCACGAATTCTGGACCATTAGGGTGTATTCACATTCAGGTGTACAAGAAGTATACTACTAAAAGACAGGTCCTACTGTAAATGTAGAAGAGAATTTATATTTAGAATTTACACGTCCAATAAAACAAAAACCTAATAGGTTCCAATTTACTGGTTCTTCAAATATCAGAATGATGCCATAGCAATATGCTAGAGGTAGACCAGTTCACCTGTCTCTGAATCAACCAGGATCAACTGGTGTTCCCACTTTTTGTCCTGGTTTAATGTAATATGGCATGTCCTGTGACATACATAGAGAAGGAAGGGCCCCATAGCAAGGAACAAACCAGGCCCCCCACACAAGGCAGAAGGGTTTCTGCTTCATTTGCTAAAAGTTGTTCCATTAGAGGGTAGAGTCCTGATCAAGCTTTCACCTCCAGTAGAAGAGGGGATGATCCCAACTAAGACTGGGCCCCCTCTTGCCCTGGGCCCCATAGCAGTCGCATGGTCTTCCGCTATAATATTTATGCCCCTGGGCATGTCCCATGTATCATGGTTTTAGCCACTGTCTTATTGCTGTAATTGCAAGTTGTTTGTTCTGTTAAGTTTGTCCCTGCTGTCTCCCTGTAGTCAGGCTGTGTAATTGGACCATCCCTTTTTCCTGTCATTTTCAAGTATGTTGCGGTCTTAATTACATCTCCTGTTAAATAGAGTGAACCAGTTCATAATGAACCAAGTTTGTTCTGAACTTTGCAAAATTTCATCCAGCATCCAAAATCAAACTTTTTCAGGTTAATTGCAGATGAATCCGGTAAAACAGACCACAGTGCCATTTTACTACATATGTCTGCAGGAAAAAGCAATAGGGAGGAAGAAGGATGCTCAAATGACCTTAAGGGCCTGTTCACACAACCGTGTGAACGGGTCCGCACCTATTCCGTAAAATTGCGTAATAGGTGCGGGCTCGTTCACTTCAATAGCCGGCATGGGATCTTGCCAAGCTGCGGCTCCGCAAGAAAACATAGAACATGTCCTATTCTTGTCCGTAATAGCAGACAAGAATAGGCATTTTGAATGGGGCGGCCGGCAAATTGCGGAACACACGCCGGGCAGCATCAGTGGTATTGCGGATCCTCATTTTTGCAGATCCGTAATACTACCGCCGTCTGAATGGCCCCTAAGAAGAAGTTAGGGGGGAAGGCTTGCCCTGATTGGCTCAGAGGCCGACAGACAGCCTGGATGAGCAAAACAGTGCTCCAGCAGGCATGGAGATGCTCTTTTAGAACGAGCAGAATGTCATTCTGTTTTGGACTGTGACTGAGGGTTGATGGGTCTTGCAGTGTCAGAAAATGAACTTAGAGACTTTTATTCTATGGTCGGGGACATTAAAGTGAAAGGCTAGAGATAATATTGTGTACAATAGGAAAAGGCAGGGAAAGCTGTCCGCCAGGAAGTGAGAAGTGGGGAGCTGAGACTGTGTGTGCCTAGTAGTACATTCCAGCTGCAATTGCTGCCTTATAAAATAGCAGCAGCTGCTACAGACATTTAACCCCTCAGATGCCATGGTCAAATTTTGCCAGAAACATGCTTCACAGGTAGGAACGCCTTCCCCCGGAGGAAATCGGGGAAGGCATTCCATGTAAAAGCCTGATCCTGTACTAGGCTTCCAGTGACAGCCGAATTGTAATATAGCTATTTCTGTATTAAATAATGGAGAAAATTCCATTACCCAATTCAAGTTGCAATCTGAAATTAATTATTATTCATTATTAAAGCACCATTCATTTCATGGTGCTGTACCTATGAAAAGGGGTATACATACATAATGCAGACAATTGCACTAATCACATCCCTTTCTCCCGAATCAAAATCAAAATACTTAAACAATAAAAAAATCAACAACATGGGCATTGCTGAGTGTGAAAATGCCTGTACTATTAATATATATATATATATATATATATATATATATATAACTACAGATCATCCTGCAAAAAATGAGCCTTCACACATCTCAGTAGACATAACTATACAAAAGTTATGGGGGTCATAATATAGCGATGAAAAGAAAAAACATTTTTTTCAAAAGTTTTTTTTCTCAGTATTAAAACGCAAGAAAAACTACGTATACATACTATATGTGGAATCGCCATAATCATACTGACCTGGAGAATTAAGAGCACATGTCACTTTTACCGCATACTGAACGTTGTAATAAGAAAAGTTGTATTTTTTTTTCCAATTCCAGCCCATTTGGATTTTTTTTCCAGCTTCCCACTACATTATATTCAATATTAAATAGTGCCATTAGAAAGTACAAAGAAAGTATTTCTGAGTGATAACATGAAATACTAGGCAGAAATCTGTGTCAGTGCATCTCCATGCAGCTGAAATTTAATATTTTTTATCGAAGTTTGGAAAAATAGCATATATATGTCTTATAATATGCAGGATAGTGGATGATTATATGAAAACATATGAATACTAGGCCAAAATCCATGTTGGTGCATCTCCACACAGTTGAAATATTTTTTTTTTTTCATTTTGGTTGAAGATCGAGAAAATAGCTGCTGCCTTACGGGAGCTAATGGTGTAGGCTCAGCCTTGCAGGAAGATACCTAGCGGCCATTATTTCTACTGAAAAGTGATCTCTGCCTTGTACTTTCACATGGCAGAGAATATGGGCTGCTCCCTGCAATTCTCGCTGTGCAGCAAGGTTCACGCCACGGTGGACACCCGGGCAGCTGCTACAGGCATGGACAGCACATATCTTTCATAGCCCACTGGGTCAGTGTTTTTGTGGCAACGACGATGCAGCAGCCCAGCAACAAGGCCAGGTTCTTTTGACCCCCCCCCCACCCCAAGATTGTATTGGCCTGGCTCCCACACCTGGCACTTATCTCCCTCTTCCCCCTCCTCCATAAACACTCTCCTGTCCCCAACAGCAGCAGGGCACAGTGCTGCTCCCACCCCTCCTCCTTCCTATCACATGTGTCAAGTCAAGCGTTGCCATGCCATGTTGGATCTGATCGGCCTGGGTGAGAGTACACACACAGAAGGGCAGTTGCTCAAGTACATCAAGCAGCAAACATCCCACTGGCTGTCACTTTCCTGACTCTGGGTGCAACATTGTGGCCACCCTGAACCTGGAGGAAATAATACATGCAAATACAGTAACAAACGCCAGCCTCTGCTCTGACCTCCGGGGCACGGATAGTGCAGGACTGCACTCACACAGCGACAAATATGAATGATCACCGGTGGCTGGAGATCGTTCATATTTGTCCAAATAATATATGCCCCCTGCATGACGCAAGTCATCAACCTAGTCATGCAACTCTTTTTTAAAAAGTACACTGGCTTGTGCAAGGTGCTGGCAATGTGCAGGAGATTGTCCTCGCATTTCAGCCATTATTACGAGGCAAGGAATACTCTCCTGAACTTGCAGCAACAGAATGTTCTGCCTCCACACCATTTAATCTGCAATGTTCCTAGTCACTGGAATTCAACATTGCACATGCTTGAGCATCTGTATGAGCAGCGGAAAGCTGTGAGTGAGTTTGTCATGCACCAGGCACCTCAGCAGCAGTGAGCATGTGTTGTTTTAAACTGTCACTGTCACCATAATCCTACAACCTGACCTCATTGTGCATGATGATCTCAATCCCTAACCTCTGCTTAGGTAAATCTCTACAAACTGTCTAGGTGCATCATCATTAATCAAGGAAAGAACTGTTTGGCAAACATTCTGTGCAGGTAAAAGTCATCACACCTCCAAGTTGCCAAGCAGAACAAAATATGGGATACATGATGCTCAAGAGAAGCAACACGATCTCATGTTGAGTCACTGAGAAGACTTAAGGTTGTTGTTTGTTGGCCATGCACACTTTATGTAGACAACATAGGCCAGGGAAGGTCATCAGTTGATTGGATTGGTTAACAAATCCAATCGACTTGATCCAATTGACTTGCATTACTATTAAACACAGAAGTAATCATAGTATTAGATAAACTGCAGTGCTAGGCCTTCATCTGTTTTGACCAAACTGATTATTTATAACTATTTAGAAATTTTAAAAATTGTATAAAATTATTTGGTAATAGTCTTGTTAGATTTAGAATCCCTTTGGATTTGGGTGACATTGGATAAACCTGAGACATTTACAAGTGTATTTCCATGCTGTTATAGTCATAGTTCTCTCATTTCTATATCTCAGCACAAATTCTGTGATTTTCAAACAACTCCTGTTCTTTGTTCCAACAAAATATCTCATCTTCTCCTCCAGACACAATATGAATCTCTGAATTGTTGATTTCAAAATTATTACAATTCAGGAAACAGTTTGTAGGTCTAAATCTTTGTACAGATTCCACGTGGAACCGGGACAAGAGTCAAACTGAGTCAGAGTTCATGAACTGTATGTGTCCCTAAGTAAGTGTCTAAAATACAAAGTGCCATTGTTGGCCTGTACTGAAGAAAATTATGCTGGCAAGACAATCTAACTACAATTATGTAAACTGAGGGGAACTGTTCTAAAACGGCCAAAAAGAAAAACACTGAAAAAATTAAGGGCAACTAAAACTATGTCCTATAACCAAACTCATAAAAATATTTTAAAAAATTATTCAGCATTTAGTATTCATTAAAGGGGTTGTCCAGAATTTAAATAGCATGCTTTCTTCCAAAAACAGTGTTAGACCTGTCTGCTGGTTGTGTGTGGCATTGCAGCTGAGCTCTATTAACTTCATTGGGACAGAGATGCAGCACCTAACACAACCCATGGACAGGTGTGGTGCTGTTCCTGTAAGAAAGCATCTAGGATTTGCTAATACGGAAAACCCTATTAGGCACCGAAAGGATAAAATAACTTGCCCTATGCCACAAGGCATTTATCCCCTTCTGTGTGGGTTACATTGTCTATATTTGTTAGGCTATTTTCAGACAATGCTTTGCCAGATGTGCTGTACAATGAATACCTACCGTCACTCAACAAATCTCATTGGCTTATGATCATACTTGCCAACTTTCCATCATGACGTTGACTCCAAATTTTGTGCCATTTGACATGCTTGTTTTGTTAGACCATGTACCACACCCCATCGTTGCCATGTCTCCGTTCCCTTAATGTACGTTTGGGAACTTGGGCTGTGTCTAATGCTGCAGTATCTCTGTACCCCATAGCATTGAAGTTCATGCAGAACCTGGGGGATTTTTCCTGGGAGCCTCTCAGATGTTCTGAGGGAGTTGGCAAGTGTGCTTATAATAGTGTTTTCTGGTTATGTTATGGTTTCTATAATTTTGAAAGGTAGAACAGCATTGCATCCAGCACTATTCCTTCCATCTTATCTGCTGAGAATTTTGATGGGGCTCTGAACAGAGCCTGTGGCGGCAGCAAGAACTTTTGAGGTCTGGAGAATTTGTAGTATTTCCCTACATCTGAAACTCCTGGATACAGTTGCAGTACCTCCTAAGCTGACTCTATTTGGCTCATGACAGAGCTGTACTATTGTCATGGCCAGCTATGGCATAAGCTGAGGCCTAACATTGGCTTGTGAAAATGGACAAAAAATACTACTACTGTACTGTAGTACTGTACGTTGAAATGTTTTTTTTTTGTTTGTTTTTTATGTCTAAACAATCCTATCCCATGTCTTACTCTTATTTTTCATAAGCAAATTAAAACAAAGGTATTGGTAAATAAAAGTGGAAACATTCACTTATCAAATAATATGGATTTTCAGATAACCATAGAAGAGTATATATACAGTACAGACCAAAAGTTTGGACACACCTTCTCATTCAAAGAGTTTTCTGTATTTTCATGACTATGAAAATTGTAGATTCACACTGAAGGCATCAAAACTATGAATTAACACATGTGGAATTATATACTTAACAAAAAAGTGTGAAACAACTGAAAATATGTCTTATATTCTAGGTTCTTCAAAGTAGCCACCTTTTGCTTTGATTACTACTTTGCACACTCTTGGCATTCTCTTGATGAGCTTCAAGAGGTAGTCAGCTGAAATGGTATTCCAACAGTCTTGAAGGAGTTCCCAGAGATGCTTAGCACTTGTTGGCCCTTTTGCCTTCACTCTGAAATCCAGCTCACCCCAAACCATCTTGATTGGGTTCAGGTCTGGTGACTGTGGAGGCCAGGTCATCTGGCGTAGCACCCCATCACTCTCCTTCTTGGTCAAATAGCCCTTACACAGCCTGGAGGTGTGCTTGGGGTCATTGTCCCGTTGATAAATAAATGATGGTCCAACTAAACGCAAACCGGATGGAATAGCATGCCGCTGCAAGATGCTGTGGTAGCCATGCTGGTTCAGTATGCCTTCAATTTTGAATAAATTCCCAACAGTGTCGCCAGCAAAGCACCCCCACACCATCACACCTCCTCCTCCATGCTTCACGGTGGGAACCAGTCATGTAGAGTCCATCCGTTCACCTTTTCTGCGTCGCACAAAGACACGATGGTTGGAACCGAAGATCTCAAATTTGGACTCATCAGACCAAAGCACAGATTTCCACTGGTCTAATGTCCATTCCTTGTGTTCTTTAGCCCAAACAAGTCTCTTCTGCTTGTTGCCTGTCCTTAGCAGTGGTTTCCTAGCAGCTATTTTACCATGACGGCCTGCTGCACACAGTCTCCTCTTAACAGTTGCTGTAGAGATGTGTCTGCTGCTAGAACTCTGTGTGGCATTGACCTGGTCTCTAATCTGAGCTGCTGTTAACCTGTGATTTCTGAGGCTGGTGACTCGGATGAACTTATCCTCTGCAGCAGAGGTGACTCTTGGTCTTCCTTTCCTGGGGCAGTCCTCATGTGAGCCAGTTTCTTTATAGCGCTTGATGGTTTTTGCGACTGCACTTGGGGACACTTTCAAAGTTTTCCCAATTTTTCGGACTGACTGACCTTCATTTCTTAAATTTCTGCTAGAAGACTGCCTCCTCTTCCTCAGAGAGCTGGCAGGCCCACCAAACCTCAAGATGACCAGTCCCAGCCCAACTCTGCGGTCCCTGTATCTGCGGATATCGGTATCCCTCATATTTGGCGGTCCCATTTACTATGTAAATGAGGGTTGGCCTCCTCATCAGATTCTAACGGTCCAAGTTCTTTCATTGAACCTCCTCTTAACTGGTGGTCCCATATGCAACAATTGAACACAATGCATGATTTTTAGGCCCTTCTTTCAGAAGTAAAAGATGCCTTTAAAGAGGAGTTAGCTGCAGTAAGACAAGATGTACAAACTGTGGGTCATCACCTACACCAGCTGGAAGAGGACCGTAATGCTTCACAAACAGTGATTCACACTCTTCAGACTCAAATGTCCTCCCATGCCATCCAATTACGCGACCTGCAAAGCCAAGTTTAAGATCTAGACAATAGAGGTCGTTGTCATAACATATGGGTGCGTGGAGTGCCAAAGAATCAGTTAGAAGATGTCCGCTCCACCCTCCTTACTATCTTTAACACTGTTTTGGGTCGTTCCCCAGCTCACCCCATTCTGATGGACCCTGCACATATAGCACTATGACAGAAATCGTCTGACAACGTACCACGAGATAATATATGCTATGTTAATGACTTAAGTCTAAAAGAAGACATTATGGCGAAAGCTCGTTCCTTGCAACATGTGGAGGGCTAAAGTGTCTCTATTTCAAGATCTGTCCTGGATCACTCTTCAAAAGAGGACAGCCTTGAAACCCTTATTGGATCTTCTCCGCAGGCACACAATCCCTTACAGATGGGATTTTCCCATTAGTCTCTCTGCATGAAAAAATGGCACTACAGTAGTCATTAAAAACCATGAAGACCTTTCTGACTTCTGCGCTTGACTAGCTATCACTGCTCCACAGCTGCCTGACTGGGAATCACCTATTAACCTTCCTCTAATTCCGGCAACCTAGACCACTCTGAGACCCCGCAAAAGACATCTCCGACCATCTGCTACTGAGCGGTGAACTGGGTCCTCCACTCAGATGGTTTCTTTCTTAGAGTGCAGTTTTACTCTTTATCTTGCTCTGTTTCTCTTATTTCCTCCCTAAGCAGGTTCATGTGTTCTATAGGGTTGTTCATTATAGGTCCCCATTTTCTATGGAGTTCTGGGGGGGGGTGAATCTCTGGTCTCTGCTCGTGGTTAAGAAGCTCCCGCTATCTTTCCCCGAGTGAGTTCACTATATCTTGTTCAGCTACCATTGGTTGGCTGTATTCTTAGTTACTGTATGTCCGCTTCTTCCTGACTGAACTCCATAGACATAAGGGTTTTAGTTTTACTATGTCTTTATTGTCGCAATTCATTACCTTAGAATATTGCAATGACTTTAATAGTCTCCCTATAGTCTCTTTTTTCTCATCCTCTCTCTATGTTCTCTGTCCAGCTCTGTCCCCTGCCATCATCGTGGTTCTGAAGGGCTACAGGAGGAGCAGTCTGGCAACCAATGCTAGGGGCCCCCTATTTAAATATTTTAGCTATAGATTGTGCTACCCCTTCTTACCTTCCTCCCATGGCTAACATTATGTCCTTAACTGTTAAGGGTCTTAACTCAAACCTTAAGTGGCACGTTACTTTGCCAGAACTCCGTAGATCCAAAGCTGGCTGTATCTTATGCAGTCCAATGACTATCATAAAGACTATTCAGATTTGGAGCAGCCCCCATCAATGAACTGTTGGCAAATACTGTATGTGTATACTTTACTCAAAGGCATAGCTTGAAACTCTAGGGTGGCTGCAAAATCTTCGAAAGGTATTTGCAGTACCAAAAGAGGACTACTGCATAGGGTTAACATTTGCTATTTGGGCTAATATGTTTTTGCTGCAGTTTTATTTGACCCCTGAAGAACCAGTATATCATAGGTGCTGAAGAAATGCATTGGGACACAACTTGGGATCCAACTCTTTGAAGCTTGGCACAAATATAATGTTGGTTAAGGTTTCTTTACGGTTTAGCCATCGAGAAGTGGGGTCGCCCCTTTCGATGTGGGTGCTCCGCTTTTAGGCAAGGGTAGACAGGGAAGAAGTCAGGGACAGATAACCTGGCTTTATAAATAGACCCCACTTCTTTTCAGGAATCTAGAAGGAATAGAGGAACTTTGATGGAATAAAAAGGATAATTCCTAAGAAGAAGATATCTACATTATTTCCTGATCCTGATTGGTGGTGAAGAACTGAATAAGGTGTGATCGTAAGTAAAGACAGGTTGGATAAAACATCTGTCTAAGCCCCACCTTGATCCCACTTACCTAAATAGAACCCATATCAAGAGTTTTGATGCTGAATATGTATTGTAGTATTTAGTATTAATAATGTGGGTTTTTTTAAATAGTATTATTAAAAGTTAAATTTTAATAGGGGTATTTTTTTCAGGCAGTGACCCGATACAAAAACTCCTGGAATAAAGTACTGTCTAAAAAACAATAAAACTTTTTTAGACTGCCATGTACTTGTAGCCTTCAACCAATCGTTTTCCAGCTCTTGTGAAACTACAAATCCCAGGATACCATAACCTGTGACTTGTAGTTTTGCAAAAACTGGAGAGCCACAACTTGTAGACCACTAATATAATCTTTAAAATTTGCAGTAAAAGAAAAAAAGCATAAAAAGCCTTGAAAAGTTACTTTTATCTCCAGTGTTATTTGAAAAAGCTTAGGATATGATTCAATAAGGCTTTATGGCCCCATGTTACATCATGGTTGGCTTTTAAAAATGTAAGTACTTAGTATCTGGTGATAGCAAGATCCCTTTTCTTATATAAGGGGTTTAAAAAATAACAAAAACAAATGTTTCTTATTTTCCTATAAAACCAGATTTCTTTTACATTAACTTAAAACAGATCCTGCTGGTAAAAATGATGACATAGTTAATGTGTTACTCACCAACAGCTAATGGGAATATAAAACATCAAGGATGATATCTGATAAGGAGTTCTGGGCATCATGAGATTATAGTACAGGCCGAGGTTTCTGATTAATCAACTGAAGTGCAGCTAGAAGTCTCTCTGCCAGTGCTAATAACTACATCTAAAACAAACTGTGTTCACAAAATCCAGAGAGATGAGCGAATCATCCAAAATTTGCTTCGCCGAATATTCATCGAAGTTTTCACAAGATTCGAACGAATATGAATCTATTCGACGAAGCTGCGTCCAAATTATACGTTATTATGTGGTTTGCACACTAATAACGAACGTACACGTGTTAAAGGTACGCAGCTTAGGTGAACACGTACGCATGAGCGTACAAAAGTGCGTACGAATCCTTAGCGTACTATTGTTTTTTTCCAGTTCTGAGGGGGGCGTATCTTCACTTTACCACTCTTGCGGGGGCGGAACATCATTTTCCCACTGTACGCAGAATGCGTAAATTTACTTACGTTTCATATGTACCTTACGTTTAGTTAGCGGTCAAATTTTTGCGTACATTTATGAATCATACAAAGCGAATCCATCAAAATTCGGATTTGTTTCGGAGAAGAAAATTTCCAAGATTCGATACGAATCTACGAAGCGGCGAATGGATTCGCTCATCTCTATCCAGAATATAAAAAACTGAATTAACAAAAATTGTATTCATTTAATGCAAACTATTAATATTATATTGTCTGCCATTTGTATAATATACAGTGAAGGAACATACAGTACATACTTTTGTCATACTATTCAGAAGTAATCCAGGTGAGAACAATCCCATCCATTAGAAATGCATATTTCTTGTTTTATGATTATTCCACAAATAACTTCCTATTTCTTATTATGTTATGGAATTTGTGTCTAAAATCCACACAATATATTATACCATAAATATGGGTAAAGAATGCAGTCAGTGTAGACCCCTATGTTCAGCAGGAGGCAGAATCTAATCTCCTCTTATGTAGCCATTTTAAAAGAAGCCAATTAACTTACATATTTTTCGCTTTGAACAACCCCTTGCCACATCTCCCAACGATAAGTGCCGTGCTTCCAGCATCCCAGAGGGATCTGCTGTTGTCCCACAGAAAAGCTGTTGCCATGTCTTCATTTCTCCTACAGAAGTGCTGCAGTCTGGATAATAAAGGGGGTCTATAGCAGGTGGCTCCCTTTTATTATACATACAATGTAAACGTACCGATAACCATAAACTAGCTAAACGTAGATAAAGATAGCCAAATCAAACAAATGAGTCAAAAATATTAGACTTGGCCACTTATAACAATATCACATGTTTGTGAGTGGTAAAAGTATGTGAACATTTAGTTTGAGTGTCTGGTATCTGCAATAATAGTTAGAGATGAGCGAGTAGTGAAATATTCGAAAGTTCGAAATTCGATTCGAATAGACCGCGAAATTCGACTATTCGACCGAATATCGAATCCCATTAAAGTCTATGGGAAAAAAATGCTCGCCACTTGGAAATCTCAATTCGACCACTTGGAGGTCACCAAGTCCACCCTGAAACCTCAGAAAAGGATGCCAACACTGCTGGAATGCAACTGGGACAGCAGGGGAAGCATGTCTGGGTGCATATAACGCGCCCAAGTCGCACTATTACGCCACTATCACAGCCTCTCAACAATACACTCCAAAGACAATATAACCTCTCTGTAAAGTGAGACCATACAAGGAAACCTTCTTTCCTCTACATTGCCATGGACCCCAAGCCATACTAGACAAAAAAGAAGATAAAATTCTGCACCCCTTAAAATCACGTTGCCTATGACAACCACAGATGGCATAGGCAAGGGGGAAAGCAAATAGACCCCACCCCTAATTGTCATTGTGTGTGTGTGTGTGAGATGTGGTCAGACATGTCTTCTTTAAAATGTAAAAACAACTCAAACACATGCAGAAGCCTTAAAATGCCCAAATTGTTGGCGCTTGAGATGTCAGTGACCCGACCTGGCCCAGTGTCATGTCTAGCAGGTAAAGCAGTGGGGATGTTGAGGATGCGTAGGACCGCAAAAGGCAGGAAGAGGCCGTGGGCTGGCCAGAGGCTCATGGAAAATTTTGTGGAGGCCCAAGAGGTGAGACGTCTTAAAAATTGTGTGGAGGCTAAAGAGGTGAGACCTCTTAAAAATTATGTGGAGGCCCAGGAGGTGAGACCTCTTAAAAATTATGTGGAGGCCCAAGAGGTGAGACCTCTTAAACATTTTGTGGAGGCCCAAGAGGTGAGACCTCTTAAAAATTATGTGGAGGCCCAAGAGGTGAGACCTGTTAAAAATTGTGTGGAGGCTAAAGAGGTGAGACCTCTTAAAAATTGTTTGTAGGCCCAAGAGGTGAGACCTCTTAAAAATTATGTGGAGGCCCAAGAGGTGAGACCTCTTAAAAATTATGTGGAGGCCAAAGAGGTGAGACCTCTTAAAAATTGTGTGGAGGCTAAAAGGTGAGACCTGTTAAAAATTTTGTGGAGGCCCAAGAGGTGAGACCTTGATAAAATTTTGTGGAGCCCCAAGAGGTGAGACCTTGATAAATTATGTGGAGGCCCAAGAGGTGAGACCTGTTAAAAATTTTGTGGAGGCCCAAGAGGTGAGACCTGTTAAAAATTTTGTGGAGGCTAAAGAGGTGAGACCTGTTAAAAATTGTGTGGAGGCTAAAGAGGTGAGACCTTGTTAAAAATTTTGTGGAGGCCCAGAGGGTGAGACCTTGATAAAATTTTGTGGAGGCCCAAGAGGTGAGACCTGTTAAAATTTTGTGGAGACCCAAGAGGTGAGACCTGTTAAAAATTTTGTGGAGGCCCAGAGGTGAGACCTGTTAAAAATTTTGTGGAGGCCCAAGAGGTGAGACTTGATAAAATTTTGTGGAGGCCCAAGAGGTGAGACCTTGATAAAATTATGTGGAGGCCCAAGAGGTGAGACCTGTTAAAAATTTTGTGGAGGCCCAAGAGGTGAGACCTGTTAAAAATTTTGTGGAGGCTAAAGAGGTGAGACCTGTTAAAAATTTTGTGGAGGCCCAAGAGGTGAGACCTGTTAAAAATTTTGTGGAGGCCCAAGAGGTGAGACCTTGAATTAAAATTATGTGGAGGCCCAAGAGGTGAGACCTGTTAAAAATTTGTGGAGGCCCAAGAGGTGAGACCTGTTAAAAAAATTTTGTGGAGGCCCAAGAGGTGAGACCTGTTAAAAAATTATGTGGAGGCCCAAGAGGTGAGACCTCTTAAAATTATGTGGAGGCCCAAGAGGTGAGACCTCTAAACATTTTGTGGGCCCAAGAGGTGAGACCTCTTAAAACATTTTGTGGAGGCCCAAGAGGTGAGACCTCTTAAACATTTTGTGGAGGCCCAAGAGGTGAGACCTCTTAAAATTATGTGGAGGCCCAAGAGGTGAGACCTCTTACAAATTATGTGGAGGCCCAAGAGGTGAGACGTCTTAAAATTGTGTGGAGGCTAAAGAGGTGAGACCTCTTAAAATTATGTGGAGGCCCAAGAGGTGAGACCTCTTAAAAATTATGTGGAGGCCCAAGAGGTGAGACCTCTTAAAAATTATGTGGAGGCCCAAGAGGTGAGACCTCTTAAACATTTTGTGGAGGCCCAAGAGGTGAGACCTCTTAAACATTTTGTGGAGGCCCAAGAGGTGAGACCTCTTAAACATTTGTGGAGGCCCAAGAGGTGAGACCTCTTAAACATTTTGTGGAGGCCCAAGAGGTGAGACCTCTTAAACATTTTGTGGAGGCCCAAGAGGTGAGACCTCTTAACATTTTGTGGAGGCCCAAGAGGTGAGACCTCTTAAAAATTATGTTGAGGCCCAAGAGGTGAGACCTCTTACAATTATGTGGAGGCCCAAGAGGTGAGACGTCTTAAAATTGTGTGGAGGCTAAAAGAGGTGAGACCTCTTAAAAATTATGTGGAGGCCCAAGAGGTGAGACCTCTTAAAAATTATGTGGAGGCCCAAGAGGTGAGACCTCTTAAAAATTATGTGGAGGCCCAAGAGGTGAGACCTCTTAAACATTTTGTGGAGGCCCAAGAGGTGAGACCTCTTAAACATTTTGTGGAGGCCCAAGAGGTGAGACCTCTTAAACATTTTGTGGAGGCCCAAGAGGTGAGACCTCTTAAAAATTATGTGGAGGCCCAAGAGGTGAGACTCTTACAAATTATGGCGGAGGCCCAAGAGGTAAGACGTCTTAAAAATTGTGTGGAGGCTAAAGAGGTGAGACCTCTTAAAAATTATGTGGAGGCCCAAGAGGTGAGACCTCTTAAAAATTATGTGGAGGCCCAAGAGGTGAGACCTCTTAAACATTTTGTGGAGGCCCAAGAGGTGAGACCTCTAAAACATTTTGTGGAGGCCCAAGAGGTGAGACCTCTTAAAAATTATGTGGAGGCCCAAGAGGTGAAGACCTCTTACAAATTATGTGGAGGCCCAAGAGGTGAGACGTCTTAAAAATGTGTGGAGGCTAAAGAGGTGAGACCTCTTAAAAATTATGTGGAGGCCCAAGAGGTGAGACCTCTTAAAAATTATGTGGAGGCCCAAGAGGTGAGACCTCTTAAAAATTATGTGGAGGCCCAAGAGGTGAGACCTCTTAAACATTTGTGGGGCCAGGTGGCCTTAATTTGTGGAGGCCCAAGAGGTGAGACCTCTTAAAGCATTTTGTGGAGGCCCAAGAGGTGAGACCTCTTAAACATTTTGTGGAGGCCCAAGAGCCCAGAGGTGAGACCTCTTAAACATTTTGTGGAGGCCCAAGAGGTGAGACCTCTTAAACATTTTGTGGAGGCCCAAGAGGTGAGACCTCTTAAAAATTATGTGGAGGCCCAAGAGGTGAGACCTCTTACAAATTATGTGGAGGCCCAAGAGGTGAGACGTCTTAAAAATTGTGTGGAGGCTAAAGAGGTGAGACCTCTTAAAAATTATGTGGAGGCCCAAGAGGTGAGACCTCTTAAAAATTATGTGGAGGCCCAAGAGGTGAGACCTCTTAAAAATTATGTGGAGGCCAAGAGGTGAGACCTCTTAAACATTTTGTGGAGGCCCAAGAGGTGAGACCTCTTAAACATTTTGTGGAGGCCCAAGAGGTGAGACCTCTTAAACATTTTGTGGAGGCCCAAGAGGTGAGACCTCTTAAAAATTATGTGGAGGCCCAAGAGGTGAGACCTCTTACAAATTATGCGGAGGCCCAAGAGGTAAGACGTCTTAAAAACTGTGTGGAGGCTAAAGAGGTGAGACCTCTTAAAAATTATGTGGAGGCCCAAGAGGTGAGACCTCTTAAAAATTATGTGGAGGCCCAAGAGGTGAGACCTCTTAAACATTTTGTGGAGGCCCAAGAGGTGAGACCTCTAAAACATTTTGTGGAGGCCCAAGAGGTGAGACCTCTTAAAAATTTTGTGGAGGCCCAAGAGGTGAGCCATAAATATATAAATTTTTCTTATTTACGGAGCAATTCTACGGCGGTTAAGGAGGAGGAGGTGGAGGAGGCAATGGCACTTCATACAGATGGCACTTCACTTTTGGCTGCTTTCCACTGTTGGAGAAGCAAAGTCCGGGTCAATCCACTTGCTGTTCATTTTGATTAGCGTCAGCCTGTCGGCACTGTCGGTTGACAGGTGGCTGCGCTTATCGGTTATAATGCCCCCGGCTGCGCTGAACACCCTTTCTGATAGCACGCTGGCGGCAGGGCAGGCAAGCACCTCCAAGGCGTACAGGGACAGTTCCAACCACGTGTCCAACTTGGAGACCCAGTAAGTGTAGGACGCCGAGGGATCAGGGAGGACAGGGGTACGGTCTGCCAGGTACTCCCGCAACATCCGCCGATACTTGTCCCTCCTGCTGATAGCGGGCCCCGCAGTGATGGAAGTTGCACGAGGGGGTGCCATGAAACGTGTCCCACACCTTGGAGAGTGTTCCCCTGGTGGCTGTGGGCCTGATTGATGTTGTGGGACTCTGGGAGACCCTCTCCTCTCTGCCGCCAGCGATGGTGGGTGGGAAAATCTCCATCATGTTCTGCACGAGTTCCCTCTGGTATTCCAGCAATCGATTCGTCCTCTCCTCTACCGGAATAAAAGAGGAGACGTTATCTTTATACCGGGGGTCCAGGAGTGCGAAGACCCAGTACAGTTTGTTCTCCACTATCCGGACAACACGTGTGTCCCGGGAAAAGCAGCCCAGCATGAAGTCAGCCATGTGTGCCAGACTCTGAATAGGCATGACGTCACTGCCCCCACCAGAAGGATCACTTGCCATTTCCTCCTCTTCCTCTTCCGCCTCCTCTCCGCCCCATCCGCGCTGAACCAATGGGACGCACACAGCCTGACTGCTACCCTCGCCGCCAGCATCCTCCTCCTCTTCCACAGCCACCTCCACGTCGTCGTCCTCCTCATCCTCCTCCTCCTGCAACTGCCACCAGCTTAAGCACCGCCTGCTGACGTCTCCCCACGCCAGTGCTGCAACGCTTCCAGCTAGAGGCTGAGGGCGATGTTAAGGCAGAGGAGGAGGAGGAGGAAGAGGAGGGGGGTGTATCAGAACCCATGCTGGCAATCTTGGGCGGGGGTGGTAGGTAGGCCGTCTCTGTTTGCGACCCCGTCCCCGCTTCCACAACATTCACCCAGTGTGCCGTCAAAGAAATGTATCGTCCCTGGCCGCAAGCGCTTGTCCACGAGTCGGTGTCAAGTGGACCTTTGCCGCTGACTGCGTACCTCAGGGCCCGCCTGATGTTACGCGACATGTGCTGGTGCAGGCGGGGACGGCACTC